>QODF01000051.1:2656806-2823984 GCA_024372805.1 Oostethus manadensis
CATGCAGGTTTGGATGTTGATGTTGTATTGTATGCTTCATATATTTATATATGTATTTATTTATTTATCATAAATATGAAAGGATTGCCGGTCAGCTCTGATGTAAATAGGAGCAGATGCATCGTTATTATTATTTTGTCTATTATCATAAACACTGACAAGAATATCTTTGAGTGTCAAAGAATATATCATATCCCTAAACTTTGCCATGGGTCTAGTGCTCCATGTTTTGATGTTTATGCGTGCATAAGTATGTCATGACTGCTCTCTAGTGGAATTCAACAGCATCACGGCTATCACTACTCAACATTACTGCCAGCTCTTTTTGTAGTTTTTTTTTGGTATAAGTATTTGAATTGAGTGTTTTTTTTTTACATGAACATGTTTCAACTGTCATCGGCAGTTTTCTTCACAGAGGTCGTTATTTTTATTGCCAAATATGTCATCGTTGAAAAATAACCTTGATAGATTTTTCAGTTTGAGAGAATAAAGTCATTCTAATAAACAGATTTATTCAGTAAAAATCAAAACCACCACTCTTGGCCAAGTGTCCTATGCTGTGCATTAAAGGAGACAAGATCTCGGGTGATGTCCATTTTCACTTCTGATGGCTTTGCTTTTTCTAAGCAACCTTCCGCCAGAAAAGCTGGGCAGACATTATGAACAGAAAGACCCACAAAAAGCAGAATAGGAAACCTTAAAATCAGACCAGTGCTGAAGAATAACACACATCGTGGCCCGAGACGGTCCAGATCACAGTAAAAACACGGCAAAGTAAAAAAAGGAATCCTTCTTTCATATCTACAAAAATACTAAAAACGGCATATGAAAAATAAACATGTAGTGTTGCGGTCTGTTAGGACCAGCGGGGAACTTTTTTCACAACTTTTATTGTAACAGCAAAAGCAATCACAATCACGTGTGCCTAAAATCCAAATTTCAACCGCAATGAAGGAGTTGAGCAGACAAAGTGTAATTCTGCTGATAAACAGTTTGGAAAAACTCGCAAAACATGCCGGCGTTGAGGCTAAACCGCGGTCGAGAAGATCCCTGCGTGACGAGGATGACGTTCCAAGACCCCCGGCGCCAGTCCCAAAGCCACTTTCCTGATGCGCTCATAGAATGCCTTTGTTATAATCCCAACCCAGTAATACTCCCACTGTTACTCTACGCATTTGACCTGTGAGACAGCACCCCCTGCTGGAGTCATATCTGCAGCACTGGAGCTGCAGGTAGCGCCATCAGACCAATTTCTTCATCAATTATCATAAAAAATGGTGTAGCGTAGCAAAGAAATCTGCAAATATGCGATGGCGATGAATTGGGTGGGGGGCGGGGGGGTACTGATAGAAACGTCACAATGTCAAGGATGAGTTTAGCCCAGAGAGTTAAGTGTAGTTTCTCGGTGGGTCATTGCTCTGCAAAACAGCATACAAAACAGATTTTAGACATTGAGGTTCAAGGAATCCACGTTTGGTAACAAATGATTTTAAAAAAGCTTCCAAATGCACAAAGAATAAAACGGGAGTGAGACAAAAAACTCTTCAAAACCTCTTGAAAATCATTAAAGTGAAATAGGCTGCTCATTGGCTGAAGACCCGGGTCCAAATGACTCCCAGGTAATCAACGCTGACGAAGACTGGAGTTTCACAAATACTGTGTGAAGACTTAGGTCTCACTGACTCACGGGTAATGTTGGTGAAGACTGGAGTTTCACTGATACATGAAAACTGCATGAAGACTTGAGATTGGTTGACTTATGGGTAAACGATGTTGACGAAAACTCCAGTTCCACTATTTCACGGGTACTCCATAAATACTTGAGTCTTACTGACTCATCGGTAATCAATGTTGACAAAGACTTGTAGTTTCTCTAATTCATGGCTAAGCAACGTTGACTAAAACTCAAGTTTCACTGAGTCATGGGTACTCCATAAAGACCTGAGTCTTGGGTAATCAACGTTGATACTGCAAGAAGACTTGTCTTACTGGCTCACGGTTAATCAACAATGACTAAGACTTGAGTTTCACTGACTCATCGGGTAAGCAACGTTGACGAGAACTCGAGTATCACTGATTCATGGGTACTCTGTAAATACTCGAGCCTTACTGACACATGGGTAACTCACATTGACAAAGACTAGAGTTTCACAGATTCACGGGTACCGGGTGAAGACTTGAATCTCATTGACTCACAAGTAATTGATGACAACAAAGACTTGAGTTTCACCGATTCACGGATACTGGGTGAAGACTTGAGTCTCACTGATTCACGGGTACTGGGTGAAGACTTGAGTCTCACTGACTCATGGGTACTGGGTGAAGACTTGAGTCTCACCGATTCACGGGTACTGGGTGTTATTACTGATTTTCTTCTCTCCCGGCTCGCACGAGACAAACATGAAGACACAAACCTTTGCTGGTGTTGTTTCGGACGCCTTCTGCCCTCTGCAGCGGGCGCTGACTCGTAGCCTGGCTGCTGCGGGTCATGTCATCCGTGGCAAAAGGATCCGTGTGATTTCCAAACAGACCTCCTTGCCTCTGTTTTTCAAATGTTGCATGCCGTCACATGCATGCGTGTGCATACATACTGTATATGAATCTTCCAATGTTCAATCATTTCATCCGCATCCTTTTCCTGAATCCCACGGACTCTTACCCGGAAGATTTCCTCCACAGCATCATCAGGAACCTTGTCTATCTCGTCCTCGTTCAGGAGGTCTCCAGAGATGCTTCGATGCAGCTCTGGAGCGGCCTCCTCCTCGATATTCCGAAGTCCTGCCTAGAAGACACGGAATTTAAGTAAAACAAAAGTGAGGGAGCTCGCTCTTGGGAAATATCGTGTTGGGTAAAACATGGAGTGCATGGTACCCACATACTCCATATACACATAGTCTCTCCAATGTGTCCTGGGTCTTCCCCTAGGCCTCCTACCGGTACCCCAAGTCTCAAGCATTGATGGGAACCGGGACTAACATTTTCTTCAAATGTTTTTGTTTTATTTTTGCGGGTTTCCTCCCACATTCCAAAAACATGCATGTTAGGTTAACAGGCAAATTGTATGGATGCTGTGATTGGTTGTTCGTCTGCCCTGCGATTGGCTGGCGACCAGTCCACTGTACCCCGTCTTCAGTCTGCTGGGATAGGCTCCAGCACACCCGTGACCCTAATGAGGGTACGCTGCATAGAAAATGTCAATCTAACCAAAGGTTTCAGGCAGTTTGCTGACATGGAAGTTTGGTGCAAATAAAGGACTGGAGCTACGACTAGGGCTAGGAAAGTTGATGAAAAGTTCATATCATTAAAAAATTCATGGAGAAGTTCAGACATGTCAACCAAAAAGAACTCTGGTTTGCGTCCTCATTCAGACCATGCAAACTTTTATGACCCCGCCTCTTTAAAGAATCAGAACCGAGAATCACAATTGGAACCGCAATCGTTCAAATTCAAACGCCGCCCCACAGCCCTAAAAGAACCGACAGAACTCTTTCTTCTGCTTGACAGAAGGTGTTGACCGTTGGGTTCTGATGTTTCTTCCACAACAGGCACCGATGACCTTACAGCCACAGCTCCGGTGGACTTGCTAAGCAAAAGGGTATAGGAACATGGTCCACTTGGACTCCATGCGCCTGACCCCCAGGGAATATGGTCGAAGTTCAGACAGAGGTAGTAGTCGAAACGCCTTCTGAGCCCGAGCAGATCCCGACCGGCATCCTTCCGCAAGACCGTGTCATGTAACTCCAACCGTAGATTCTGGGATTTTTACATTGTGGTTGGACTCCTTTCCCTGAGCTCGTTTTTAGAAACCGAATGAATGAACAGTCAAAGCACTAAAATCTCTCCAGTTGTTATGAAAGAGGCAAGTATTTCGTGACATCAGCAGAGTTCCTGGTGTTCCCCAAGGCGCAGTGCAGACTTATTTCAGTTATTTGAATAATAGTCATACTGTTGCACTTGAAAACAGCACAAATCAGGCGCAAAACGCAAAAATATGTGAACTGCTTGCCTGTATTTCATTTGTGGCATTCTTCTTCGTGGGCCTGCAACCATAGTATTCCTCCTGTCTTTTCTTCATTTTCCGAAAGTAATCCTGGATTAAGAATGTCGCGTAGAATTTCCCCACTGTCACTTCATCATCTGATATAACAGAGACAAAAGAGAAGGCTATGAATGCTTTTTTCCTAAGAGATGCTATAAATACCAGGGATGCTCCGATCGGTCGGCCACCGATCAATATTGGACCATTTCCATAAAAAAATAAAAATTCTGCGGTGTCACGTAGTGCGTCGCTAACACCCGTATTGAGCCGACCCGTCTTCAGACTCCAAATGTGGCTTTTCACCACTGTGAGGTAAGCAACGCGGTTAGTTTGGAGCTCGTTTTTGCCCCACGGGGAAGTGGATATCACATTCATGGGGTACGTGCTAACTTTTTAAAGTGTCACGGAACAATTTTGCTCTAGGTTTGTAAGTTTTGTCCTGAAAACACGATTTATGCAAGATTAAGTAGACCCTCGTATTAGATTCAGGTATTACCTACTTTGCCTGTCCATGTGATCGGTATCGGCCAATTTTGGAATCAGCAGCATAAAACCCTGACCGGAGCATCCCTAGTAAATCCCACTAACAGCACCGGCCTTGAACCTAAAAGGTTATCCATGCAGGTCCTGAAGATGCACCAAAACCGTGCACAGACAGACCAGGGGTCTCGTTTACAAAACTTGCGTGCGCACAAAACAGGACTTTATATTTGGGTCTTTATATTGAGTTCTGGACTCCTATACACACAGAAAGCTTTCTAGATCGCCAAGACTCAGCATCAGTGAGCATGTTTTTCACTTGCTGGCCGGGAATCAACTCCAAACACATCTGCCTGATGCTTGCCTCTTTGGGAAAGCTAAGGAAAATTAGCTTTCCCCCACACCCAAACAAACATTTCCTGGGAGACATTGCGCAACCTGAAACAGGGAAATTCTTGACAACAGTGCAACGCAGAGTCTGTTCCTACGTGCTCACAGCGGGGATATAAAACCATAAAACCTTGTTGGAGGTTTTTGGAGGTGCTTTAACAGGGGGTTTTCTGGGTGGAATAGGTGTGTCCCATTACATGCGTTAAATACCTGCCTCTTTTTGGCTGTTTTTATTTCTTCAGCATGCAGAAACAAGGTCGACGTGTCTTCATGTCTGCTTGCTCGTGTAACTTTGCTCGTTGTTAGTCAGTGTCATGTGACTCGTTTCCACTGCATGGACGCTTAACATCACACGTCTACATGCCCCGCCTCCCTACTGACCTCCTATGGGTGGGATGACTTGGTCCAGTAGTTTCATGCTAGTTCGCTTCCAGATCTTCTTAATAATAGCTCGAAGCTCCTCATTGGCGTGCTCAAAATTCCCTGGTAAAAAAGAAGTAATAGCAACATCAATACGCCGAAATATTTATAGTACGCTTCAACCGTCTTGGTTCTGGATACACCGATTTACCCGGAAATTCGGGAGTTCCGGTTCCGGTGTATAAACCGCTACTTTTTCCTTAAAAGCGGTGCGGCTAATTTATGGCCATGTTCTAATCTTCGGAACGACTACTAATCGTTGACGAGTCGGTGAGGAAGCGGTAGAGTTCTATTTGGCAGGAGCCAATCATCAGCTACGATAAGCTCATCAACCAGTAAAGCAAAGCAATGCATGGTGGGAAGCAGTTAAGATTGTTTATTATTCTCCTCGTCCTCGCCGGCAAACCGGCTCAGGTCAGTGACTGATGTTGTTTTAAAATGCTTTTTTATACCAAAATCAAAGCTTATGTAAAAAAATGGAGATTTTCATTTAGTATCGATTCTGAGGTACTGGGCACTGGTACCATATGAGTCTGGTACCCAACCCTAGTCTTCCATCCATCCATTTGCTATGCCGCTTAGCCTCATTTGGGTCACGGGTATGCTGGAGCCTATCCCAGCTGACTTTAGGGCGAGAGGCGGGCTACACGCAAATCGAGCGCTCCTTTTTTCTGTGACGACAATGAAGTGTTGCAACCTCCGCTGAGCTCGTAAACCAATTCACTTCCCGACAAAGACATTTAGCATGCTAGCTCTGCAGCTCTGCAGCTCTGCAGCTCTGCAGCTCTGCAGCTCTGCAGCTCTGCAGCTCTGCAGCTCTGCAGCTCTGCAGCTCTGCAGCTCTGCAGCTCTGCAGCTCTGCAGCTCTGCAGCTCTGCAGCTCTGCAGCTCTGCAGCTCTGCAGCTCTGCAGTCTGGTTCTCCTGATAGCAGTGATGTGCTTGTAGTCATGCCACGATATCTGATTAGGACAAAACTACAGGTCCAGTTGGTCACTTCTTCCGATCCTTCTTCCCTCCTGCTGTGCACAAACTGTAGTTAATCGATTTTCGGTACGGTAACGGTCTGGAAGAGCGGAAAGTTGTTTCGTATTGGATATCTCCCGGAATGATCCAATGGGAGGCTCTGTGGCGTCCAGGCGGTTTATATTCCCATTAAAGGTGTCTTTTGAAAACCGCTGAAAAATCCAAACGCACAAACCTTCTGTCTTGATTTTCAGCGCAGTTCTAACCAAGGCGAAGAGCGTGGCGTTGAAGGTGACCGTCCCGTCGCTGTTGAGAGGCATGTTCATGGAGACCAGCCTCTGCAGCAAAAGGCAGAGAGAAGAGCAACACAGAAGAAGCAGCTTCATGAGGCAGCATCGGTCAGAAGTCGCCGCAACTCCAGCTGGCGTGGGCCTCTTGTCGGCGTCCATGAGCCGGTGAGCGTCTTCCCGGCACACTTTTGCACCTTCCGAGGTTTTTTAAGCATTTATCCTTTCAAAGAGGACCTTGAATCCACGTTTTAATAATACACTCCTTGTGTATGATGTGGCCTTTGCTAAAATGATGCAAATATCGGAATAATCACATTAAAGCTCATTCGGTTCTTTGTTTATTTGTATTTACATTCTACCTCCGTTCCCGGGCGTTTTTCCAAAGGCAAAGTCGCTGGGGATCGGTAAAGTCCCAGGATCAGTTCGGAACAACGGAATGAAAAATGCTCGGGCGGATGCTTCTACTTCAAAATCAATTTACTGCCTATCAAAAAGGGATTCCGGCTCAGACACATCACCCAATCAGCCCACAGCCCCATAGACCCCCAGAGATAGTCAGCGTCCGATGGGCGCGGAAAAGCCCAGCATTTATTCAACGACCGCCAAGTTTTGCGTGGTGGAACAACCCACTCTGCGATTCCCCACGAGTGTTTACGCTGTGACTCTGCAGGTGTGAGTGACACGGACGTGGTGTCGGTTTCCTCAACAAAAAAATGAAGGTATTCATGGTCGCGGTCTAAAAAATACCGAAAGACGAGGTTTATTTAGTGTTCTGGTCTCTATGCATCCGTACCGTTACGGGATTACGTTACCTTTCGCACAGCATGGAGACTGGCTACTGAGCCAGCATAGCCCAGACGACATACCAGGGCTGAGATGGAGTGAAAACAAAGTTTCCCTCTCATTCTGTGTGGAAGTGGTCTTTGGCTTCTTTGTGCTTTGTCACCAACCAATGTGAAACACTTTTTCAAGTTAGCTCGGTAGCATGCTATGCTAGAGGCGATGTAAATGAAGAATAATAGGAGGGTCAAGATGACTATAGGGGTGTTATTTTATGTGCAGAGGGCTCAAACAATGTTAACGATCATATTAGAAACATTCAGCCAATCACGGCTGCGGGAGACTTGTGACAGCGGAGGACCCGCACCTGTTGGGGCCCGATGGCCGCTGCTTGCAGCTTGAATTTATTTTTTTTTGGCTCTACTGGAATCTCATAAACGTTGCACAGTCAGAGCTGAGGTTGACACCACACCGACCGCACTAAGTGGTCCAGACGGGACCCCAGTAAACGTCATCAATCGAACCTATTTTGGACTTATGTTTATAAAAGGATCATCGGTTTAAAAATGCGAGCGTGCCCGCGTGTGCGTGTGTGTGTTTTTTTAATACACACAATGTTTATTTGTCCCCCAGTGACGCAAGTTCGAGCTCGCCATATTCAGGGAAATAAAAGACTTGATTGAACTTGGAATTTGCGTGTGACTGCACGGTTGGCTCGGTGAAAGTCCGTACCTTGCAGGCAATACGATGAGGACAGAACTTGCCGAAACCCAGAGGAGGGGGTATTCGGCGTAGGAGTGTCACTACATCAAGGTGCTTGATACGCCCCCTGGGAATAAACAAACAGGCAAGCACAAACGTTAATCAATCAAAGAGGATCGTTTTCAAACGCACTGTAAACCTTGCCGCGTTTTAAGCACCCCGTCACTCTTAGGTGCACGTGTGCGCTCGCTAAATGCATACAAGTTAGAGTTACACTGCTCAGAAAATAAGGAGAACACTAAAAGGACCCATCCGAGATCTGAATGAAATATATATTACATATGTATAATATTCCTCTTTACACACCAAAAGGATTGATGGAAATCGAATGAATTACCCGCGGAGGCCCGGATTTGGAGACACAGTAGCGTGTGTGGCCTCCAACTGCTCGCATGCCCTCCCTACAACGCCGGGCATGCTCCTGATGGTACCTCGGGCGAGCACCCCCCTGCCCACACCATTACTGACCCACCGCCGAACGGCTCATGCAGGAGGATGCACAAGGAGGCGTGGAGGAGGCAGGACCGCTACCTCCGCCTTTGTGCAAGGAGGAGCGCTGCCAGAACCCTGCAAAATGGCCCTCCAAAAATGCAACTTATGTTTTTTCCTTCCTCATGGTTCATTTTTGGCTGGTGTGACGGAGTTTCTCATAGGCTGGAAATTCCGGTGCTCGCTCGACGAGAACAATCTTTGAGTGATGGACGCTTAACCTCGCTAGTGTCTACTGCACTTTGCACTTTTTATACTTTGAGCTCCTTTTTGATAACGCAACGTTTAAGAAAGAAGAAATTCCGCTTATTACGGATCAAAACTGCTTTCTACCTGCAAAGAATTCTGGGTTAACGATGGACGATGAAAGATTGTAACATATCGATCGACGGCCCCGGTTTTTACAGCCCACATACTTTTCAGAGGAAGCCCGAGGTCATAACTCCCCCACTGGTGCTCACTGAACTGCGGTTTTTGAGGACGTTAATGGCCCGGCCGGAGACCGAGACTTTGTGGTGCAGAGCAAGTAACTGGCATCCACCGGCACGCCATCTCGTGCTTGAGCGTCAGCAGACTCTCAGCAGATCACATAAAGTCACATTCTCAGCAGATACTTACGTGGCTTCCGGGTCGTATTCCGCCCAGATTTTCTTGAACTCGTCCAAGTGCTGCGGGCCGAGGATGGACCAATCCCGCGTCAAGTAGTCAAAGTTGTCCATAATGACAGCCACAAAGAGGTTGATAATCTGTTGGGGATGGGAGCGCTTTAGGTTTTCCCCATGAACACCATGGAGTCTGTCATTTCAATGCCGGTCCGTGTCTCCGGTCCGGACAGCATTCACGGCTTGATCGGGAATACCAACGTTACTAAGGTGCAGCTTGGCTAAAATGCTGGCTTTACAGTCGCGTTAACGCGGTCAAGCTCTCACCGTTTCCTTACCAGAAAGGCACAGAGCATGTAGAAACTGATGAAGTAAACGACTGCAAAGTTGGATCCGCAGGTGAACTCGTCTCCGGGTAGATAATCCGACTTGGGGTCGCATTTCTTTCCGTACATACTTGCCAGCATGACTTCGTGCCATGCTTCCCCTGTTGCACATCTGCAAACAACGCAACGCAACATTTCAGGAGAGTTTGCACCGCCCAAGCAATGGGCACCATTCCCATGTACGCCCCCGATCCCAGTCTTAATCCCAATGTTGGCAGAAATGTGGATTGCTTGTGATGTAGTGAGAGATGTAATCAAGATGTATTCACACTGTCATGACATCCTGATGCCAAAGGCAAAAAAGCTTTCCCTCTTTGGAGGGGGGGGGGGGGTGTTGTGCTGCAAAAACAAGGCCTTGGCAGCCTCGGCGCCATCGCTGCCAAGGCCGGACGCCATTTGAAATGTCCTCATGGAACAAAAAAGTCAATTGGTAGACCCCAAAAAAATGTCCCCGGCCCCGAGCCAGAGAATCCCATTGCCTGTCCGCCAAGACACAGGACCGTCCTCGGCCCAAACGAAGATTGTTACTGGTGCAGTCCAATAACCATTGGATGCTACCTGCCAGACAAGGCTTTTAAGAAGAAAAACGCGTCTCGTCTCCCTCAACGCCACATAATTGCTTGTTTGGAATTTGCAAGCGAGCACCCAAAATGGGACTTTGAAAGGTGGAAGAAAGTTTTATTCTCTCTTGACGGTCCTGAAAGATTCCACTTATGAGGAGATGTTGCTGAGGGGCATCCCTCATGACTGAAGGCCCTGATCTGTGTGGTAAAGACTGTCTTGTTCAACACTTCACAAAGAACTTCTTCCAGAGGAGCAAGCTGACTCATTTGGATCATCCTGCGTGTTCCCCTCTTCTAAATCCAATGGAGAATATTTGGGGATGGATGGAAAAATGGATATCAGTTCCAGCTAGTGGATGCCCTCCGTGATGCCATCTGCACCACCTGGAGCAACATTTCCACTAGCCTCCTGGAAACACTGGCATCAAGCATGCCCACACCCATTTTTCACTTCCTCACCATTTTGTGGGTTGCACAGCTTGGGCGCGCAGTGGTAATTCCGTCTGGCGTAACACAGTGCGCAGCCACTGCGGCAAATGCGAGCTTGGACCTCCCAGACCAAAACATCACTTTCCGTCTGGGAGAAGTTTGGCCGTCTTCCGCCATCTTCATCCATATTCAACCGAACTTGCAATTGCGCCTCGCCAGCGGCGCATTCAAAGGAGAGGTGTTCGTTTGATTGGTGAAGATTTGACCCAGCTGTGTTAAACCCAGTCACGCCTTCTCTCCTCCCTCTTTGCCACTTGAGGGACTGAAGCGTACTTACTTACTAAATGCGCCTAAAACATGCCCAATGGCGAGGCGCAAGCAAAGATGCATAAAATTAGAGCCCATGGTCTTACACTTTGGAACTTATTTTACTTTCATGCTTGTTTGCAATAAATTCCCTAGTCAAAATGTTTTTTTGTCTCCCACCCACTTATTTGTTTTGCATTTTGAAGCTCTCCTTAGAAGCTCCAAAAGTGCAAAATGTACTTTCTTGCAATTTTTCTACTGCTCCTAACATGTTTACCAGGAGCGTATGACTGCGTTAAGTTCAAAACGACGTGTTTGTCTGAAGAGGAATTTGGACTTTCACAGCCCTGAGCAACGATACATTTCATGGATTTGCCCGACATTCTGTCACACTTCGGTGGAGTTTTACCACCAACCTGAATAGCAGGAGCACGGCATGTGGAAACGTCTGGAAGTTGTTGTTCCTGTTAATGTAGGTTCCGTCAACCAAAGCGATTTTCCCGAATATCTGCAGAGAAACGAAGAAGAGCGAGCATAATCTCCGACTGTTTTGGAATCCCTGGTGTAGTAGCGCGCCTGCGTGTGGATGCGTGGGTACCTGCATGCCTACCACCGCGTATATAAAGAACAGCATTAGAATGAGCAGGGCCACGTAGGGAAGAGCCTGCAAGCAAAACATAAATGACTCACTTTTCCGCCTCTGCACGTTCCCACAAACATTACCCTGGTAAAAAAAACATTCTCCTGACCCCGGACGTTCCCTGTTAAAAGTACACACACACACACACACACTATTCCTAGGAACCTTTGAAGGTCAGGCTTTGTGTTGAATGACACTAATTTGATGAAACACACTGCATTTCCGTTCAACTGCCGTCTTTAACTCTCGGGAGTCCACAAACTCATATTCAAGGTCTGGAGGGGTGAAATCCTGAAAGAAGTCACTGTCGACGCACTACGCTGCTGATGGGGTTGACATACAACTTCATGTCAAAAAAATCACAACCATCCCTGTAACAGTTCAGATAAATCCCTCCATGCTCTTTGTAAATGGTAAATGGATGCTGACAAATCTTGCGCCATCACTGTCTTTGTATTCCCCCACAAGAGTAGTTCCCGAGATGTGATACCAATGTCGTTATCATCTTCTCAGTTCCCCTGGATAGATAAAAAACAACACAAAAGACCTCTTTTTCTGGGTGAAACTGACCTGAAGAGATTTTATGAAGGTCCACAGGAGGTTCCTTATTCCTTCAGAGCGATTCAAAAGTTTGACCAGGCGCATGACACGAAATAGTCTGAAGAAGGTGACCGACACGCTCATGTTCTCCGAAGACTTCCCAGAGAAGTAGAGGAAGCAGAACAGTTCAACGTTAAAGGAAAACTGCACTTTTGGGGGAATTTTTCCCATCATCCGCATGAACACTATCTCATATATGTACGACATAAAGATATAAAAACAGATAAAAGGGGCAGCTAATTAATGCTCGTAATGAGACACACCTATACCACCTAGAAAGCCCGCTATTAAAACACCACTAAAAACCACCAAAAAGGTTTTATGGTTTTGTAGAAACAGACGCATTCGTGACAACATGGAATACTTACAGTCTTTTGCCCTATTTTGGTCATTTTAGGCAGCAGTGGAACGTGCTTCCTGGGCGCATTGATTGAAGTGTGTGGTGATGCTAATTGCTAGCTGGCAAGGTGTCACTACGCCACTGCTGTAGTTCTTTGGCGTAACAACGTTAATAACCATAATAATAATGACAAACTCGCTGGTGAACATGCGGGTCACATTATGTGAATGTTTTTTTCCGAAGGTTTTACAGGCGGGATAGATGCGTCCCCTAACGTGCATTCTGGCTGCATCTTTGAGCTTGTTTCTTTACAATGCACATACAAGAGAAAGATGCACGTTCATGTCTTACATAAGGATCGTGGATGATGGGGAAAATGGTCCCCCCAAAAAAGAGCAGCTTTCTTTTAAAAATCCAAAACAAAACAAAAAATGTGCAGGAAATTGCGTTTGAACTCACAGCAATTGCTTGCATAGGATCCACTGCCTGCAAAAAGACATATTTACATATTGCATACATATTTATCTTTGCTTTGGTTGGCACAGCAAGAAAATACACTCCAGTACAGGAATTTGATTCTATCTCTTCTGATTTTTTACATTAATTCTGAACTCTTCCGTTTTGCTACCACTTCTATGCTGCTTTTAAATATACTATACAGACAGATTTTATTTAAATTGTAATATAAGTCAAACATTATACAGTATACTATATCTTAAGTGGGCAATACAAGGAAAATATGACATCATAATGATGAATTCGATGACATTAAAAATACCTCCAAAAAAAACGCTCCCAAGAGGAGATATTACCCGTACTGTGTAGGTGCACAAATCAAGCGCTCCTCTTGTGACGTCAACAACCTGTCCTAACTTCCCCTGAGTTCACTTTCCGACAAATACATTTCGCGTGCTAGTTCAGCTAAATGCTACGAGGGGAAAAAAACTCCATGGAGCACACAAAAAACCTTATCAGCCACCCGAAACGCCAGCATTGCGTTTTTTTGCAAAAGGTTTGCCAGAGACCTCCGTGGTGTCACACCGGCTGCTCGGGCCGGGTGCCCGAATACAGTGCACCTTGCTGGGCCACAGCAGGTGGCTTCCTCCCTCCCAGTAGGGATGTGGTAGTCGAAATATATTACTATGATAATTTGATATTTGATTAGAACAAACAGGTGCAGTTGGTCCAATCCTAATTTGTTCTAGTACTTCTCACCCTCCGGGCGTGCACAAACTACAGTTAAGTCTGAATTTAAAGAGTAGACATAAAATGTTATCGGTATCATACCTGCCTCCAGAAGCAAAAAGTTTTGCAAACGATATCGTGCACGTCTACTGTATATACTCACTGAGGGAATTTGCAGCCATGTTTCCGTCTACTCCAGGCCTGCTACTACCAGTACTCCAAGTACTATTACCAGTGCTACTACCAGTACTATTAGCTGTACTACCAGTGTGACTAGTGGGTGAATGCATAATGGGTTCACTCTGACTCTACTGGCAGTTGTTATAATTTTGCTCCAGATGCTCTGACTTCCTGTTATTATTATTATTATTATTATTCAATGGGTATATTGGAAAAATGGACATGAATTCATAGTTACTTCGCAGCCTTGGAGACAGTAAAGCCCTCCAGAAGACTCCAGTGCTGCCTGTGGAAGAGGACAACAATTCGGGCAAGCAAGTTTAGGAAGAACTGGGAATGGCGGGTCAAAGGAAATACTCACATCAATTTCACTCAGAATCACATCCACAACGCTTCCGATGACAATGACAAAGTCAAAAACATTCCAGGGGTCTCCAAAGTAACCCTGCAAGGACACAAGGTGGGATGAGAGCACGTTTGAAGGCTTCCGCTCAGAGGAAGTCCGTAATAAAGAAAGAAAAGGAAAGGATTTAAACAGGGTACATCGTAAATAAATTACAAAAACGGTTTCTTTTGGTAGATCATTTGTCGTGTTGTACAATTTATTTGAATTATTCCCATTTGTAATATGCTTGCATGCAAAATGTTTGGGCACCCCTGACCATTTCCATCATTTTCATTAATAAAGGAATGGATATTTGGATGACCCACATAACTGATGGGCACATTTCAGAAGTGAAATGGGGTTTATTGGACGAGATATGCAAGAAAGACATTTGGGCACCCCTGTCGTTTTGTTGATTTGAATGCCTCTTTGGTCCTTGAGGGTGCCCAACCAGTCTACATGTGTGGACTTCTAGAGAAATGTGTAGAGAAATGCTGCAAAGTCTTACAACAAAACACGGGTGGGCTACTAGGAAGTTAGGAAGGCCACCAGAAGCACCAGACCAGCTCTAAAGACTTCGGCTATAGTACTTTACAGTATTACAGTACACCCGTGCATGACTTCTATGGTGTTTAGGATTTTGGATCGTTTCCGTGTTTGGAATGTTTGGACATTGCAGAACTTTTCCCCCGGTCAGCCACTGTAGTTCCAGCAACTGGAAAGAAGATCCAATAAAGAGGGCCGCATAGACAACATGGTGACGTTCACTAACCTTAGCTTTGAAGGCCATCAGTTTCAGGATCATCTCCACGGTGAAGAGCACAGTAAAAATCACATTCAGCATGTCGGACAGGTGTGTCACGTGGTTGGACTGGTTGCAATGCTGTGGGTTCGAATACAGACAAGCATCAAGGTGAAACAGGCAGCCAGTCAAAAGTTTGAGATCACAGCCTTTTAAAGGCGACACCTTGGCAAAAATGTGGAATAAATGTGACTTAGTGTCAGCTATTCACACTGTCCTGATCTCTTGATGGCAAAGGCAAAACACTTTCCCTCTTTGAAGCTGCATAAGCAAGGCCTCTCACAGCCTCCGAGCCATTAAGATCCTGAGGTTTATGGAACAAAAGAGTTCAGTGGTAGGTAAGCTATATAGGTATAGGTAAGAAATATACAAGACGAGTGCCAATATGAGTTCAAAATAACATAAAAAAAGCTATTTCTTCCCATCATGCATTGCTTCCCAGCCAATGTTCAATGACCATGGCTGCTGAGGCACTGCAATGATTCATTCAGCTGCCTGTGTCCACCAGAGGGCGCTCCGGAGGGAGACAAGCGTGCCTCAGCAGCCACGGTCAATGGACGGCTTGGCTGGGAAGCAACGCATGATGGGAAGAAGGAAAAACACCTGTAGTTGTTGTTTTTCATCCAAAACTCGTATTGGTGATTGTCTTGTATATTCATTACCAAGCTTTTGAGTGTTAAGTTGCTGTGTGATGAATTATGGGAGATTACGGTAGATAGAGCATAAGTAGAGGAATAACACAACGGCAGACAGCGTGTGATGCGTCTTGTGTTCATACCTGCATCCCAAGACACATGGTGTTGAGCATAATGAGAAGGAACATTAGGTACTCAAAGTAGCAGGAGGTGACGATGTACCACACTTGATACTGGTAGGGGTTCTTGGGAATATAACACCGCAGCGGTCGCGCCTTAAGAGCGTACTGCACACACTGGCGCTGGAGAGGTAGAAGAAGATAGATGAGCTGTGCTTACAGGCAACAGACATGCGTACGACCTCTGCCAGGGAGGTGGTGGGACAATGTTTAAAATCCGTTTCAGTGTCTAAGCGTACCTGGTTTTTGTCCAGCTCGCAGTTCTTGTACTCTTGCTCTCCTTGCTCCTGGAAGGTGACGATGACGAAGCCCACGAATATGTTCATCATGAAAAAGGCGATCAGGATGAGGTAGATGATGAAGAAAACCGAGATGGCCACGCGGTTGTTGTACACGGGCCCTTTATCCTCCACATTTGAATCAATGGCCTTATAAAGCAGCCTGGAGGGAAAAAACCGAAGCGCACGTCTCCTGGATTCTTTCTGCGCTCTCATTTCGGCCGAACGGTAAATATGCTAAAAAACATCCACACTCACTTGGGCCATCCTTCGAATGTGGAGATGGTGAAGAGCGCCAGCATGCCGTTGAGGATGTTATCAAAGTTTAGTTCTGAGTTGGTCCATTCCCTTTTGCGGACCTCCATATCATGAAGCGCTCCTTCCTGGTATTTGATGTAGAAACCCCTGAGGAAGAAGTTTTAAGAAAGAGAGATGCTCACAAAGGCCGAACCTTTTTCACCTTTTGAAAACCAGGATGGACACATCGTTGCTCATCTGGGCCATGTCCACACGAATACGAACACATTCGCCCTGCTCCGGCGTCCAAACAATGTCCTTCTACACTGCAGCTCGAGACAGGCAGAATTAAGAGGGAAGCTTTCGATGTCCCACCAGCTAGAAGTCCCATCTGGTCTTGGCCCAAATCGCCATCGCTGGTGGGAGCGTTTAGCCGCTTTAGAGAGCAAAACGGCAACAGTGGCGTCCGCTGAAGCCCGTTATGGCTCCTACAAAGTAAAGTAGGCGGATGTTTACGCACACAAAGTCCTTTCCCTTTGCCTAAAAGCAGCAATGTAATGTCTGGCATTGGACGCGTTCCATTACACTTATCTAACGTCGCATAATTGTTACGTCGCATGTCGGCAACAAGCCAAAAGCTCCGTCTTCGCCGTCCACACGGATACGCAGACGCTGAAGCTTTCCAAACTCCTGGCAGGAATTTTCCACAGGCTCGTTTTGAAGAACAACAATCTAAGTTTGTGCGTGGATGAGAGGCCAAACACATAGAAAAGAATCCGTATTCATGTGGACACGGCCTTACTTGCAACAGCAGAGATGCTTACATGCATTCTTCCTCAGTCATTTTGTCTGGGTCAGTGCAGGAATAGAATTTTCCCTGGTGAAAGATTGCACCAAAGGAAATCAACGGTTCTGGGCTAACGTAAATAAAATATGCCAACATTATTCTCACTTTGAAAAGCTGAACTCCGATGCAGGCAAACATGAAGTCCAGCAGCATGGTGACCAGTACGATGTTTCCGATGGTCTTGACGGCAACAAACACGCATTGGACCACATGCTGTGGATTCAAAGGATCAGTTATCATCACGCCTGCTGAAGCTTGCTACACGGCCCTAAACGGTACATACCTTCAGCCCCTTTGCTCTGTTAATGGCCCTCAGGGGGCGCAATACCCTCAACACCCTGAGAATCTTAACCACCGAGATGGCACTGGACCTAGGTTAAAACACAAAACACCTGCCTTGACTTGTGAACCAGTTTGTGATGGTTTTCCTTTGGGTAAAGATGGATAAATGGTGGATTGCTGTGGTTCTGTTCATGAATCTCATGGATTTAACCCGCCTGTTCTCCACAAATACTGTCTTGGAACACATTATAGCTTCTTCAGCTTCTCCATCTTCAGGCGACAACTCAACTCACGGCGACAGTAATTACAAAACGATATCTTTTTTTTCCCTCAGTGGGCTGATCGCTCTTAGGAGGGCGGTAAGGGGTCGGGTGCAACCAAGGGGGGACCTTGGTGAAGCTGGGTTCTACAAGATGAGACTTTAGTATAACTTGTTTTTTTAAATACAACAATAAATTGCAATCTACTCATTTAATTTCTACCCAGTTGCCTTTATTGCTCCTCATGAGGCTACACGCTTCTGCACTCCCCGCCCCGCCTCCACCCACCTATGCAAAGAGACTGTGTGACTGACAAAAGGGCTCACTCCGTTCGTGCCGTTGTTCTATGGGACTAACGCGCCCTAGTGCTTAAACCAATGCACAGAGTGAACCCTCTCCCTGCCTGCTTGGAGGCGAGAGATGAGGAATGAATGGGGTGAACCTGAGCCCAAGAAGGACAGGAGGGTCAAGTTCATGTCTATTCTACCAAAAGCAGGCAGGGAAGTCGGTACTTGATGAGTGTAGAGACCACTTACTCCATGCCCATTGAGAGCAAAGACACACTGACAACCAGCAGATCCAAAATGTTAAACGAGTTCCGGCAGAAAGACCCTTTGTGAAGAAAGGCGCCGTATGTGGTCATCTGAAAAACAATCAAAACGGCCCCGTTTGTCGCAATCGACGTTTTGTTTTTACGTGGTTTTTTTTTGACTTACCTTCAGCACAATCTCTGCTGTAAATACGGAAGTGAAGACTATATCGGCGTACGCCAACACCTGCAGGGGTGATTGCACACGACAATGTCAGCAAACCTTCCACGGCACTTGTCAGAGAACCGACACGCGTGCACTTTGTCACCTGGTTCCTGAAGGACATCGGGTCTATGGGGTCCTCAGCCGCTAAAGAAATCGACGACAGCAGAATGAAAAGGAGGATGATGTTGGTGAAGGTGGTTGCATTAATGATGCGGTGGCACAGCTTTCGGAACCTGAAGGCGTTCAAAGACGAAAGGAAAACAAATGGCTGAGTGTGATGATCAAGTCTTTGGCCAAACTTTACATGATTTATCAACTTTGGGCAACATTGGAAGTTACACCTCTCAGCTCAAGCCGAGCAAACAAACGCTTTTCATCATCTGGTACATTTTCCATCAAAAGAGCAGTCATTCCAAAATGCCGTGTTGCTGCTGGATGTTGGCAGCATCCAAGTGATGCAGTAGGTGGTGAATTAGTGGAGTAAGTAAGCATACACCATAAACGTAACAATATCACCAAACGTCACCTTTCAAGGGTGGCTGACACGATTTAGCAACTTTGCGTAAACATGTTATAAGATTGTAATTATGTTTTGTACATATTGACTTTATAGTTCATGGCAAGGACACGACAAACTTGTTGTCGCAGCAAAGCTTTGTTTCCGGAAGCTTTTAGCCTGTCAACTTTGTTCGGAATATTTTTCATCCAAATGGTAGTCATGCCAAAACCTCGTGTTGCTGCTGGATGTTCACAGTATCTGAGCGAGACTGTAAGTCTGTTTTCTTTTCCAAAGCATGAAGATTTAAGACAAAAATTGACCTCGACTTCTTTATTTTTTGCAGTTTTCATTTCACTGATGACTTCTTTGAAGGAACATCTTTACAAGAGGCATTTGGCTTCAAAGTACGACATAAACGCAGTTTGAAAAAGTATGCTAGAATAGTGCCAAAAAACCCAAGGAAAACCACTTGCTACAGTACAAGTCATGTCTTGTTTACATTTTGCATCTAAACACTATTTTACCGTAGCGACAAGTTTTGGAAGCATTATACATGTTATATAAACATCATTTGGCAGCGATACTTGGCGGTGGGGGGTAGTGGCGCTAGCTGCAGCCAGGAATAAAAAAGTCTAAGAAGACCCGTTTACATATTTAAGCAATAATGATAACATAACACCATATTATTTGCAATTTTGTACAGTAATATTACATATCTTTACGGTGTTTTCCTTATCACTAAACACCAAAAATCAGTACCATACTTGTTTTGTGGTCCAAAGATGAAAAACGAACTGGCCTCCGGCATAGGCACGGCTTCTTCCTTCAACTGAAGATCGGCCATTGGACGAGGCCTTGGACTTTCTGGGATCTCAGGGTCCTCCTCCTCATCATCACCTAAAGATTGGGAGAACCCAGACCCCCTTTGCCCATCATGCTGGACTGTGACCGGCAATGCGACACGAGCGAGGGTGTTTACCGGGAAAGTCAGCCGGAGGGAAAGGGTCTTTGATTTCATTCACGTTGGACTCAAACTCATCGATTTTAAGCTGCAAATTGAGAAGAGTGACGGACATATTTGCATGTTTGGCTGCAATGGCGTACCTTTGCGGTAGTAGGGATGCCTTCCACACCCTTGGCCCTCTGCTCCGCCAATTTCTTTGCCAGATTAGCCTTTTCCTCAGAAGTCTTGCTGGGTAAATTGGCCCTAGGAATCAGGGGATTATTGCCATGCTACCACAAGAACACACCTGCTTTCCTTCAACAAAACAACCCTTGAAAATCCTGAACGCGATCAATTGGTTAATTCATGTTGTAGTTATGAAGTCCTTCTGGTTTGATTTGATTTGTCGTTTGCATGGTCACAGTTTTACATGAGCACTGATCTTCCCTTCCGTCCATCGCAGATTTAAGCCAGATGTTGGGATCCCTCGATTTGTTTTTAACGTAACCCCTTTGACTATCGGCGTACCCCACCCTGGGAACTTGGGGCTTAGATGGCCTGAAACTGATAACAAAACTGCAGGCGAGTAAATGGACATGTATCGGCGATACAGATCCAGTACCGATACCATGTGCACATAACAGATATGTATTTCATATCACAGCATGAACAACACAACATATTTCTTCTTCTTCTCCTTTTCCTTTGGGCTTATCCCTTAAGGGGTCGCCACAGCAAATCAATTGCCTCCATCATGTCCTCTTTCACTACATCCATAAACCTCCTCTTTGGTCTTCCTCTAGGCCTCCTGCCTGGCAATTCAGAACTCAGCATCCTTCTGCCAATATATTCACTATCTCTACTCCTGACATGTCCCAACCATCTCAGTCTGGCCCCTCTGGCTTTATCTCCAAAATCTGGAACATGTGCTGTCCCTCTGATGTGCTCATTCCTGATCCTGTCCATCCTGGTCACACCCAAAGAGAACCTCAGCATCTTCATCTCTGCTACCTTCTGTGTTCATTTGAAACCTTGAAGTACACATTTTTATAAATATATCATACACTATGTGAAAATGGTATTAATTCATTCACTAAAGGCTGAGCTCTCATCCTTTCAGCAGACAAACCTCAAAAGACTTAAGTATCAAAAGCGTCGGTGTATTCATTTGAGAATCGACTTTAGAGCCCAAAGACCCGGTATCGGAAGCATCGATATCTGAGTATGGATCCGTGCATCACTGGGCTTTGTAGTGAATAGTGCCGATGCTGCGATACCAGCGGTGCTGTCAGAACCGAACACCAGTTCTTCATCTGAAGTGAGTGACATTTGACTTGCATTACTCGGTGCAATCATTACAGACTGACCTGAGTGCTTTCTTCCGCTGCTTTTCCTCGGCTTTCTCCTTCTGGGCCAAAGTCAAAGACTCAGCCTCCGCCAAATTGTCAACTGCGATGGCCAGGAAGACATTTAGAAGGATGACTGAGCGACGTTGCAGTCAGAGGATGTAACGCAGTCGTTTTGCGTGCCGTGTTTGCAAATGCAACTTGAAGGATACAGTTTCCACAGACGAACAGGATGATGAAGTAGATGCTGACGAGGATTCCAGGCATGCTGGGTCCTCCGTGCGCCATGATGCCGTCATACATGACGGCATTCCAGTCCTCGCCCGTCAGGATCTGAAACACAACGCGGGCGCGACCCACGACATGACATGACATATCGGACGGGAACTTATTCTGTACCCGTGTGCCCCAAAACCTACGCAAACTGGCCTCAAGCTCCAGAGAATCGTGTCGTTTTAATGCAACGGATCAGCCCGACATCAAATATGCCGCCGGGTCGTACGTTTTAAGAATGTACATTTTGCACTGTTGGATCTAACGGAGCTTCTAAGGAGAGCTTCATGTGTGAGTAAGCAATTTGTAAAGACGTGCTAAAGGGAAATGTTCTTACTCGCAGTCATAATCTTGTGATGTGCTTTTTCCTTTAATGGACAATTCGGGTTGTGCAGGGGCGTCAAATGGCAGCCAGTTATGTGGTGTGGCTGTTTGGAATTGGCAGGAGAGCACCAACTATGGGACATTGAAAGGTGGAAGAAAGTTTTATTCTCTGATGAGAAAAAACTGGACCTTTGACCGTCCTGGTGGCTTCCAAAGTTCCCCGGTTCCCAGCTGAGATGTTTTCCACACGGCACTCATTTGAGTTCTTCTTTTAGCAGATACATTTGCCGTTTGTTTTTAAAGTTTTAGTATATTGACAACATTGCCCGTTTGGGATTTACAGGAGAGCACCAAACATGGGACATTGAAAGGTGGAATGAAGTTTTATTCTCTGATGTGATGGATCCCAACGAGATCCCACCTGAGATGTTTTCCATTATGATCCTCCAATGGGATCTACAAGGAGCTACAATGAGCTTCAGGTTGTCCAGGGGTGTCAAACTGCAGTCAGCTATGTAGAGATGTTGCAGGGGGGCATCCCTCATGACTGAAGGTCCTGGTCTGTGTGGTAACACCTGCAATGACTTCTTTCTGTGGAATAAGCTGACTCTTTTGGACATCCTGCATGTTCCCCTCATCTAAATCCAATGGAGAACATTTGGGGATGGATGGCAAGGGAAGTTTAGAAAAACGGACATCAGTTCCAGACAGTGGATACCCCACGGAAAGCCATCTTCACCACCTGGAGCAACATTCCCACTAGGCCTGGAAGCACTTTCAGGTTTTATTTAGCTATGATCTTAACCTTCTGATCGGCTGAAGAACTGCCCAAGTCACTACAATGCTTGCACTCTGTTTTTGCCTCACTTCCCTTTCTTCTGTTTGCATTTTGAAGCTCCACGGAGAACCTCCTTAGCATCCAAAAGTGTAAAATGTCAATTCTTGCAATTTTTCACCTGGAGAAAATGGTTTGCTCTTGTACCTGGAAGATGGTGATCAGGGCCTGAGGGAAGCTGTCAAAAGTGCTGCGGGGTTTGGGCTGGTTGGGGAAGTTGAACTTCCCTCCAAACACTTGCATGCCCAGCAGGGAGAAAATGACAATAAAGAGAAAGAGGAGCAGCAGCAAGCAGGCGATGGAGCGGACCGAGTTTAGGAGGGAAGCCACCAGATTACTCAGAGACGTCCAGTACCTGAAGCACACAAGAGCAGTTCAACAACTTCGTTACTCGATGAAGGAGTTCTAACATGAACGGAGAACTGACATAGTGAGACCAGCACATTTAGACCTACATCCATTTACTTGTGTCCTGCCAGTTGGTGTGTTCTTTAGCAAATTGTAACCTCTTCTTGTTTTTAACAGAGGGGCTTTGCGGGGGATTCTTGCAGATAGCTTCACACAGACGTCCTCTAACTGTCACAGTACTTACAGGTAACTCCAGACCGTCTTTCATCATCGTGGAGCTGATCGTTGGCTGAGACTTTGCCATTCTGGTTACTCTTCCATCCGTTTGGAATGATGTCTTCCGTTTTCTGCCACGTGTGTCTGGTTTTGCTCTCCTTTTTAAGGCATTGGAGATCGTTTTAGCTGAACCTCCTCATAAGCTTTCCCCTCTCCAGTCAACTTCTTAATCAAAGTACGCTGTTCTTCTGAACAATGTCCTGAAGGACCCATTTCCCACAGTGCAGGTTTCCTCCACCTGCTTCACACCTTAAGAGCGTGCTTGTTTTCTGAGAATCTACTGCACCTCCTGGTAACTCGTTTGCCATGGAGTAATAAAGATATACTAACAGTCTGGTTAGCGGTGTTGGACTGCTACGATTTAGAACGCTCGTGTACTGCCGCACAGTGTAGCAACCTTCAAAGTGTGTAGGGTTTACCTGGTGACTTTGAGCAAGCGCAAAAGCCGAATGCAGCGGAGGACCGAGATGCCCATGACTGACATGATGTTCATGTGCACCAGGATGAGCTCCGTGATGCCAGTGGACACCACAAAGCAGTCAAAGCGATTGAAGAGAGACATGAAGTATGAAGACAAGCCCAGCGCGTACATCTTCATGAACATCTCCAGGGAGAACATGGACAGCAGCAGATTATTGGCGTTGTCTGTGGGTTGATGGTGTCGATTTGTTTTTACAGCAGGGGGGGGGGGGCGGAATAAAAAAAAAAAAGCATTCAGTTAGATTTGCGATGCTGCACTCGGCTGTGGCCTCACCTTGCCAGTTGGAGAGCCTCTCCGACTGCTTGTGGTGCTCCGTTGCAATGGCCAGCGTATTGAAAAAGACCAGCATGATCACCCACCAGTAGAAAAGCTTGGACTTCACGTACGCCCGGCATTTACGCCGGAGCCAGCGGTTCCACCTGCGGGCCACTTTACTGTGACAAGGAAATGATATCAGCTGCTTCTGCACATTCGGGTCGGCGGTGGGGAGGGATGAAGAGAGCACCACTTACTAGTAAAACACTATCAGCTGCATGGTGTCCATTTTACCTGCGCTCCCTGCCTCGGAACCGCCATTTTCGGAGGAGAGCAGGTCTGAACAGGATGAATTCATCAGCGTAAATTTGTGATTATGACTTTTTTTCGCTGACAAATGTATTTACAGAAATTTCATACGTTTACAAAATAAAGTATTAAATGTACTTTTTTTACTTGGAAATTTGTGACGATATTTTTGAAATCGCACATTATTGTAAAAAAAAATTTTTAAAAATCATGAATTTATAAGCAAAAACAACATTTATGAGTAGGAGTCATAAAAAGTTGTACATGTACGGGAATAAAGTTGTAAATTCACCAGACAAAAATGTCACAAATTGACGGGAAAAAAGTTGTAATGTTACAAAAACTTTTTTTCCTCGTAAATGTGCGACTCTATTTTTGAAATCTCACACTATCGTCAAAAATGTTCATCAATTTATGAGAAAAAAGTCGTCAATGTACAAGAAAAAAAGTTGTACGTGTGCGGGAATAAAGTTGTCAAGAAAAACATGTCACAAATTCACGAGCAAAAATGTATATTATTACAAGAATAAAGTAGTAAATTTCAAAATTTTTTCTTTGTAAATTTGTGACTTTATTCTTGAAATCTCACATTATTGCAAAAAAACCCTTCAGAAATGTATAAGAAAAAAAAAGTGTAGAAAAGGTTGCAAATGTACAAGAAAAAAGTTGCAAACGTACGACTTTTTTTGGGTAAAATTACAACTTTTTTCCTTGTAAATGTTCGAGCAAAAAAAGTTGTACATTTATTAGAAAAAAGTCTGAAAAAATGTACAAGACAAAGAGTCAAAAATGCACAAATATAAAGTTGTAAATTTACAAAAAAAGTCTCAAACTTACAAGAAAAAATGTGTAATATTACAAGAATAAAGTTGCAAATCTACGACTTTTTTTCCTCGTAAATTTTCAAAAAAAAAGTTGTCAATTTATGAGAAAAAAGTTGTAATACTACAAGAATAAAGTTGTACATTTACATTTTGTTTGTAAATGTACAATTTTTTTTCTTCGTAAATTTGTGACTTTATTCTTGAAATCTCAAATTATTGTCAAAAACACGTCATACATTTTTAAGCAAAGAAAAAGTAAATGTTCTTCTTTTGGCAGCAATTTGAGATTTCAAGAATAAAGTTGCAAATGTGCTACGAAAAAGAAGTTGATGATTTAGGAAAAAAAGTCGCAATCTTCCGACTAAATTCTTCAACATTACAACATTTTTCATGTACATTTTTTTGGTAAACTTACAACTTTATTCCTGTACATTTACGCCTTTGTTAACATAAATGTATGACTTTTTCCCATAGTTTTAGGATCTTTTTTTGCTTATACATTTCAGAAGTTTTTTTGCCAATAGCATGAGATTTCAAGAATAAAGTCACGAATTCACAAGGAAAAAAGTCACACATTTACAGAATAAAACATAAATGTACATTTAGAAGAAAAAAATGTCACAAATTTACAAGAAAAAGTTGTAATATTACAAAAACTTTTTTCCATGTACATTTGTGACTTTTATATTGAAATCTCACATTATTGCAAATAAATGTGTAAGCAAAAAAGGTCGTAAAATTACCCAAAAAGTCCAACACTTACAAAAAAGTGGTAAATGTTCAGGACTAAAGTTGTAAATATCAAAGAAAAAAGGTTACAGACGTCTTACTCTGTCCCTCCTGGTCATTATCCATGATTTCAGCCTGAGTAATCCACTCCATATATCCCTTCAGGTCCTCATCAAGCTGCTGGGTCTCCCTCAGCTTCTGAAACTCTCCCCGAGACTTGGCCTTCTCGCGCTCTTTGGTGAACTCCCTGGCAGGAAGAAGGTCCACTTAACAGCAAAGCCCGCAAGTCAACCAAAAACCTTGTCTCAGTGAAGTCCTACCCACTGAGTACACCCAGAACCAAGTTGAGCACAAAGTAGGAACCAACCAGGATGAGTGTGGTGAAAAAGATCCAGGGCCATTCCATTCCGATGGCATCGTTGACCTGGTTGGTGTTGTAGGTGAAATGTTCGCGTGATGTTTGTTAGCGAGACCAAATGAACAACACGACCACAAGATTGGCGTCAACGTTTGGATGCGTTACCCAGTAGAGAACATCGGTCCATCCCTGCGTAGTGATGCACTGGTACACAGTCAGCATGGAAAATCCCAGGTTGTCAAAGTGAGTGATGCCATGATTAGGACCGGGCCAACCGGCTCGACACTCGGTGCCATTGATAGTGCAACGGCGGCCATTCCCAGCTTGGGCACACGGAGCGGGCTTCTCATTCTCCACTGTAGCGATGATGTCTGCGCATGGGAGGACACGGGCGGCTTGGTTGTAGCTCATTCCACCATTTCCTACCTTTTCACGTCCAGGAGTGTCCAAGTAATAGCAGTAGAAGTTCTGTCATTGCTATATTGTCACTGCTACGTGGCAAACAAGATACCGGTAGGTGCAGTGGATTCTCAGAAAACAAGACCCAGCATTCAGGATACGCACGCTCTTAAGGCTGTGCAATTGGCCAAGTAGTTGAAAGGGGCGTGTTCAGAAAACAGCAGTGTGGCTTTCAATCAGTGATCAATGTAGTGAAAAATCCGGTGTGAATCAGGTGACCCCTTTTTAAGGATGAAACTTGTTGAACGCCATTTCTCTTTGAAAGCCTGAGGAAAATGGCTCCTTCCAGACATTGTGCAGAAGAACAGCGTACCAGGATTGGACAGGGGAAAACTTATGGTGCAACATTTTTTTGGGCTGTTCAGCTAAAATGATCTCCAATGCCTTAAAATGGAGAGCAAAACCAGAGACGTGCGGCAGAAAAGGGAAGACAACTATCAAAATGGATGGAAGAATAACCAGAATGGCAAAGGCTCAGCCAATGATCAGCTCCAGGATGATCAAAGACAGTCTGGAGTTACCTGTAAGTACTGTGAAAGTTAGAAGACATCCTTGAAACAAGACAATCACCCCAAACACACTAGTAAACCAGCAACATCTTCTTATGTTCTTATGTTAGGGAGGGGCCAGCCCAATCCCCGGACCTTAATCCCATGGAGAACTTGTGGGCTGACATGAAAAATGCTGTTTGTGAAGCAAAAGCAAGAAATGATGAATTGTGGAATGTTGGTAAAGAGAGTTGGAGGGGAATAACAGCTGAAAGGTGCCACAAGTTGGTAGAGTCCACGCCACACGGATGTGAAGCACTTATAAAAAAATAAATATTACTTTGCTCATTCACAGGACTGACAAATCCTACAAACAAAAAACAGTTCGGAGTTTGTAAAGCCAAAGGCAGACACTGCTATTTTTTTTGACCACGCCCCTTTCAACTAATTGGCCAATTACACAACCATAAGAGCATGCATACCATGAATGCTTGTTTGTTTTCTGAGAATCTACTGCACCCACTGGTAACTTGTTTGCCATGTAGCAATAAAAAAATACTAACAACAGTACTTGGACTCTGGTCAGTCGCTTTGCTCTGCAAGTATTTAAAACTGTCCTGTACATTTCCAAGTGCCAACACGGCCACCTAGTGAACTTACCAGTGCCCGTGTAGTAGCAGGTTTTATGCATTTTGCACTTGAAGAGCTCCAGCGCCATAATAGAGTAGATCGTAACCATGAAAAAGACCAGCAGGGCGATGTGGAACAAGGGCAGCATCGACTTTAGGATGGAGTTCATCACCACTTGCAGGCCTGAGGAGGAAAACCAGAATTTATCTACAGGAATTTGGACTGTTCTGGAGTCAGTAATAAGCTTGAGGTTATGAAGCCAGCAGGTACGCACACGAGCATTCAGCATGGGCATAAAAACGTCATCAAACCTTTAAAGGGTCGCTGACATGATTTAGCAAATGTTTGGAATTACGCTCTACCTTCTTTGGTTTTTGAAAGCAAATTTGCACGTATTAGATTTGTAGATCATGGCGCCATTTCTGGAAAGTACAGAATAGTAGCAACCCCTCCCAGCTAAAGAGTAAACAAACGCTTCTCCAGGTAGCTTGGGTTGCTATACGTAGTTTTCCTCAAAATAGTCATGCCAAAATGGTGTGTTGCTGCTGGATGTTTGCAGATACTCCAGGTTTGTTTTCTTTTCCAAAAGTCAAAAGTTTCAAACAAAACCGGACAAAGAAAGTGCAGAGAAGGAGAGACAGATGGAAGCCCACTTTGAGTTCTTTTTTTCAGTGTTCATTTCACGGATGACCGCTACGGTTTTGAGTGTTAAAAGAGGTTCCTCGCTAAGACGATGAGAACGTGAAGAGAATGCATTGCTACCTCGGTTAAAGTCAGTTAGCGTGTTTTTCAGTTGACGTCCCAAATTTTTTCCTTGGTTCAAAAAATAGGAAAAAGAAGAACAGGCATACGTAGAGAGTTTGCAAGTGTAGACAAACGAACCTCCAAACTTTCCCAAGGATGTCCACCACGGATAACATGAACTTCAATGTTCATCTTGTTTGTGGCATCGTTTTATGAATACTCTGCTTGCTAAAAAAGCTTATAACACACATTTCTTCTTAGATTATGTGTTAATATTTTGGGGTGCCTGGAGTGGATTCATTGGATTTATGTTGTTAAACTCGCCTCGGTTTAAGTCCGTTTTGGTTTGAGTCAGACCTTCTGATGTTAACCGAGGCCCCAGTATCAAAAATGTATTTGAATGTATTTTCACATACTGTTTGGTCCTATTTACTTTATTAATTTCTCATGAACTGTTTTTACCTTTTGTATTTGCTCCCTATACTTTCCCCGGGAAACCTCTGATGCTTTGTTGTAAAAGTCTAGTCCCCTTCTGCTGATCTTGGACATTTAATCCCCCATTTTAGAGCATAGAGAACATACATTGAATGCATTTGACCTGCTCCTTTCCTGCTGTCAAAAACCAAACGCTGGGTTTCTTATCTATGGAAAGACGGCACTGACAAGCACCTTGCAGCAGATCTTAGATTTACTGTAAATCCTAATGGGGTCTTGACTACAATGTAAACCAATGGATCATCCCGACATAGAAACAACGTGTCTAAACACTTCGGAGAAACATTTGTCTGAAAAAGTGCTTGCTTACTGGGGACTCCAGATACCAGCCTCAGTGGTCGAAGAACTCTGAAAGCCCGTAGAGCTTTCATGTCAAAACCACCACCCTTTTCTCCAACCGCAGCCTCCACCCCGCTGATATGGTTGATAGCATCCACAACCACGGTGAACAGTCTGAAATAATAACACAAGTCTGGTTAGATACCATTAAAAACCCAATCTGCAGTGCAATAACATTCCAAAGAACCGTCCTTCAAAACCTTGTGTTACTGTAAAAACTTACCCAACTGATACACACACAAAGTCCAAAATGTTCCAGCAGTTTCTCAAATATGCATCTGCATGAAAAAGGAATCCATAGGCAATTATCTTCAGAAAACACTCCACTGAGAAGATGATGAGGAAGATGTACTCCAGGCTTTCCTGCAAGACGGAAACAAGAAACTCCTAAATGTACATTTACACTTTAGTATGCAAAAATCAACATTCCATTCTCTTCATTTACACAAGTTCTTTGGCGTCACATCCCCAACACCGATACTCGAGAAAACAAAAATGGCCTACAAGGGGTGAGCTGTGAGTGTTCCAGAAAACAGCCTTTTCCTACCATATTCCAAAAAATGGATCTCACATGACTTGGTTAACGAGGAACGAACACACCTAACCACTACTTGTTAGTTTTTCATGAGTTGCTCAAGAACTACTAGAAGACTGTGTGCCTTAGTTCCTAACTACTTTACTCATTAGTTCTTCATTCGTTTCTCATTAGTTTCTCATTAGTTCTTCATTAGTTCTTCATTAGTTTTTCATTAGTTCCTCATTAGTTTTTCATTAGTTCCTCATTAGTTTCTCATTAGTTCCTCATTAGTTCCTCATTAGTTTCTCATTAGTTTCTGATTAGTTCTTCATTAGTTTCTCATTAGTTCTTCATTAGTTTCTCATTAGTTCTTCATTAGTTTCTTATTAGTTTCTTATTAGTTTCTCATTCGTTCCTCATTAGTTCCTCATTAGTTCTTCATTAGTTTTTCATTAGTTCCTCATTAGTTTTTCATTAGTTCCTCATTAGTTCCTCATTAGTTCTTCATTAGTTCCTCATTAGTTCCTCATTAGTTTTTCATTAGTTTCTCATTAGTTTCTCATTAGTTCTTCATTATTTCCTCATTAGTTTCTCAGTAGCTACTGTATATTTGTGTACCGTATTGTAGAAACCGGTTACTTGGAGTGTCTTACTGACTGGGGCCCTCTTGTCTTAAGTTAGCTGTGACCCAGGATAAGTGTTCAAACAACAAATTCTTGAATGAAGTCAGTCAAGTCCTTGAAATCAGATTTGTCGAAACGATGTCCTTCAAATGAGGAAAAACCTTCAGAGTATGACAGATGTGTGTTGTTTTACAATTGAATAGTGGGAAATTATTGCCATGCGGACCTGGCCTCTTGCAGGTATCAGAAAATGTTATGGCTGTGACAAATCAAATGGTGCTTATTTCTAGTGTTGCTTTGATCTTGTCGCCGCTTATTCGTCTCATTTTACTTCTTCTTTTACCAGGTTTTACCAGCTTGTTTTTTACATTTTAGTATGTTCACAAAATTGCGCATTTGGGATTTACAGGAGAGCTCCAAACATGGGACATTGAAAGGTGGAAGAAAGTTTTCTTTCTCCCTTGACAGTCCTGATAAATCCCAACGTTACTGGCATGACAAGGAGATCCCAGCTAAGATGTTTTCCACACGGCACAGTGGCACGCCATCATGATCCTTCAATGGAACAATGGAGCTTCAGGTTGTGCAGGGGCGTCAAACGCTTGTATTCCATTTTTCTTCCACTTATCCGGGTCCGGGTCGCGGGGGCAGCACTCTCAGTAGGGAAGTCCAGACTTCCCGGTCTCCGGCGACCTCTTCCACCAGCTCCACCGGGAGGACACCAAGGCGTTCCCAGGCCAGCTGTGAGACATAGTCTCTCCATAGTGTCCTAGGTCTTCCCAGGGGCCTTCTCTCAGCTGGACATGCCCGAAACACCTCACCAGGGAGGCATCCGGACTAGATGCCCGAGCCACCTCAACTGGCTCCTCTCGATGTGAAGGAGCAGCGGCTCTACTCTGAGCTCCTCCCGGATGGCCGAGCTCCTCACCCTATCTCTTAGGGTGAGTCCAGCCACCCTACGGAGGAAACTCATTTCCGCCGCTTGTATCCGCGATCTCATTCTTTCGGTCATGACCCATAACTCATGACCATAGGTGAGGGTGGGAACGTAGATCGATCGGTAAACAGAGAGCTTTGCCTTCCGGCTCAGCTCTCTCTTCACCACGACGGTCCGGTACAGCGACCGCATTACTGCAGATGCTGCACCGATCCGTCTGTCGATCTCACGCTCCAACCTTCCCTCACTCGTGAACAAGAACCCGAGATACTTGAACTCCTCCACCTGAGGCAAGACCTCACTCCCAACCCGGAGGGTACAGTCCACCCGTTTCCGACTGAGAACCATGGCCTCGGATTTGGAGGTGCTGAGTCTCATCCCAGAAGCTTCACACTCAGCTGCAAACCGCTCCAGTAAACGCTGAAGGTCACAGCCTGATGAGGCCATAAGGACCACATCGTCTGCAAATAGCAGAGACGAGATCCTAAGGTCACCAAGCTGGACTCCCTCAACACCTTGACTGCGCCTAGAAATTCTGTCCATGAAGATTATGAACAGAATCGGTGACAAAGGGCAGCCTTGGCGGAGGCCAACGTTCACCGGAAACAAGCTCGACTTACTGCTGGCAATGCGAACCAGGCTCCTGCTTCGATTGTACAAGGACCGAATGGCACGTAGAAGCGGACCATCAATCCCGTACTCCCGGAGCACCCCCCACAGGACACCACGAGGGACACGGTCGAATGCCTTTTCCAGGTCCACAAAGCACATGTAGACTGGTTGGGCAAACTCCCACATACCCTCGAGTACCCTTGCAAGGGTGTAGAGCTGGTCCAGTGTTCCGCGACCGGGACGAAAACCACATTGCAGCTCCTCTAACCGAGGTTCGACTAACGGTCGTACCCTTCTCTCCAGCACCCTGGAGTAGACTTTCCCAGGAAGGCTGAGGAGTGTGAACCCCCCATAGTTGGAACACACCCTTTTTAAAAATGGGGACCACCACCCCGGTCTGCCAGTCCAGAGGTACTGTTCCTGACTTCCATGCAATGTTGTAGAGGCGTGTCAACCAAGACAGTCCCCCAACATCCAGAACTTATATCGTCTCACTCATTTCTTCCTTTTGCATTTTGAAGCTCTACTTAGAACCTCCTTAGGGTCCAAGACTGCACAATGTCAATTTTTGCAAATGTTCAACTGCTCTGTATAGTTTTTGCATTACTTTTAAAGTTTTGCATCGATTTGGAAACTCAAATTTCCGCATTTCTGCCGCCATTCATGTTCTTGCTACACCAGATTTGGTTTTTGGGTTATCGAGTTGTCGAGTGAACAGCGGTTTGTGTTCTCCCTTTCCAAAAGAGAAAACCTGGAGGCTCCTTCATCCATCATCCTTCATCTTGATGGCAACAAAGAACTGAAAGGCCCCAAAAGAAGCCATCAATGACACGTGGTCCAAAGTGGAAGATGCAATGTGATCCCGGGGCTTGTCAAGTTGATTTGGAATAATGGAAGCATTATTTAAAATCAACTCCTCTCCTGTTTTTCTCCGGTTTCTGGTGACCCTCTATTGTGTTCTGCGAAAAGGATGGAGGTCCACGGGCGTATCTGAGTTTTCCTGCCACTTTTCTAGACTTATAGGATTGTATGTTGATAACGTCGGATTGCATCCTGTCTGCTGTGAGGAACGGACTTGCTGAACAGCTGAACTCTAAAACTATCGCCCCACAAAATGACTTGTGGACAAAAGGTTTCCGCTTCTTCAGGAAGAGTCCACCAGGAGTCGGCCAGCATTTTTGTTAACCAAACAGCAGCGGCGGCTAGCGCTGGGTTTACAAACAAGTTGCCTTTGACTGCCAAGATGGAGGGTTATATACCCAAGCTCACCAGGGGGGGTGACACTTTTACAACAAAGTACCAGAACTTTCCCGAAGATAGATACGGTACATGGACTTCATTTCCCAAGGAAAGGAAAGTACAGAAACATTGTAATAATATTGTAATTATTAGTAGAATTAGAATTAACCCCATCTACTTTTTGCTGCTTCATGTTTGCTGTTTTCTCCTCGTCCAAGCTGTCACCTACACACTTATTCTGCCTAATGCCTTTAAAGGAAGACTGCACTTTTTTTTTTTTAGGAATTTTGCTCATAATCCACAATCCTTGTGTGAGACATTACCACCAGTCTTTGTCCTTTCTGTGCATTTTAAAGATATAAAAACAGTGAAAAAGAGGCAGCTAATTCATGCACGTAATGGGTCACACCTATTCCGCCTGCAAAGCTCGCTATTAAAACACCTCCAAAAACTCCCAACGTAGTTTTATGGTTTGGTATCCATGTAGTACCAGGCACATTCATGATAACATATGTCACATACAGTATTTTTGCTGTATTTTGTTCAATTCAAGCATAAGCGGAATGTGGAAAAGAAACGCCACAACGAGCGTCAACGTTTCCAAACAAAAACAAACACACAGCAGCAGCGGCGGCAGCTCCAATATGCAGCGTTACCTTTCCCCTGGGGCCTGACGTAGTAGGAAGCCGATGTGGTGTGGCGAGGTGTCACTACACGCCTAATGTAGTTCTTGGGCGTAAAAATGTTAACAACAATAACAAGGAGCCATTTTCCTCAGGCTTCCAAAGAGAAATGACATTCAACGAGTGACGCTCTCATCCTTAAATAGGGTCCACCTGATTCACACCCCTTTTTTCACTGCATTGACCACTGATTGAAAGCCACACTGCTATTTTTTTGTTATGTTTTCTGAGAATCTACTGCACCTACTGGTAAGTCGTTTGCCATGTAGCAATAAAAAGAGCACTTCATCTGGTTAGTTACAACGCACTGCTATTATTTTACCACAAGATAGGCGATGGGAATGTGCCTGCAACAGCGATGCTCATAATAACACTCTGTGTTAACACTTACACATGCACACACTTTGGAATGTTTTTATGGCCTCTCCCGTTTCAGTGAAGGCGTGCACTGTGCACGTTTGCGCCGCTAGCCTGACACCGGCCTATTTTGAATACATAACAGCGACCGACTTATCCCTGTGCCCTTCACAGGGATTACGCAGTCATATGAGGCCGTCAGTGTCCTTGCGTGCCCGATGTTGAAGAAGAGTCACATGACGTTACACGCTGTTAGCATCTATGAAAACTGTCATATCCTATAGTTTTTCTTTGTAGTTGAGGTCACTGCAGTTGAGTTTCAAACGAGCAGGGTGCTGTCGTTGGTGCACGGAAATGTACGTGCTGAGACAGGGAAGGAATGAGCATTGCCGTTACGGGGACCGAACATCCCGGTTTTCTGTCCTCAAAATGTCACCCTATGCTATAAATATTCATAGTCATTATGGCACGTGTGAATGTCGAAACGTTCGAGTTTGTTCGTCCTGTCTGTAAGAGTCGCAGGAATAAGCCTCCGTCTAGGAAGTAACTGCTCGTTATCTTATTCTCGGGTCCCACCCTCACAGGGATGGGACTGCTCCCCTAACTATATGAGGGGTGTGGCTATGTGTCTGCTTCTAGCATAACATGTAAAACTTACAGTAATTGGACATATTTTGGTCATTTTTAGCATTAGCAACCCAGCAACACAGAAAACATTGCTACACCTAGCGTTAAGTTTTCCAAAACCAAAATCACAGCAAGAGAGGCTGCAGCTCCAAAATGTAGCGTTATCTTTCGGTAGCGGCCTGACACCTTGTCAGCGCACCGCTATGAGCGACTCGCTCGCGTGCGGCGATGCTAGTTGCTAGTTTGCCAGTTTGGTGTGGCGAGGTGTCACTACACTACTAAAGTAGTTCTTTGGTATAACAGTGTTAATAATAATAATACGTTTTTTCAGAAGGTTTACAGGCGGAATGGTTGCGTCCCCTTGCATACATTCTTAGCTGCTTCTTCTTAGCTCCTTTTATGTCTTCAGAACGCATAGACAAAACAAATATGTGTGTTCATGTCTCACATAAGGATTGTGGATGATGGGCACAGTTCCTAAAAATTGGTTAATTGGTTTGTCTCAATAAAGCGTTCCCTGTGCAGCGAAAAAAGCAATTAAGGCACAAAAGGCGAAAGAAATTTACTAGGAGGCTATTTCTGCCTTCCTGTGTCTACAAAGGCCTCGCTGCAATACGTGTGTCATATTGCAGTTGATTGACAGCAAGTCCATCACCTGTAAGTGATAATCGTGCGCATAAATTCCAATAAATCCATGCAAACAAATTTTCACTCAAGTCATAGTTATGTATACAATTTGATACTGAAATAGTCAAATAAAAGCTTTTACGGGCACAATATCATAGCAAGTTAGAGGTCAAATAGGTTTTGGGGCTCCAAGTGGGTTTTCATTTGGTGCAGTTGGGCCAAAATGGTTCTTTTGATGCCAAAAGTTGCTGACCCCTGACCTTTAAACAGCACAATTCCGTCTGCTTGTACCAAAACCCGCATGTGAAGTTAATCCCCAGCGAGCGCTAACAAGCATGACTTACCAGATTGCTGTTGGTGTTGTTGCTGTCTTCCTCGGGCATGGGCAAGTACACCGCCAGGGCCACACAGTTGGCAAAAATGGCCAGTAGGATAATGATTTCAAAAGGTCTGAAAGTCACTTTTAGGAAACGCCAACAGCAGTTAAAGATTCATGCATTCACTCAGGATAGTCGCAGGCTGTGCTGGGGCTTAAATCTACAATGATAGGAATCAAACAATACCAGCCAGAAAGGTACATGCAGTAGTGTTCCAAATAACAGCAGTCCGATGTGAGCAGATAAATCATTACCAGTAGGTGCAGTAGATTCTCAGAAACAAACAAGACCCAGCATCCATGATATGCACGCTCTTAAGGCTACGCAATCGGCCAATTAGATGAAAGGGGTGTGTTCAGAAAATAGCAGTGTGGCATTCAATCAGTGATGAATGTACGGGAAAAGCAGGTGTGAAGCAGGTGACCCCATTTAAGGATGAAAGCGGCACTTGTTGAACATCATTTCTCTTTGAAAGCCCGAGGAAAATGGCTCCTTCAAAACGTTGTTCAGAAGAACAGAGTACTTTGATTAAAAAGTTGATTGGAAGAGAAAACCTATGAAAAGTTGCAAAACAATGTTGGCTGGTCAGCTAAAATCATCTCCAGTGTCCTAAAAAGGACAGCAAAACCAGAGACACGTGGCAGAAAATGAAAGACAACTATCAAAATGGATGGAAAAATAACCAGAATGGCAAAGGCTCAGCCAATGATCAGCTCCAGGATGATTAACAGTCTGGAGTTACCTGTAAGTACTGTGACAGTTAGAAGATGTTTGTGTGAATCTAATCTATTTACAAGAATCCCCCGCAAAGTCCCGCTGTTAAAAAAAGGCATGTCCAGAAGAGGTTACAATTTGCCAAAGAACACATCAGCTGGCCTAAAGAGAAATGGAGGAACATTTTGTGGACTGATGAGAACAAAATTGTTCTTTTTGGGTCCAAGGGCCGCAGACAGCTTGTGAGACGACTCCCAAACTCTGAATTGAAGCCACAGTACACAGTGAAGACAGTGAAGCATGGTGGTGCACACCAGTAAACCAGCAACATCTTCTTATGTTCTTATGTCATGGAGGGGCCAGCCCAATCCCCGGACCTTCATCCCATGGAGAACTTGTGGGCTGACATCAAAAATGCTGTTTGTGAATTAAAAGCAAGAAATGTTGATGAATTGTGGAATGTTGGTAAAGAATGTTGGAGGGGAATAACAGCTGAAAGGTGCCACACGTTGGTAGAGTCCATTTTGAACGCCCCTTTCAACTAATTGGCCAACTGCAGAGCCTTAAGAGCGTGCATATCATGAATGCTGGGAATTCTGAGAATCTACTGCACCTACTGGTAACGTGTTTGCCATGTAGCAATAAAAATATACGAATTCCAGTGATTCATTATTATATATTATCATAATAGTTATTGTGGACACTACAGCGTATGATGGAAACAAATTAGTTGTAGTACTTTTGAGCAACAAGAATGAAACCGATGCAATTGCACTCATCCCATTTGATGCCATCTTCCCAGTGAGGATACTTCCACTCCACAATACTGATGCAGGCCCTGCGGAAGGGGTTCCTCAGGGTCAAGAAGAGAAGGGAGCGCGCAGGCCTCGGATTGCCGCCCGTGGCCATCAGCTTCTTCAGCTTCTCCTTTTGCTTCCTCTTCAGCGTTTCCTCATCCATGATGAAGGACGACAAGGGGAGGCCGCCGCCGTCTGCCATTGCAACTTCAAACGGACTATTCCCTTCAAATTAAAAGGTATTCCACGCGTTCCGGTGGTGCCCTCGCGCTTCCTCGTAACTCTGGGGAAAAGCTGCCCCCTCTCCGTGTCGCGGAGCGCTCGACTGAGCAGCTGCCCGCTCAAGAGAATAAATATAGACAAAGCGCTTGTAGCATGAGGTGACGCCGCGCAGATATAGTCCGGGGCAGAAGTGACACGGTGATCAATGATCGCGATCGAAAGTTGAAGAGCCTTCCGGCGGCAAAATGGTGGCAAAAATGTGGATTGAGTGGGATTTTGTGTCAGGTCGCGTTTGGTGATGGCAAAGGCAAAAAGGCTTTCTCTCTTTGAACGCAGTGGAACTGTTGGGCTGCATAAGCACGGCGAATCGTAGTGTGGTTGGACGCGGTAAAGATCCGGGCCCGACCCGCCGGACTGGCAGGTGCGTTATCATGCAGTGCTCTACATTGGTCACTAGGTGTCAGTAAGACGAGCACCGGACTCGAACGAGAAGCCTTAATTGCAAACGATCTTACAACCTAAAAAGCATCCTAACAACACAGGCTACCGCAGCGGCCAGAACCCACGACAAGCTGAAACTCAGCCCGGAACCCCCGATGGCACTACCCGGGTTAGTGCTGGAAGGACCCAAGTAGCTGGATGGGCTGCCTCTTTTTGGAATACTTTGGATCAGCTGGTGCATGTTGGTTTGCAAAAGATACAAATCAAAATGAAATAATCATAAATATCTAATAAAAATGAAAACTAAAACTAAAAATACAAAATAAATAAACAATAGACATAACAAAAAAAAAAATTAAAATTGTTTAAAAAAAATTTTAAATTAAAAAGATAAAAATACAAAAAATTAAAAATATAAATAAAAAAAATAAAGAAATAAACTTGATAACATAAAAATTCATTTTTTTTACTACTTAGGAAAAAATAGTGCTCAGTGCAAAATCGAGATTCTTGCTATTTTTCAGTAGTTGTTGAAATCCTCAGCGGGAGTGCACATCTATAGTGTCTACAGTCCCAAGTCTGGGTTTTTCTTACATTCCCCTCCCGCGTTCTAAGACTGGTATCCAGTTGAACACCTGCTCGGCGTTAAAAATGGTCCGGCTTTGCAACAAAAGCGACCCCGCACTAAAGAAGAGACCACCTGCGTTGGTGTCTTTCGGGGTCACGGTGTCTTCGGCGGGCGGTCGCAGCCGAGGTGCTCGGCCTCGGGACAGCTGCAGCTCCGTAACGCGACACCGCTGACGAGCAAGGCACTTGCCAGTCAAGCTCTTTACGCTTAGGTCATGCGAGACGTGTCTTGCGTTTGATCATCAACTGGACGGGGCTGGGGTGGGGGGGATCACGGCACTGGAAGTTTGTTGGCCCATGTGTTGGATGTTACGTAACGCATGATACCTCTTGAGGCTTGGTGATAAACATGACAATCACTCATGAACCACAGCTGCGGACCGTACAAGAAAGACAGCTGACCAGGAGGGTGTCAACAATACTGACTTTTAATTAACCATCAACATGCAACACTTGAAGAGGAGATCTACTGTACAGTACACCGAAATAGTGCTGCCCCTACAGTAATCCCTTGCAAGTCATGCTGGGCAGTCCAGCTGCAGCAACAATTTGAGCTATTTGAAGAGTATGCTAACTCCTTCTTACTTTACTTCTCCGACCACCTACGCGATGTTTTTTGCAAGCAAGCAAAAATGCGACAAACGCGGCAAGCAGTTGGGAGAAAGAGCGCCTCGCGTTACCCAGCATGCCTTGCGGTGGCAATGTATCGGTGTTTTTGGGGGGAAGGGTATTGTGCATATTTGTATGCCCTCGTGGTGCAGTAAGGTGTAAAAAGGAATTTGGAAATGCCCAGTGGGTCGGATTAAGATGCCTGGCGGGTCGGATGTGGCCCGCGAGCCGCTGTCTGCCCACCCCTGCGCTAAAATGTCCTTGGTACTCAGGAACGATTTCCGACACAGCAAAACCCAACCTGACATACACGCAAATCACCCACAAAGACTCCCGTCTGTGGTTGGTTTGTGATCTCTGCTTTTCCCGACGCCCGGTACAGAACCACCTACAGCAGAATTTGGTTCTCAGGGTACGCAATCCAACATGAACTGGACTGTTCAGGTTGTCAGAGATGATGTTTGCGTCTCATCCGGGCAGGCTTCATCGGTTTCACGCTCGAAGACTAGGTAGGACGCACACCGGTCCGACTAGATAGGACAGCTCTGGTCTGAGAGCCTGGTGCAAGATCCAATCCTTTCAAACCAGAGAAGAAGAACGGTTTGTTGGTTTTTTTCATTCCCTTTCATGACAAATAAGCTCAAGAACCAAAAGTAGCGTCATCAACGCCCCCTAGTGTCCGTGCTGGTGTTATTTCATTTGTATGTTTTATTTGTATAAATGGGAAAATGGGAAAGACTTCCCATGCCACGTTCCCGTTCATCCGGGTCGTTGACCAGAGCTGTCCTATCTAGTCTTCGAGCACGTTTGCAGGATCCGACACGCTGGATTCAATTACCAATCAGTTCTATCTACGGCGTAGTCACACGAAAGCAAAGAGGCACAAAAACGGCGCTAGTTTGGACGTTGCGGTCCCCATCACGGACTCCCCACCGGCAGGCGCGGCAGGCAGACGTACGCCCGCGGAAAGCGATGGATGTTCAAGGGATTGCCGTCCAGGCGGATGTCCTCCAGGTTGCGACGGATGAAGGTCCGGTCACGGCGGTCGCAGAAGGTGTCTTGGTGCAGGTGCTGGATGTTGTTGCCCTGATTGCAGTCCCAAAGAGAACTTTTGTTTTACACTCAAGCGTGGCCTCGTCTACCAATTACGCTTCCTGGTTGTCACGAGACGACTGCGAGATGCTTTCACTGACACTCCGGAAAGGACAGTGTCTTTGGTATGCGCTTAGGTGTGGTTTAAATAAACAGGAAAGACAGTAAGCAGATATTTTTCATCTCTCACCAACATAACTCTTAATGCGGGAGTGCAATTTGATGCGTTTAAGTACGCCCTGGAAATCCCATACATCATGAGCCTGAATCACATAACGTAGTTTTAACACTTTCAGAAGCCCTGAGCTACAAGTTGTACTATTTCTTTCATGACATAAGTTGTGCATGTCTATGCTTGAATTTTTTCGTCCAATCAGATTTCTCAATCTGCCCAGGGCCTTCAGATTCAGGAGTGCTGGCCCATGTCACTGCAACACTAGTAGCAATGCTTCTGTTTTTTTTTAACCAATCACATTTCAGATTCGCCTCACAGGGCCAGCCAGCTGGTCTACAGTCACGTCAGCATTTCTCTATCCTCTGATTGGTCGATCAGTGTCTGGTGTATGATTGTCGTCATTTACTGATAAATATTGATTGATAAAATAATAAATAGGATTCTATAAATAAAAGTATATACATACTTTGAAAATATTGACAGATTTTATTGAACGATTCTTCAATTCCATAAAATAATTGTCCTACTTCCTGTTATGATGGGAACAATGGTCCCTGAAACCACCATGCAGACGCACACCAACCAATGAGATTTGTGACGGTGCTCTCACCTGCAGGTGCAGCACTCGGAGACTCAACGGCAGTGGTGTCGGAACGTAATCCAGGTAGTTATTGGACAGATACAGGAATTCCAGCCGGCTCATATCCTGTGTGACGAAAGTAATCCGTCGTTGAACATTATTAGAGCCCTCTAGACCCCAAATAACAACCCTATAATCACATTTACACTTGTATTACCCCAAAGTCAAAACCCCTTTTACTGCGTCTTTTGAGAGTTTTCAAATTACTCCTGAAACAAAAAAACAAAAACAGTTTTGAAAAATGACAACCCCCTGATGGAAAGAAACACTTGACTGATTATCCATATCAATAATTAGACGAATTAACGTCATAAAAATCTTTCCACAATAGCACTTCGTGACACGCTTGATCATCTACTTTGCAGACTTCTTTAAAGCAGTCAGAGAGCCAGACTCCATTTCAGGTGTTTAAAACCGACTGCCATCCATCCTTTTTCCGTGCCGAGGAAACCGGAGTTTTAAGCCCCTCGCACGCACGGGGAGAACACGCAAACTCCACTCAGAGATGCCCAACGGAGATTCGAACCCAGATCTCCTGACCGTCAGGCCAACATGCTGCCCACTCATCCACCGCGCGGCCCCTGGAGGACTTCAGCTTTCTAATCTCAGACGGAACGATAAGGCAGCGGAGATAACATCAGGAGCTTACTATTTTCGCACAGCACTCCACTTGCCTCATGTAATGTCAGTTTTTGTGACTCCCTCCTAAGAAAGACTCCGGGCAAAAACGGCCTGCATGGCAGAGTTCCGAGACCAAAACCGCGGCTGAACAAAAAGACCATTCAGGCTCGTCTCAGTTTTGCCAGAAAACATCTTGATGGTCCCCAAGACATTTTGGGAAAATGCTCTTTGGTCTGACAAGACAAACATTGAACTTTTTGGAAACGTGTGCCCCCTTACAAGTAAGGCTGCATTTTCAGGAAAAAATATCATACGACAGTAAAATCTGGTGGGGGTGGTGTGATGGTCTGGGGCTGCTTCAGGACCCGGAAGACCAGCTGTGATAAATGGAAGCATGAATTCTGCTCTCTACCAAAAAATCCTGAAGGAGAATGTCCGGCCATCACATTGATCCAAAACACACCAGCAGGTCCACCTCGGAATGGTTGAAGAAAAACCAAATGAAGACTTTGGAGTCAAAGTCCTGACCTGACCTTGGCGTGACCTTAAAAAGGCGCTTCATGCTGGAAAAGCCTCCAATGTAAAATGTAAAAACTGTTTTCCTATCTATGCATACCACACGCATATATACATACACATATTTACTCATGTACAAGACTGCTGATTCGCTCATTTCACTGTCCATCAAAATGGGATTCAGATCATCCAATCATCACGCAGAAGCCGAGCGTCGGGGCCGGCCCCCTGCACCATCAACCGCCGGTGATGCCGAGCGCCTGACAAACGGGATGAATCCCAGCATTTATCCAACGACCGTGCACGCTTTTCCCCGGCAGTCTTGGAGCAATCGCCACCGGAATCCACCAAAGTCTGATGTGAGAGTGCGGAAAATGTCGTCGCTTGGATCCCGGTGTGAGTGAAGATCACCATACTAGGAATTGTGCCAACCAAACACCGGTCATCAAAACGAGGCGTGTGTACCAAACTCAGCTGCTACCGTAACAGAGTTTCTGTCAACGAGGGACAAATTCAACTATTATCCGTTTTTCACAGAAACCCTTTGTAGCCCAACTATGTGTCCCGATGCCAGACCTCGGAACTGAAAGGGGACGGACTTTCTTTTCCACATGATCAGTTAGCCGCATTCTTTTGGGAGCGTTAGGTTTTTTTCTGGGCATGAATGTACAGTATTTGGCGAGACAAGGCTTCTCTCTTGCCGCCTACCCCAGAGCCAGTCAAATAATGCGAGTATTGTGTTGTCACATGTAGTTCACCGCCAGTAATAGACACGCCGGCAGTGCAGTGAATGCTGTTGCAGGCCTCCTTGCAGGCCCCCTGACCTTCTTGACCGCTTTCTATTGCTAGGTAATGTCAGGGCTCAACGCGGGCATCAAACGCGTGTGAACTTACTGCAGTGACGTCACTCGCCAACATATTGACTTTCAGAGCTGGGTCGTTCGTGGGTAATTTAGTGTGTCGCCGCTGCACACCTGCACGTCCTACGTTCCACGTGCACGTGGAAAAAGCTGGCATTTTACGCGGCTATTTACCAGGGATGCCCGATATTGGCTTTTCGCCGACATCCGATATGCCGATACCGTCCAACTCTCAATTTGCGATATCAACCGATACCGGTACGTGTGACATCATGTCTCCTGTTTTTTTCGGCTGACTCGTCCAACATCAATCGAGTGTTGCTTCTTCTCATCACTTTGCTGCACAAATGATTCATCCCGAGGCGGGAGATTAAATTGGAAGCATTGAAGGAGAAGTCCCGGTCCAACCTTAAGGGTCTTACAAGGTCAAAGCCCAAATTTGGGTCAAAGCGTCCTCCGGTTTAGTGCTGGGGGGAAATTTTGGGGTTTGACTTTTTCTCTTTGTCCGACTGACGGTGCAGTTCCTGCACATCACACTTTATAATGATTCTTTAGGCCAGGGGTGCCGTATAGGAGGGAAAAATCAACACGATTCCAACGTCCCCTGACTGCCAGGAGACCCGAAAAAGAAATGATTAATACTAATAAAATCATGAATTAACTCATTAACTAACAGGGAGGGGCAACATGATCTGGGGGTTCCAAGCCTGTAAACTCCTAACCTTTGCATACGAACGCGCCTTTCCATCAAGAGCACGTGCAACCTACCTTGAATATCTCTGAGCGGATCCCGCGGCTGACCAGTCTGTTGTTTCGTAGGTCAAGGTGCCTCACGGTGACTGGTAGTTCGGGCAGGGCCTGCAGGTTGTTGTCAGCTAACAGCAAATCCTGCAGTTGCTGCAGCGAGCCAAAGATATCCTCATCCATTTCGGAAATCTGGTTTCCAGTGAGATCGATAGACTGAAGCTTACCTGTGAAAGAACACAACGATCAAAGCTTGTTTCCTTACGTCGTCAGTCAGTGCGCAAGCGTTTTCATTTCCCATTTGAATGTTTCTGATGTCTCACTGAGGTTTGTGAAGTCGGTGTTCTTGATGTGCCGGATCATGTTGAAGCGTCCATAAAAACGACTGGTGTCCTTGGGCAGGGGGGGTATCTGTTCCAGGCCGGTGTCATCACAGTACACACTCCCTCCGATGCACACGCACAGGAGGCAGGTAGGCATACCTGCATACAAGGAGAATCAGACGTGAGGACGTTCGTACGTCTGCGCGTCCTCGTAACTGCCAATGATAGGCCGATCTCGTCCAGCTCTCAAGTTCCGAATGAGATATCAACCGATACCGATACGTGTAACATCACATATCTCCTGTCACGGAAGTAACACTCAGTGGGTTTTTTTTCAGCGCCGCCTGTCACTGTTGCTTCTTCTCGTGACTTTGCTGCACAAATGCCGCGTACCTGTCTGAATGGTTCATCCTGAGGTGGGAGATTAAACTGGAAGCACTGAAGGAAAAAGTCTTTGCAGTCTTTGCAAATCGCAAGTTTAATATCCGAAGGAGACACTGCAAATAGGAATGTTAGAACATTTTAGAAAATGTCAAATTTTATCTGCCATCTGGAAATGAGTCATGTTTCTTCAGGCTTTTCTTACAGGAAAACCTTGCATGAGACGGGAACACACGTCTTGCTCTTTTCTAAGGATATGAAAACAGCTTACATAATGTGAACAGCATATTAACCAACATTGTTATTGTTATTAGCATTATTACACCAAAGAACTATGTTAGTGGGGTAGCGACACCTCGCCATACCACACCAGCCAATTTCTTCAGTAATTTCTTCAACTGAACTGTTGAAGAAGGTATTCAATTCCTTTGCCACAATGACAGGATGTGTAACAAGTTCATTGTTGGTTTGTAGTTCTAATTCTTTGTTTGGTACTTCTTCCAGTTCATGTACCAGTGTTATGCCAGACCTGTTTGCCATCGCCTTTAGCAGACTCAATTATTGACACACAAAATTTTGCCTTAGTTTTACACATTGTTTGGATCACCTTGTTTCTTGCAGATGTAAAACGTCGTCTGTCAGAAAGGAATCCAGTCTGGAGGGACTTCTCACGTGATTCATCCCTCAACTTCATTCATTTCCTGCATTCCTGCCACTTTTTTCCTCTTTGCAAACGAAACTAAGATATCCTTTCATTTTAGAGTGAAGAGTAACACTATTTGCTGTGACGTCATTGCAAGAACCATTTCCGTCCAATCCATCTCCTTCAAGGCCAGGGCTAAATTTTGGTTCATTATAAAAATCTGTAACGTCACGCCAGTGCTTAAAAATGACCAAAATACTGTAAGTATTACATGTTTTCATGAATGTACCATTTACTGCATGCTCACAGCGTTGTTGGAGGTGTTTAAATAACGGGCTTTCCAGGCGGAATACTGTAGGCGTGTCCCATTATGTGCATGAATTTGCTTCCTCTTTTTGCTGTTTTTACATCTTTAGGATGCACAGAAAAGAGAAGGATGTGTGTTTGTTTAACAGGAGAATGTCAAATTTTTCATCCAGTGCACACACAATAAGCCAACGTAAACATTGTATGTGTTAGCAGTGATTGATTTGACCAACCCAATCCCGTCGGAGGTCCGAATAAACCAGATCCTTCGAAATCCAGGCCTGCAGGTCCTTCCGTGGCTTTTTCCTCCTGGTGTTCCGCTGTCGTTTGGCTGTCCGGTCGGCCAGTTTTTGCTGCTGCCGCGCCCACTTCAATCTGTCGAGCATGCAGAATCCACAAGCATTGCTTTTAGTTTTGACGAATTTCCAGTAAAATAAAAAACAGACTACTGCTTATGTGAGCCAATCTTAAAACCTGATATCTCCTGTCGTCCAATTAACACGTCTTTGTCATATTTTCGCCTGGATCTTTAAGTGTCAGTTGAGTGTTTTTTTTTTCCATTGGAGCCTGTTCCTGTTGTTTCTTCTCGTTACTTTGCTGCACAAATATCACGTATCTCTGGGAGACTAAATAGCAAGCATTGAAGGCAAAAGTCCAGGTCACATGTCCGGGTCTTAAGGTAAAAGCTTAAATTTGGGTTAAAGACAGCCCCCTGCATCCTCCGGTTTAGTGCTGGGGAGAAATTTGAGGGTCTACCACTTGACTTTTTTGTCTCACACCACAAAAAAGTTAAACCGATTGTCCTACTGCGTCTTGAAAGAGGTCTTTTTTGCTCGTTGCAGGCTTGCGCCAACGTGACCAAGGCGCTCATTGAGGTGGCTGGCGAGGGAATTTATTAGCGACCTATTAGCGTAGCACTGCTCTGCCAGCACTACTTTCACTGTCCCGCTCAACTGAAAGACTGAGCAGATGATTCCTCCCCCACACCAGGCGGATTTTCAACACAACAGAGGGGGAGCGACAGGACCCAGGACTGGACTATTTACCCAATTATGTGTTATTATCATTATCTTTATGATGAATTAATATGATGTAGTATTGCACTACACATTAGAAGTGAATTGTTACATATGATTTATTTGTTCTGATTCTATTTTGTTCTAATATAATTTATGTGAACTTATTTAGGTAAGTTTTTTTTTCCAGCACCCGATATTCATTTCACTTAGTCGTCGGGGGTTTTATTTGTCGCCGTTATATTTTGTGGAAGGATTTGCGTGAAGAAAACAATATTTGAGTGATGGACAGTTTACCTTACCAAAGTAAAGCAAACAAATTGTCCAGTCCCAGGCTAGAAGGTGTGTTTAAAAAGTTTATAATGACCTTCCAAAGGTCTTCTTCTTTTCCTTTCGGCTTATCCCTTCAGGGGTCGCCACAGCAAATCAAGTGCCTCCATCTAACTCTGTCTTCTGTATCCACTACCTTCATGTCCTCCTTCACTATATCAAACCTCCTCTTTGGTCTTCCTCTAGGCCTCCTGCCTGGCAATTCAAAACTCAGCATCCTTCTACCAACATATTCACTATCTCTCCTCTGGACATGTCCCAACCATCTCAGTCTGGCCTCTCTGACTTTATCTCCAAAACCTCTAACATTGCTGTCCCTCTGATGTGCTCATTCCTGATCCTGTCCATCCTGGTCACACCCAAAGAGAACCTCAGCATCTTCATCTCTGCTACCTCCAGCTCTGCCTCCTGTCTTATCCTCAGCGGCACTGTCTCCAAACCAAACAACATCGCTGGTCTCACCACAGTTTTGTACACCTTTCCGACCTTCCCAAGGTCCGCGTCACATAATAAAAATGATTTCTTCCTGTGATTAATTCCGAGTTAACTACGGACAACATAAGATCAATCACAATTCAATATTTTCCTGTTATCATATATTATTCATATGATTAGCAACTGACAGCCCTAATAATATTTAATAAATAATGAAATGAGCCAAAACATACAATCAGCGCAAGAAGGGAGTGGCTCAAGAAGAACCACCTAAGAACTTGGAGTGGCTGGACCTTAATTCCGTAGAGAATCTCCAGAGGGAGCTGAACATTGTTACCAAACTTGCAGGATTTAGGGAGTATCTGTCAAAAGAAGTGGACCAAAATCCCTCCTGTTGTGGATTAGTTTTTGTTGAGATGCAGTCTATGGTCCTATAAATTCACCATCAAATCTTGTCTTTTACAAATCCCGTGGTCGTGGCCCACACTGTATGTTTGCTCTGCCAACGCCGACGGGAGGCGTAGTCTCGACATAAAACATGCTCTCAACTCGCCTCTTGGTCCAAGTCGTCGTAATCATAATTCTCCCCGTAAACGTTGAGTTCCAGGCTCTCCAAGTCTGTCACGCCGTTCAGGTCATAGTTTTGGGGATCCAAAGCAGCGTCTGAATCATGCAGCGGAGCAGTCGCCCCAGGGCGGGGACCCCGGACAACCAGGGCCAAGGCAACGGCCTTAATCAGCGATGGCACACATACCCTCAGCTGCAACATGGCGAGCGCCTGCATGCATAAGAAAGGGGTGATTGTTATTCCGGCGGTAGAATTTAGAGATGGCCATGAGCTCCAGACGGCAGCTAGTGATTGGTTGCGAGGCTTTTGATCAAAGTATTACAAATGGTGTGGACATTTATGTACAATATGCAGGTTCTTTGCGACAAACGGTCGGACTTAGCAATTTGTTCCGAACGAGCATTGAAGTGAAACAGCTTTTCAAAGGTTTTAAGACATCGTCGGCCCAAATGAAGGCTGGTACTGGTGCCGAGTGCAGCCCAATAAGCATCTGCCCGACAAGGGTTTTGAGAAGAAACAACGTCTTGGGACACTGAAAGCTGGAAGAATAAGAATGTCCAAATCCTTCCTGAGAAGTTTTCCACACAGCACAGTAGAGGGGGCGCCTTTACGTTCCTTCAATAGAACAATGGAGCCTCAGGTTGTGCAGGGGCGTCAAACGGTAGTGACTTAAGTTTTAGGGTGTTTCAAGTTTTGTGTTTAGCTATCGTGGTAAACTTTTGATCAGCTGATGAAATGCCCATTTCCCTTTTTCAGACACAGGAATCAACGACGCCCAAAAACGAAATCTTTTACTTACGTGAAAAAATACATCTCGGACAAGATCACCAAGACCAGGACAATATTGCCCAAAAGGTACTATCTCATAATCATCCCATAATTTTAGCTCAATTTCAGTTTTCTATCTTAGAATTCTGACTTTTTATCTTGTATCTTGTAATTTACATTTTTATGTCACAACTTAGACTTTTTGTCTGATAATTCAGATTTTTATCTTGTAATTTAGACTTTTCATCTTGTAATTTAGACTTTTATCTCATAGTTTAGACTTTTTATCTAATCATTTTGAGTTTTTTATCTCATAATTTAAACTTCTATCTCACAATTTAGACTTTTACCTCGTAATTTATTCTTTTTATCTCGTAATTTAGACTTTTTATCTCATAATTTAGACTTTTATTTTGTAATTTAGAGTTGTATCTCATAATGTAGACTTTTATCTTGTAATTTAGACTTTTATTTTGTAATTTAGAGTTTTATCTCATAATTTAGATTTTTATCTCGTAATTTAGACTTTTTATCTGATAATTTTTGACTTTTTATCTCATAATTTAGACTTTTTACTTATAATTGATTCTTTTTATCTTGTAATTTAGAGTTTTATCTCATAATGTAGACTTTTATCTTGTAATTTAGACTTTGATTTCGTAATTTAGACTTTTTATCACAGAATTTAGACTTTTTATCTCATAATTTAGACTTTTGATCTTATAATTTTGACTTTTATCTCGTAAATTAGACTTTTTATCCCAGAATTTAGACTTTTGATCTCATAATTTTTGGCCTTTTGTCTGATTGGGATCTTTGTACTGTTTACTTGCAGGACTGTGTTTTCTGGTTCCTTAGTCGTCGGTGAGCCTAAGGGGCATGTTAGCTGTTTGCTGAGAATGCCAGAAGAATGTTTGCTTTGACGGTGACACGGGTCTGTGAGTGTTTTGGCTGCGTGGAGAAAAAAGGGCCGATTGTGTGCTGTTGCAAATTCTCACGTGCAGTCGGTGTTGTGGCTCAAGAGAGTCTAAAATTGCGTATCAGCATAATGCAGCGCAACCAAGCCTCACCTGCAACAATAGCATGAAAGAGTGCAAGGGCAGCCCAGTAAAGTGTGAAACTGACAATATTCCATCATGGTGGCGCCGCAACAGAGATGGCTTCTCTGCAGTTTGGTCTGATGTTGCCCAACTTACTTCACTTTGCATGGAACAAGTAGGGCAGGTCTTGATCCCGTACTCGCCTGCCGACAGGAAACTCAAATTGGATGTTAGCAGCGGAAAGCAAAACTTACTGGTGTCTTCCTGGTGTCTTCCTGCCGCACGGTCTTGAAGAGCCTGCCAACTCGAGAAGCTCCGTTGCTGTTTGGTCCCGGGACTCGGACAAGCTGTTCCCCACGGCTTTGCTTCTGAACAATGCGTCATTATGAAGGGGAGACGGGAGGGGGGTCGGTGACACAGCAGAAAGAGGGGGGGTGGGTGCGGATCTTTTCGGTGTACTCAGCTGTCAACATGCCGCGTTCTCCACAAGGGCAAATTCCACCAGGAAATGGGTTACTTGAAACCCCACAGTAGAACCGTGGTTTTCAAACTGGGGGGGGAAGAAAAAGAAGAAATGGGAGTGAACCTCCCTTGCCATCCATCCCCAAATGTTCTCCACTGGATTTAGACGAAGGGAACATGCAGGATGCCGCCTGTAACATCTCCACATAGCTGGCGGCCTTTTGACGCCCCTGCACAACCTGAAGCTCCATTGTTCCACTGAAGGATCACGACGGTGCCGTGTGGAAAACATCTCAGGTGGGATCTCCTTATCATGCCAGGAACGGTGGAAGCCATCGGGACCGCCACTTTCTTCCACCTTTCAATGTCCCATGTTTGGTGCTTTCCTTCAAATTGCAAACACCAAATTTTACGGCGGCGAAGGTCAACGCCACTACGCCGATCAACGCCAGCGTGTTTGATCACTCCCTCGTCACACCTGTCACGTTAGGGTTTTTGTTTACGATTTGTACCAGCAGCTAGCTAGCCGTCTCGAGTATAAGCTTTAAACAATGTGCTGTAAACAATTATGAATAGGAGTGTAAAAGTGACTATAGGGATGTTATTCCATGTCGACAGGGCTCTAATAATAAAAGTCATAAACCGTTTTTCTATGCTGTAACTACAAAACTACTCCATGTGCTGACAACGTTTTCTATTTGGCAGAAATTCATTTGTCGTGATCGGGTCAGGAAGCTACAGTGGCCGAGAGGTGCAAAACACGTCAACAAAAGGAAAAAATAATCACGCCACACGGAAGGGGATTGGTTCCTCCCTTATGAGACTGTCCTGCACTCCGTGTGTATGCTCCTGGCTCCGCCTCCACCCACCGGGACAAAGAGACTGTACGGCTGAGAAGAGGGCTCACTCGGTACCGCTGTCGTTTGATGGAACAAACGCAAGACAAACACTGAAAGCCATGCACAGAGTGAACCCTCTGCAGGAAAACGGACACACATGGTAACGCACTGTTCATTTTCATTTTTTTGTGTGATGAATCAATTTATTGAGTGAATTTCTCATATATCGAGCATGTGCCACCCGATAAAAGCGACACCCCTCATTTTTAGAATGAAAAACAGTCTGTGGAATGTCAGCTGACGAGAGATTGTCGCAGAGTTTGACAGCCTTTGTTTGCACATTTTGCCTGGCGCCACATCAGGAGATTATGTCTCGTCTTCACATCACTTGTTGTGCGTCTGAGTTTGTTCAACATGAACTCGCGGTGTTTACAATAAATACGTTCACTCATAAGCAATGGAAAGAAAGTCAACAGAATAGTATGTCACATCTTTTTCTTTGATGGGATGGACATTTTACGGTCTATATTTCAGATCTTGGATTTAAGTATGAACATGTCCCATATTCAGACACTCTGTTGGTCGGGCTGGTCAAGTTTTGCACCCTTCTGAAACGAATCCCAAGGCGCTCCAGACCGAAGCTTTCTGCTATTATTATCGACATGCGAGCCTTTTTCTTGACATTGTGCCTTTTGGCTGTATTTTTAACATTTGTGCTGTTTTTTAGCGCTTCATTTAATTTTTACAACATGACACGGGCCGGATGGCACTTTGGACACCCCTGGTGTGAATGGAGGGTTGTTGTTATGGCAAATAGACGCGGCGACTACGGTTACCTGATTTGCTGATGCAGCATGCGGAGCATCTGCGGGTTGGGTGTCTTGCCCAAGCAAACGTTGGCATGATCACGGGAGGGCGGAGGATTGAACCAGCAACCTTCCGGTGGGGAGCCAGACCACTGTCACCAACTGCTGTTGCTTTTTGGACGCATTTTCAGAAGGCTGTAGAGCAGCAGAGTAGCAGTTTTCCCTTAAGCTGCTTTGGACTGTCTGGTGTCTCGGCCCAGCGGATAGCACCCATTCCAAAGGGCCTGTGTTCGAGGCCGGCCCGAGCCTTGCCTCTAAAAAGTAAAGCGAGAGAAGCTCTTTTGCTGCATTTATCAAAAATCCTGCCGTCCAACCAAAACCAGTGAGTTGTAGGAGGCGGTGAAGAGGAAGCAGCCCCGGAGAGAGGCGGTGATATACTGTCTTATCCGCCAGCCTCCCTCCCTTTTGCCTCTGTGGACGGATAGCGATGGCAATAAGCGGCAGCGCTCAGTCTCTTCAGGTCACAGCCAGACGTACTCTCCCAGGGGCGCGAGACACGAGGAACCGGAGGACGGTTCTACAGGGCTTCACATCATCCAGGGCCCCATCGCTGGGCAAATGACGCTGAAACCCGTTTGCCTTCTCCCCTCATCCAGATGAACGCATACGCGCTAGAGTTCCTCACCAAGGTAGGCGTTCAAGGTGTCTGTGCACACCTTGCGACTGATTGAGAGTCAATTGATTTCAGGTCGTGTTTGAAGTCTCCTCCGGTTCTCCGTGACCAGCATCTCATCGATACCAACTCATAAGCAAGGCGCCGTTTTCGTGCTTCACAATTTGTGTCACTCGGATTTCTCGCTCATCACAAGTCCTGATTTAACGTCCTTCAGTGCCGCCTGTTCATGTTTCTTTTTGGCTCTCACGTACTGCAAGCGTGACTTACTTTGATGAGCCGTTGAATCGCGTGTGTTCTTTGTGTGCGACCTAACGGGGGGGAGGTTTCAAGAAAAAAATAGCCAGCCTGCAGCGTGGCAAATGTCACATGACCCCCCCCCCCAAAAAAAAAGATAAAAAGATATTAGCTTTGACTTAGAAGACTTGGAGCGAAACAACAGAATAAACACGTTCTGATCACGGAAAAAAGTCGAAGCATTCCATCGAGATAGATTCAACCTTTGAGCTGAGGCGTGTGAGGGTGTGCGCTTCTTCTGGAATTTTGCCATTTTTTCCGTGTGTAAAGCTATAAAAACAGCTAAGAAGCGGCAGCCGAGAATGCAGAGAACGGGACACAGCAATTCTGCCAATAAAGCCTTCTGAAATACGCCAACAATACCATTTACATAACGCGGTATTGTCGTCGTTACGCCACAGCACTACTTCAGTCGTGTAGTGACACCTCACCAACGCCACATATTGGAGCGTTCCTTTCTACGTTGCTATGTGAAATCAGGGCACCCAGGAAGGAAGCCCTTTTGTTGCGTCCAGCATTGACGTCACGCAACCTGAACTTCCTTATGTACTTAAATACTGTACTTAACTCCCAGGAAATGTTTGTTCGGGTGTGAGGGAAAGCTAATTTGGTTCAGCAATACGAAGCTGGACTATCCGCGCGTAGGGCTATATGAATCATTTTGGTAAACCGGTTTCATTATAGGGAAGAAACTTGATGCAAAAAGAACAATTTTGCTCTCATCAGTCTACAAAATGTTCCTCCATTTTTCTTTAGGCCAGTTGATGTGCTCTTTGGCTAATTGTAACCTCTTCTACACGTACCTTTTTTGTTAACAGAGGGACTTTGTGGGGGAGTATTGTAAATAGATTAGCCTCACACAGACGTCGAACTGTCACAGTACTTGCAGGTAACTCCAGACTGTCTTTGCCAATGAGTTTTTGCCATTCTGGTTATTCTTCCATCCATTTTGATAGTTGTCTTCCTTTTTCTGCCACGTGTCTCGGGTTTTGCTCTCCATTTAAGGCATTGGAGATCATTTTAGCTGAACCGCCAAAATTATTTGCACCTCTTCATCCCCCCTCCAATCAACTTTTGAATCAAAGTACGCTGTTCTTCTGAACAACGTCTTGAGGAGCCATTTCCCTCAGGCTGTCAAAGAGAAATGACGTTCAGCAAGTGCTGCTTTCATCCTTAAATAGGGGCCACTGTCACGCTCCGGTTTTAGTTTGCGTGTCGGTGTGTTTAGTTTCTATTATTAGGCCCGTGTTTGCGTTATTTCCTTATTCCGTATGTTTTTCCTGCCTTCCCTGCTTTTGCATTTCCTGTAACTACGCACACCTGCTTCTTGTTTGTCGGGGTGTGCATGATCGTAGGTGTTGGAGCGTTTGTTGCCTTGCTTCTTGTTCCTGCCGCCGCCGAGCAGCAAACTATTGATAAATTACCGCTTACCTGACCCGTTTGGGCCTCCTGCTCTCCGCATCCTCGGGGTCGTCACCACAACACCACAACGCCGAGACGTAAACGTGACACCCCCTGATTCACACCTCGCTACATTGATCACCGATTGAATGCCGCGCTGCTCTTTTTGGAACACGCCCCTTTTCAGCTAACTGGCCAATTGCACGGGTCTTGTTTGTTTTCTGAGAATCTACTGCACCTCCTGCTAGCTTGTTTGCCGTGTAGCAATAAAAATATACTAAGTACTTCACCTGGTTAGTCACTGTTATTCTTTGACCCCATTACCGGGTTTTTGTGCCCCGTATGGGCAATGCACGACTGACTTACTTGAGGCGCATGAAGCAAGTAAGGAATCCGCAAGTGCAACGTACGGAAAACTTGACATTTTACCAAACCTGCCACACAAAGACGTAGGAAATGTGTCGGTTTGTCCCGCGACCTGAACGAGAGTTGCTAGAGTTTGTTTGACCTGACAAAGAACCTCTTACAGACCATCTGCGGACAGTCTACGGCTCAAAAATCAACATTTTCCCACTGGAATTTTTGAAGAGGCGTGCTGGATGCAATCCAGTCCAGCAGTTGGAAAACAATGTCTACTTTCCTTGCTCCGCTGGAGTCCCACAAGGCTCAACTCTAGGCCCAATCCTATGCAGTCTCCATAGCAGGGGTCAAACATACAGAGGAATTGTTCCAGACTTAGTCCACCCTTAGAACGTCAAATTGTTTTTGGTCAAGGGTTTTTAAAAAACGAAAATGAAACAACACAACTTCCTAGGGGAGAGATACTGCATGTCCTCTCTCTAACTGCTTCTAGAAACCTTCTCTTTGCTCCTTCGCCTCCTTCCAGCAACCTTCTACCAACACGGTCCCAATCCCTCCTTCTCACGAGGCCACACTCTGTCAGTCTGGCATCTCTCACCTTCCCACCAAAGGATGAATAGTCAAAGACAGTAGCTTTGGTGGGGAACGGGGATGTCACGCGCCCCCCACCCCCGCCAGATGGATTGAGACGCTGTCGGGAGGGCGGCTCTGAAGCGTAATTCGGGTTTCAGGGTGACATTCTATTTGATTTGCTTCTAAGTGGAAAAGAATGATACGAGAACAGTCGATTGACCCTTTAACGCATAATCGAATCAAAAACAGTAGAACGGTCACGTCCGACTGACCTTCATGCTTCACAAATGCAAAAATGGGGAATTCATCATGCCTGTCAAATTTCACGCTAAGTGAAGTTCGTGCAAAATGCTTTTATATTTACCTCCATTGCTTGGGCTTTTTATGGTCTTTGTTCGCGTCCTTATTTCAGAATCAATGCGTCATCAAGCAGGTGATGTGTCGCCGGGACAAGCTCTTTTTCTTCAAAATCCCACCACGTTGTTGGATCATTCCGTAACAATACGGTATCACAGGTACACTTGCCAGATGTTCCAGGATGGAGAAACAGCACCAGAACCAGATGGGACTGGGCATGAGTACAGTGTTGCGGAGACCTCGGCACTTGGTCCCGTCGGCCAACCCTTCCTCAGTCTTTAAGGAAAGGACGAGTAAAGTCATGAGCGCGGCCTCACAGCTTAACCGGTGACGGTTGTTTGGGCTTCAGCTCGCGTGTTCTCCCCATCCTTACATTCATTCCGCCGTACACTCGGACTTACTCGGACTCCCGCGGTGCAGAAACACGACTGATGAATAAGGTGATGCCATTTCCCCCACGCACAACCACTTTGACCATTAAAAATGGTGTATTTTTCCCAGTTACCGTGTGGACAGATCAGCCTTGTTCCCATCAGCCAGTCCAACGACAGACAGACGCTAGCTGGGCCTGTGACTGGGCATAGAACCAGCCCCATTGGTAATAATAATGTTTATGTGACACGGGCCAGTACTCCTGATTCTGAAGGCCCTGGGTAGATCACAATGATATGGCAACACATGGACGCTGAAATCTGATTGGACAAGCATATTATACCAAACACATGCACTACTGGAAGCAGAGCAGCTAAAACAGACGCTGCTAAATGAAGATCGTTTCATAAAACAAACACCAGAATTTCTAAAGTTCTAAATGCAGGTCAATGCTTCTGATACTGCTGAGGCCAGCAGAGAAGGTCTACAGCACGTGTCAGACTCGTGCCCCGGAGGGCCGAGACGCTGCAGGTTTTCACTCCAGCAGGTCTAACAAAAATACATTCAATTTTTGTAGCGGTTAATTGGTTCCAGACCCGACTGTGCTAAATTAATTGCCGCAATTTAGGATTCAATGTCAATAAAGTGAATATTTTTTAGTTAGACTTTCTAAATACGGGTTTCAATATTATTAGAGCCGTGTAGACTTGAAATAACACCCCTGTGGTCCCCTTTACACTCCTATTATTCTTTGTTTACACCGCATTGAAAGGCCTACTCTGCATTTCATTTGAGACGGCTGCCAGATAGCAAGCTAGCGAGCTAACCAGTCCGTCACAAATGTATTTCTTCTAAACTTAGAAGCCAAAAACTGACCACTTCCACACGGAGCGGGAGGATCACTTTTTTTTTTGTGAGACATGCGGTGCCACTACATTGAGGAAGTACTTCTCAAACAGTCACCGTTTGAGTTTTGTGGCTTCACCGCGTTTTTTCAAAAGCATATTAATTACTAAATCATGCAGTTTTATGGTTGAATGGGCACCAGGACACCCTGGGCCGCAGTTTGATGAATGACTCTGTGGTTGTGTCGTCGGGACTTGTGGCCACATGTTTTGGACACTCGGGTGAGGAGAGGGGCGGAGCTGTCAACCGATCACCACCTGGTGGTGAGTTGGTTCCGATGGTGGGGGAGGATGCCGGTCAGACCTGGCAGACCCAAACGCATTGTGAGGGTCTGCTGGGAACGTCTGGCAGAGTCCCCTGTCAGAAGGAGTTTCCACTCCCACCTCCGGGGGAGCTTTGACCATGTTCCGAGGGAGGCAGCGGACATTGAATCCGAGTGGACGATATTTTGTGCCTCCATTGTCGATGCGACTGATCGGAGCTGTGGCGTAAGGTGGTCGGTGCCTGTCGTGGCGGTAATCCCAGAACCCGTTGGTGGACCCCAGTGGTGAGGGATGTCATCGTGCTGAAGACAGAGTTCCCTGCTTAGGCTGCTGCCCCTGCGACCCGACTTCGGATAAGCGGAAGAAAATGGATGGATGGATCATAGAAAGGAACGCTACCTTGATGGCAGCATAGAAAAAAATGTACGATTTTGAGAGTAAAAGTCAAAATTTTACGACAAAAATCATCAAATTTGCAGAATAAAGTCGTAAATCTACGACATTAACATCGTTCATTTAGGAGAAAAAGCTAGTAGTATCACTAAAGTTGCAACTTTACAATAATAAAAGTTGCAACTTCCCTTCATAGGCATTGCCTGAGACAGCTATGAAACGGGGGGCCTTATGTGGAGGGGGCGGGGTACTAAGAGTACAGGTGCGATGATGCTAACCCGTGCTAACCCATGCTAACCCATGCTAATCTGTTTGTGCCCAACTGCTCTGTTTTGCTCTCCCGTTATAAATAAAAGCTTGTCTGAAGCCCGAGGAAAGTTTCCTTCCTTGCCTGAGACAGCTATGAAAATATTGAGGGTAGCGGTGAGATGATGCTAACCATAATGCTAACCCATGCTAATCTGTTTGTGCCCAACTGCTCTGTTTTGCTCTCCCGTTTTAAATAAAAGCTTGTCTGAAGCCCGAGGAAAGTTTCCTTCCTTGCCTGAGACAGCTATGAAAATATTGAGGGTAGCGGTGAGATGATGCTAACCATAATGCTAACCCATGCTAATCTGTTTGTGCCCAACTGCTCTGTTTTGCTCTCCCGTTTTAAATAAAAGCTTGTCTGAAGCCCGAGGAAAGTTTCCTTCCTTGCCTGAGACAGCTATGAAAATATTGAGGGTAGCGGTGAGATGATGCTAACCATAATGCTAACCCATGCTAATCTGTTTGTGCCCAACTGCTCTGTTTTGCTCTCCCGTTTTAAATAAAAGCTTGTCTGAAGCCCGAGGAAAGTTTCCTTCCTTGCCTGAGACAGCTATGAAAATATTGAGGGTAGCGGTGAGATGATGCTAACCATAATGCTAACCCATGCTAATCTGTTTGTGCCCAACTGCTCTGTTTTGCTCTCCCGTTTTAAATAAAAGCTTGTCTGAAGCCCGAGGAAAGTTTCCTTCCTTGCCTGAGACAGCTATGAAAATATTGAGGGTAGCGGTGAGATGATGCTAACCATAATGCTAACCCATGCTAATCTGTTTGTGCCCAACTGCTCTGTTTTGCTCTCCCGTTTTAAATAAAAGCTTGTCTGAAGCCCGAGGAAAGTTTCCTTCCTTGCCTGAGACAGCTATGAAAATATTGAGGGTAGCGGTGAGATGATGCTAACCATGATGCTAACCCAAGCTAATCTGTTTGTGCCCAACTGCTATGTTTTGCAGACAAGTTTTTATTTCTAACAGGACAGTTGGGAACAAACAGATTAGCATGGGTTAGCATCATCTCACTGCTACTCTCTAGTTCCCTGCCCCCTCCACATAAAGGGCAGTGTACTCCACAAAAATGATCAGAGCACTTTTTTGGGGGGAGGAGGAATTACAGGACAAGGTTCTACAGAATATGAAGGGCTGGAACAAAGTTCCCGAAACTAGGAACGGCGCTTGGCGGAGGTCTGTGCTCTTTTAGTTTCGGGTTTTGCTTACTTTTAGGGTTAGGGAGTCAAGCTCATTGCATGGAAGTCTGTATCACGCGAGATAGGACATGATGAACAAAAAAATGACGACTGAGTGTGCACAACAGCATTTCAAGGAGATTTTCATATTTCACAGTACTTACGTAGTTCTGATGTCACACGTAACACAGCGCTGCTCTATAGAACCTGTCAGTAAAAAACTAACAATAACCCAGCTTGTTCTTACTGACAACACATTAGACATGCCGGTACAGGATGAAGCGTATCACATTTCACACTGACCACCATTGTATTGTAGTTTGGAGCAGTAAAAAAAAAACGCAGTACGGAAAAGGGCAAACATCCGGGAGAAAAATGGGTAGCGGGGAAAAGAAAAGGGTAACAATAAACCAACGTTTTGTTTAAAAAAAGATCTGATACATCTGCTCGTGTGATGATTTGTGGATCGCATTCGACTTATTATTCCCGATCTTCTTCCTCCAGGCTCAGTATCTGTGCTTGTTTCTCATCCTATGCTTTCACCTGGCGTCGGGTGGGGTTCCCGGTCCATGCCGGCACTCGGTAACACGAGAGCACCTGCGGAGCCTCAATCGCCTGGTGAGTATTACCGTACCAAATCCCTTTTTTTTCTTCTGCTGTGCCCCAGGGCGCCGTCTTGGCCCCCTGTTTTTTATCGTCTACATTCTACCGCTTGGAAATTTTTGCTAGACATTGCCTGAGGGATTTTATTTTCGGAAAACGAGCCCAATAACCATCCCGGAATTGAAAACTTTTTCCTGTAGTTACAGTTTCACTTTATACCTCGAAAGCCTCCAGTAAGGGATGCGCAAATGCTGAATATAGAAATTAAATGATGCATTGCCACCTAATTTTTGCAGTGTGTCATTCGTCATTCGCAGGATTGCCAAATCCTACAAACAAAAAAGTTTGTACAAAATGGTATGGCGTTTGTAAAGTCAGTGGCAGACACTGCTATTTTTTTGACCACACCCGTTTCGACTAATTGGCCGAATGCACAGCCTTAAGAGCGTGCATATCCCTAATGCTGGGTCTTGTTTGTTTTCTGAGAATCTACTGCACCTACTGGTAACTGCATGCCATGTAGCAAAAAAAATATACTAATAACAGTCCTTCATCTGGCATTGGACTGCTAGTGTTTTGAGCAGCTTTTGAATGGAATTTAACCGCTAACACAGCTCATACAAGATGGAAGTCTGCACAAAAAAGTACAAAACGGGTAGTTTAGCCTGTCTATGAAATGATTTAACAGATTGTGCATGTAAATATTTGATCCCTCCACAGATTGACAATCAGTTGGACGGCGGGTGTTTTATAATATATCCTTTCACCGAGCATATGAATTTGGTAAGTCCTTCTGCTCTGCATTGCTGTGGGGTGTTATGGGCTTGATTACGGTAGCCGGGAAGTGCAAAACACGCGAACAAACTGAAACACTTGAACAAATCATTCATAGTAAATGGGGTTTGGAAAAAAGGGGGCGTGCGTATGCAAAACCGCACTTTTTCTGAGCTTTCTTCACTTACGGGACGCCTCCGACCCAAAATGCAGCTGCCCTCTGCAGCATGAACCCCAAATGGCAGCTCAGAAGTACGGTACACTATACAATACTCTACATTACCACGTCACCTCGTTCTCTTGCAGCCGGCCACGATTTTCAATTGTATGAAAGTGACAACATATTTGGGTTTAACACTTACTAATAGAAACATGGACACCAGCTTGGGTGGCACAGCAATGCATTACGCCATGCATGCGCATGTGTACAGCGCATATACCCATGCGCATATGCATTGTACACATGCGCCACAAGCATGGAACATTTAGATGAACAACATGACCGATCTGCAGACACGAACAAAAGGATGAGCGGCTTCGGTATATCCGCCTTCCACCTGATGTGGTTTGAAATTGTTTCGTCTTTTGGAAATGTGTTTAGTGAAAATTGCATTTATTTTGCTTGTTGTTTGTGTTTACTGAATTGTGAGTTTTGCTTGTTGTTTGTGTTTACTGAATTGTTTGTTTTGCTTGTTGTTTGTGTTTACTGAATTGTTTGTTTTGCTTGTTGTTTGTGTTTACTGAATTGTTTGTTTGTTTTACTTTTTTGTAACGTGTTTAGTCAAATGTACATTTGTTTTTGCCTTTTCTTAATATGTTTACTGAATTGTTGATTTGTTTTGCTTGTTGTTACTGTGTTTAGTCAAATGTATATTTGTTTTTGCTTTTTCACTGTGTTTACTAAATTGTTTGTTTTGCATGTACTTAATGTGTTTCCTGAATGGTTTGTTTTGCACGTTGTAAATATGTTTACTGAATTGTTGATTTGTTTTGCCTTTTGTTAATGTGTTTACCGAATTGTTTGTTTTGCATGTTGTTGATGTATTTACTAAATTGTTGATTTGTTTTGCCTTTTATTAATGTGTTTATTGAATTATTTGTTTTGCATGTTGTTAATGTGTTTACTGAATTGTTTGTTTTGCATGTTGTAGTTTTTACTGAACTGTTTATATGCATTTTGTTGATGTTACTGAATTGTTTGTTTTGCATGTTGTTAGTGTGTCTACTGAATAGTTTGTTTTGCATGTTTTGTAACGCGGTTAGTCAAATGTACATTTGTTTTTGCTTTTTGTTAATGTGTTTACTGAATTGTTGGGTTTTTTTTTAATACTTTTTGTTAATGTGAATTTATTTTGAGTTTAGTTCATGTGTTTACTGACATGTAGGGATTCCCAGTCTTTTGAAGTGTTATGCACCTCCCGGCCAGAGAACTTTGTGGAAGCATGCTGCTTGCATGCTTTAAGAGCGTTAACTTACTCTTGCCCTTTTTGCATCGTGTTCGTCATTCTACATTCTTGCGCTGATTGTGATTCTTCTGTGTTTACAGAGTCAAATCTGTTATATCAAAGTGGCGCTCCCTCATGTCCTTGAGCTTCTGAGAACACATTTCCATTACATTAGGAACTCGGACAACAGAAGATATGTCAACACCCTGGAAAAAGCCATCTACCATCTTTACTCCCAAGGATGTATATCTGAAATAAACGAAGAGATGGAGGTGAGCATTGTATTCTACTTTCTTTCAGCCTCCCATTATGTGTGTGATGTTTATTACCGTACACCATACCGCTTTTTAGCACAGTCCATCCAGGTTGATAAGGATGGCAGAAAGCTCTCCTAAGGAGGCCTTGAAAAAAGCTCGACATGTGATCCAGGCATACATGAGCCTGATGACAGTAAGAACTCGTCCCGTGGACTGGAATTGTCAAGCGGAATATTCTGCTGCCGAAGATACTTCAACTCCAAGGCCAGTTGCTGTCAACAGTACCACAGGTAAAGAAACGCTAGATGGTATCAGCTGGAAGGGTGTCAGTCCTCTTCTTTGTTCCATAATTGCAGGTGAGTCGGATGGAGGCCACACAAAGTGTTCATCTTGTGCATTGCGATGAGTAAGTAAGGATTCATATCACTTTTTATTAGGGGGGGACGATAATTATCGGACCCACCCAACGCTAGAGTCATTTGGACGTTGTTTTTGGGGCTAAATCTGGTCGGTCCGTCGTTGCCTTGACTTGGCCCATAAATAGACGTTGAAGATTTACACAGGAAAGGGACGTCTGTGTGGAGACGTCTTTCTACCTTGCACTTTTCAACCAAAGTGCAAAACGTTTGCCAGAGACCTCCGCGGGGCGTCTTGCCCGACGGCTCGGAGAATGTGTCCGAATACGGTGCACTTTGCTGGGCCACGGCAGGCAGCTCCCTGCTCCACACTCTGGTTCTCCTGATGGTCGTGATGTGGTAGTAGTAACGTCATGATATTGGATTGGAAGAAATCAACAGGTACACTTGGTCAAATCCTAATTTCTTCAGGTCCTTCTTACCTCCAGGTGTCCACAAACTGCAGTTAAATCTGAATTGTAAAAAAGGAGATGACAATCGTTATCGCTTCCATATCAGTCAGCAGAAAGTCAAAGATATCGTGCATCCATTCTCAGCCCAGTTCCGTCTATGGGATGTGTCAGTATCATGTTCTTCTTCTACAGATGCATTCATCAGTGTTTGAGGGTCCATTAGGAATGTCCTTGGTTTCGATGCTGTTCCTCTCTTCAGACTCTCCGGTGTGGAGTCCCGCTCTGACAACGCTTTCCAACAATCAGATGGAAGAACTGTGATCTACAGCATCCCCAAGGACTGGGCGGTGCCTGAGCCTGACGACAATGTGTTATGTGGTATTGTTACGCTCCAAAAAAGCCATACATTCATGTATAGATGTGCTGTTTATAAACAAATTGTTTTCTCGCGGCTTCAAGCTGGGGTGCTGGAGGGTTCTGCGTAGGTTCTTAGCTTTCTGGACGGAGAGGTTGTGTGGAGATTTGGGGAAATCACGACAAAAGTGCCCGTCGCTCGCTAACTCTTACTATTAACTCCTTTCTTTGTGAGTACATTGTCTGTGCTCACTCGCTAGTCTGTCACTAACAACCCCTTCATCAGTTATGGTGTTTTTATTCTTATTTATTATGACTGTTATGTAATTTTTTTACAGTGATTATAAACCTCGACTCATATTGCACCTTGTTGTTATACCGCCTTGTATGCATGTTCAAAAAAATGTAACCATTACCACTTCCATAATTGTCAGAACATGTCACTCCAAGCATATTTGTGTTTGTAAGAAAAATTTCCCTGTGAATGTTCCCATTCTTCCCGGTCATTGTATTCTCGGGTCATTGGATCAGTGGCACCTCGACTGTTCAGGTTGTCTAGGAAGACGTTTGACCTCGAATCTGAACAGGTTTCATCAGTTCATACCTAAAGACTAGGTGGGACACACACCAGTCAGACTAGATAGGGCAGCTCGAGGGTAGATAGGACAGGCAGCTCTCTAGTGGTGTCAAATATGCTTAGGATACAATGGAGTTGGGTTTCTGCCCGGCAACAGGGGTAGCTTGGTTGGTCGCATTCAGATGTAATGATGGTCACGGACCCACCTAAAACCAAGATGTCTGTCCCTTGTACATTTGTTCGAGGCTAAATGACTTGAAAGGACGGCAATGTTTGTGGGAGAAAGATGGCTTTTCAACGTTAGTGTGGTTGGCTTAGCTCACTCCTTTTTCAGATGCAGGTAGACTGCAGAGTCTTGACCTGAAGAGTTAGTGGTTTTTGTTCCAAATATTTTCTCACATAGACCCGAAACATCATTCTACTCTTTTTTGTTCTTTCGACCAGCTGGGGTAACCGCAGGTTCGGAGGGCATCCCTCAGGTGCTTACACTCTTTCTCTTCGGCCTGTGGGCTGGACATTGCACCGAGTTCTCAGACGAGAGCGGTCCTATCTAGTCTGACTGGTGTGTGGCCCAACTAGTCATTAAACTGGTGAAGCTCGCTCGGATGAGAGGCCAAACGTCTTCCAAGACCACCTGAACAGTCCGGTTGTGAGCCATACAGTGCACTGAGAATGTGTGTAAGAAAGTTCTGACAACATGACAAAGTGGAACTTATATTTTGTGTCTTTAAAAAAGCAAATAAAGTTGTAAACTCTTGTAATTTGAAAAAAATATATATAGTATATAAACATTGGAAACCACTAGTGATGGAAATTTCGATTCATTTTAGAGAACCGGTTCTTTTGGCCCGGCTCAGTAAAAATAACCGACCCTTTCGACTCCGGAGTGGCTCCTCAGATGGTTTGTTGTCTTCCACCAATTTGTGACCAAATGATGTGTATTGTGTAAAATGAATTTCTAATGTTTAAATACAAAAACAAAGACCCGCCTTAATAGACAAATCAGGTCCAAATAGGTCCAATCTCTCCCAAATGAGAACCCCGCCCACGCCCTGCTCGGCACGGACACAGACACGCCGCCACCAATGACATTTGCCTTTAACTGGGAAAAACAGACGAGAAAAAAAGTAATCGTCTCCGGATTGGATGTATTGTATTGTATTGGTAGTGATACCGGGAATCCACCGACCAGGGTGTGATGATTCCGATGCCGATCACATTGATACCGATCACATGGATTAACTGCACATTTTTCAGTTTATTCATGATGGTCACCGTTAGACAAATCTAATCGGCTGTTTGACCCCAAACAGAATTTAATTTCATGCATGTTTTGGAGTACGGACACAAATACAAACATCCATGGAAAATAAATTATTCAAAAAGGATTTTCTGAGCTCAAGACAAGAAAATTGACAAGTTAAAAACAATGAAAATACACATCTTTCTCAAATAGACATTTGTCCTGCTCAACATTTTTACCAAGCAGATCCCCACTCAAATAATGTGGCCATTGTTGTTTTGGGCTCATTTGCTCCTCAAAATCATCTGGCAATCTAGGAGACCCCTCTGATAGCTCCCTCCTCCTAAGGCTGGACATGTTTATGTTCATCAAACCACCACAAATAGTCTTTTGAGGACATGATTAGTATCGTGACAACATGAGATGACCAAAAAGTTAGTACATGTGTGGGACAAAAACCAGCTCCAAACTAAGCGCGGTGCTTGTTTGTTTGAAGACCAAAATGGCAGTGTGGTAAAAAGTCACATTTTCACCAGAAGCTAAGTGAGTAGGTCCAGCTGGCCGCCAGTACACCAAGTGACAGCTAGGCTAATCGTGTAAAGAAAGATGCAGGAAAAGTAGTTTTAGTAAGAGAGTGATCCAACACGATTGCGGCACTGATTGGAGGATAACAACAACACAGGGCCATATCAGGCGCAACACATGCAGAATCACCAGTATGTGCTTTTGTGCAAGGAGGAAAAAGAAAAACACTAGCCCATTAGCATGCACGCAAGACTGCATCCCCCATGAGGTTGGTCTGAGGGCCTGACAGTTTGGGGCCCGTGCAGAGTGTACCCCACCCCTCGCCCCAAAATGAATGCATTTACCTAGTCAGCTTCAACATGCCAATTGCCAACCACATATCATGATGTGCGGAAGGTCCCCATTATGTTCCCGTGAGTAGCTAAATGAAAGTAGCATTCACTTTTCATATCGCGTGGACATCTTCTTTCACATGCAACTGTGAAAAGTGAACAATGCCTTCCTTCCTTCCTTTTGATGCTGTTCAAGGTGGATGTCCAGTTAACTTCGCCACACGTTCGCCACAAAAAACACCATTCTAATCTTACGGCCATTTTAAGTCCTTGGGACTCCTTGACCTCTCAGACCACACTGGAGTTACTCTGGAAAAACTGTGGAGGATGAAAGGGACGGGATGAGAGTACAGCCAACGTGGGAGGAAGCCTTTCAGGCGAAAACATTCTTACCGCATCGAGGAAAGGGATATTTACGGCCGACAGCACAATCCCGACCGCCGTCGGAAAGAACGACCTACACAGAGAAAACCGCACACGGATGAAGCGCTTAAGAGAGTTAGAGGTCATCTATAGGTAATCTTTGGATGAATAGAGTGTGGCAACATGCACCGCGGGGGAAGCAATCGGTATCTAATGAATGACTTATGCGTCGGACCGTCAAAGTTTTGGATTCATTTCAAGAAGGGTGCAAGACTTGACCAGTCAGACCAGCAAGTACTGCAAGAATGCCGCTTTCGTATACCTGGCAAGATGAATATCCATGTCAACAAAGTTTAACCGTTACTGTTACATACTGCATATATTTGCTTCCTTTTGGTCTACTATTTATGGCCTTTGCGACACGAGTCGTAGGATTAGCCACCATAGACCGCACCAAAAACTGCGCCAGAACTTCATGTTCTACTTGCATCATGGGCTTTTATATTATTTTGAAAAGCACAGGAAGGTGGTGGTGGTTGATCTCGCTGCCACGACACGTCTTTGGGAACAATCAAGTCTTTAATGAAGACAAAGGTCATCTTATCCCATCTAATTCATACGCATCTGTGCTGTTTTAAGCATGTGAAACTGTAAAAAACCTGTTTTGTGGTAACGTTTCGGAGAGTCCCCCGCTAAAGACGTCACCATTTCTGGTTTTGGTTGCACATCTTGTTCTTGCAAGCTAAGAGGATGCTAACAAGGCAGGGTGTTTTGTCGTTGCAAATACATTAAGAACACAGCTGGACGATGAATAACAGCACGGGATGTTCACTAGCCCGGGGAATGCACGCCAAGCGAGGCACAATGGAGCGGCAAGCACGCTAACCGGAGCGGACAAAACCCAGGTTCCACCGTGCATCGTTGGAGGTGCGATTGAGCGTCACACGTTGACACGTTGAAAACAAATACTTTTTTTTACAATTTAGATTCACCCCAAAAAAGTAAATAATCAAACATGTAAAAGTGCGAGAGCTAATGTATCATCTTAATGGCGTGCCGACATATTCTCAGCAGTACCCTTTACCTGAATTACCTGAACAAAAGGAGGAAGCCGTAACTCTCCACCAGCATGCCAATGATTGGCCAACGGCACATCACCAGAGACACGCCTCCCAGGAAGAAGAAAGAGCCTCTCAACTTATGTCTTTGGAAAAAGAAGTGAGCGGTCCTCCTGAAGCCAATGAGGAACGTTAACCCCGCCAGAAACAACATCTACAGAGAGAACGGTGCTTTAAATCTCTGGATTTTTCACAATTACAAATTGAACTACATCAATTTTGTTTGACTCAAATAAAAGCAATTACAATAGTGCGCCTGCACAGGCTGCGGTTTTGTGCTCGGGCCCTAATAATAACAATAAACATAGCAATTACTATAGGACCTTGCACGGGCTCGGTCTTTGTGCTCGGGCCCTAATAATAACAATAAACATAGCAATTACTATAGGACCTTGCACGGGCTCGGTCTTTGTGCTCGGGCCCTAATAATAACAATAAACATAGCAATTACTATAGGACCTTGCACGGGCTCGGTCTTTGTGCTCGGGCCCTAATAATAACAATAAACATAGCAATTACTATAGGACCTTGCACGGGCTCGGTCTTTGTGCTCGGGCCCTAATAATAACAATAAACATAGCAATTACTATAGGACCTTGCACGGGCTCGGTCTTTGTGCTCGGGCCCTAATAATAACAATAAACATAGCAATTACTATAGGACCTTGCACGGGCTCGGTCTTTGTGCTCGGGCCCTAATAATAACAATAAACATAGCAATTACTATAGGACCTTGCACGGGCTCGGTCTTTGTGCTCGGGCCCTAATAATAACAATAAACATAGCAATTACTATAGGACCTTGCACGGGCTCGGTCTTTGTGCTCGGGCCCTAATAATAACAATAAACATAGCGATTACTATAGGAGCTTGCACGGGCTGGGTCTTTGTGCTCGGGCCCTAATAATAACAATAAACATAGCGATTACTATAGGACCTTGCACGGGCTGGGTCTTATAATAATGCAATGATGTGGCAGACTACTTACATTTCCAAAGGCCAGTAAGACTGAGTCAAAGTACAGCAGCACACCAAAGAGCAGAAAAAATAAACCAAATCCCACCAGACCAATTCCAAACTCTGTAAGAAAAATAAAAACACAAACATGAGAACATGCTCACTTTTGTCATAATATAATGTCATAATGTCGCCAAAGGGGGCACTGCTTAGGGATGGGTACCAAAAATGGTACTGACCGAATTTAGTCGGTACTACCAAGCATCTTTTCATGTAAAATCAAAAGTTACAATGTTTTGGTATTCCTCACTAGGGTCTTCTGAATCCCTCATTGTCTGACCCGTCACCTAGGACCCAGCCTTGGGAGACCCTACCAGAGGCATATAGTCCTGGACAACAAATAGCATCTTCTAGGATCACTCGGGCACTCAAACCCCTCTACCACGATAAAGTGGTAACTCTGATCATACACCCGGACGCCTCCCTGGTGAGGCACGCCCAGCTGGGGGAAGGCCCCGAGGAAGACCTAGGACACGCTGGAGGGGTTACGTCTTACAGCTGGCCTGGGAAGGCCTTGGGATCCTCCCGGTGGAAGTGGAAGAGGCATGTCAAATGACATGTCAATACGTCATAAAATGGCATATTGTGGGGCGCACGAGTCCATGAGGTCCAGGTAGTTCTTTGTTTGACAACAGCCAATCACGAGCGACGAGGACACTGACAACGTGCTTATCAGCCCACGGGAAATCGCGGGAGGTCATTACTCAATATAACAATCGGACTCGTGTCGTCTTTGACTGAATCATTTCAACGGGAGGAACGGCTTTGCTGGGAAGCAATGCATGATGGGCAGACGTTTAAATCGTTTTGATTTTAAACTCGCATTGGTACTTGGCTTGTATATCGCTTACCTACCTTTTGAGCAGTGCTCCCCTTTTGGAGATAAAAGGATTTGATCTCCATCCCCATCCCGAATAATACGATAATAATCAAACCCCCCCGTCGCAACGCCGCACTACACGCCCAGGGGGCGCGCCTTTTGGGTGTGAAGTTGACTCATTATGTGAAGCACTACGCCGAGAATGGCAGAAGCAGTTCTTCCAACATAATTGGACCACCACAAAATCAGGCTTATTCATTATACTCCATGTTTCTGTCACGTGTGTTACATGACCTGGAGAGTCAAGGCAGCCAAAAACAACAAAAACAGATCATGGTTCTCTGCCAAAAGTACATAATTGTGTGCTCAAGAGGAAAGGAAAAACGCTGGGAAAACTTACGAACGGGAACCATGGCGATTCTTTCCTTCTTTGCAACGTTGTCTCTTCTTGGCAGTCTGACCGTTGAACGCTGATGGCGTCAGTGTGTGAGGTGAACATTAACCAGAGCAGACACGTAGAGGATCCCCGCAATAAACGCGGAGCGTGATGTCATCGCCACACCTTCAGGGGAAATGGCAAAAGTCGTGTAAAAGTTGATTTTTTCATCCTTCGTGTCGTAAAATGTGGCACTGAGCAGATGTTATTTGTACATTGTGAATGTAAAAACTGCGGGTACTTTAGGAAAACTTGGAGGAGTCAGGAGAAGAATAGCTGTCAATTCTCCTTTTATTCGGGAAGCTTCTGCTTGCTTTACCATCAATCTTCCTACTTTAACCTTCATTGCCTTTGGAAAATGGGGTCCACCACCCCGGTCTGCCAGTCCAGAGGTAATGTTCCCGACTTCCATGCGATGTTGAGGACATGTCGGCCAAGACAGTCCCTTAGGAACTCAAGGCGAAACACCCCCGGAGCTATGCCACTGGGGAGTGTTTTGACTACCCAGATACGGGGATAAAACTGTCCACGTACGTGTCCTTAGACGCTTCTTCCTCTACGGAAGGTATGTCAGTGGGATTGAGAAGAATATTCCTCCTACCGAGCAACTATAGTCTCAGTCAAGGTCAGCAGTCCCTTGGATGGTTTGCCAGAACCTCTCCGAGGCCTACCGAAAGTAGTGCTCCGTGTCCTCACCAAACTCCTTCCACACCCGAGTTTGTTGCCTCAACCAACGCCAAAGCCCTGCACAGCTTGGCCTGCTGGTACCTGTCAGCTGCTTTGGGGGTTTTACAAGCCATTCATGCTCCATAAGACTCCTCCTTCAGCTTTACAGCTGCCCTGACCTCTGGTGTCCACCCTCGGGTTTGGGTCTTGATGCCACGACTGGCTCCGACAACCTTACGGTTGCAGCTGTGACTGGCGGCCTCGGCAGTGGAGGCACGGAATTCTGACATGAAATCCCCGTCCCCCCCGGGACGCGGGCGAAGCTCTGCCAGAGGTGAGAGTTGGAGACTCGATGAACGGAAGACTCTGCCAGACGTTCCCAGCACACCCTCACTACACATTTGGGTCTCCTAGGTCTTCCCGGAATCTTCCCCCGCCATGTAATCCAACTCATCACCAGGCGGTGATCCGTTGACAGCCCAGCCCCTCTCTTCACCCGCGGGTCCGGAACATGCGGATACAGGTCTGATGATACCACTACAAGGTCGATCATAGACCTGCGACCTAGGGTGTCCTGGTGCACTTGTGGACATCCTTATGCTCAAACGTGGTGTTTGTTACGGACAAACTGTGGTTGGCCCAGAAGTCCAGCAACAGCACAAGGGTTCAGATCGGGGAGGCGGTTATTATTATTTCTCTCAATTAATAATAAATCATTAATATGTGCATCAATTAATTGATTTATATTATTAATACAGTACATTCAAATTTTCAAACTTGACTTCTTTCAATGTAAGTTTGTTGGTCAAACAAAACCAAGTGAAAGTGACAATCAAATGTGTCATATTATACTGTATGCATATGAATATGCTTTCAAAGAGAATAACCATAACTGCGGTTTGGACCCGCAGTGATAAAAACAAAGAAAGAGTACATTTGTTTTGTTCTTTATTCATACAAACAGCTCGGTTGAACAAAGAATGAAGAGCATCACCATCATGGTGACCACCAGTGATGTTCCCAGCCTAACCCTTCACTCAGTAGTCTGAGGATATTTGGCAGTGAAATCCCTCGTTAGCAAGCTGACGAAGTGAAAAGCATTCCAACGCAAACACATTTGCTGATACAAAACACCGCAGGGGGAGTTCCCGAGCATCTGCAGAAAGATGTCATCCGTTTACATTCACTTTATTGCAAGCAAATTATGGTCTCTTTTGGATCATTTGCATAGTTCAACAAGTCCATTCCCCCCAAAAGGTTAGAAGTGATAGAAGAACTGAAAGGGAAAAAACCATCAACGGGCCAAGAACTAGTTAACAATCGGGACAAAATGGTCATTTTCAGCCAGGAGTTCTACATGTAGTATCAAATGTTGAAAACCGGTAGCTGGCTGACATTTTCGGACACGTCAGAGTCCGTTTCATTGCAAAAATATCTATATTGAATCCGAAAAAAACAATACTAAATGAAAAGTTTCGCAGTTGAGCATAAAAAGTGTGCGGTCGTTGTCCTTCCGGGTATGTAAAAATATACTGCGAGTACCGGTACTGTACTGTACCACTGTGTTCCCTTTCTTACAAAACTGAAAAAGATCAAAACAATCATCTGGAAAAACGTTCTGTTTTTGCTTTTCTTGCGTTTCCGAGGACAGGTCACTTGAACATTGACGTACACGAGCAAAGAAAAACGTGATGTTGCGCGTGACAAATGTGTGCGTGCTAAGGTGAACGATATTTATTGCCGAGTCCCTGACATGGCTGTAAAGTCGTGCCCTCGAGTAGCAGCACTTGAAAGAAATATAAAAATGAACAGTCCGTATGAAATGTCATGCATCCTCAAAGAAGTGCAACAAACAACAACGAGTGAAACCGACTTGGAGGTGGTCCTTTTAAAGCTATAAACCTAAAAGAAATAAGTGCCATAGTTTACAGAAATCCATTCCAAAACAAACATCTGTACATTTATTTACACATAAGTATTTAGGACAATTTACATCGGCCTCGATGAACTTCCAATCGATCCATTCATCACATCACGCTGTCCGTTTTGCACTAAAACTCCATTTGGGATTTTCCAATCTTTCCATCTCCTCGTAACTCGTGGCTATGTCCAATCATGATAGTTGGATGAAAGAGGTTTAAATGCTTGCACGTTTTAAACTGGGGATGCTCCGATCGATCGGCCACCCGTCTGTGTGTATGCCAGCAGCCCCGCCTCCACCCGCCGAGACAAAGGGACTCACTTTCCAAGCAACGTACCTGCCAAGGTGCCGAACGCAGTGCTTGGAATTGTCCTAACTTTTTCGCCCCCCGGCTCGTAGCACTCATCCCAAATAATCGGAAACATTTGCATTTCATCCGTGTGATTGCTGTGGGCGGAATGGGCAGCATAAATCCCAGATCGGAGCATCCCTGTGTCAGACATATGGCACTGCATGGTTAAACCAAAGTCCGAATGTTGTAATATTTTACCAGTTTCCTCCAAGCTTCACAGGCAAGACGTGCACTTCTAAGGTCACTTCTATGTCATCATTCATAGATTGTATCTATATAAGAACACCTATAGCTTCCTACTCTTATATCCACGTGTAGAGTATATGTGTAAGACAATCACTGGCTAGACCTATTCAGCAGTGTTATGTGTATATACAATAGCATTGATCGGAATAAATTAATGACTTTCAGTGTTTGGCGTAAAATAAAAAGTCTGCCGCCTTATAGTTTGGCTAACTGTATGACGGAAAGGAAAAAAGCTGAGTTGGGTTATTGGTCTGTGTTTGGGTTTTCCACCGCATAGCCAAATCAATCCCAAAAATGGAAAATTCAATAGCCCGGGTATGAAGGTATGGTCAAGGTCAAATGATGGTGGGTATTCCTGCTGAATGAATGAACTTGATAGGATTCGGGAACCATATGAGGGAGTTCAATACCCAATCCCAAGCATAAATTCCACTGGCCTGAAAGCACTGCTGTGACACCACAAACTTCTAGAGTGCCAGGAGGCACTTCCCATAGTCCTCGTGTTCCATTAAGAAGCCAACGTCAGCTTGATTAGGTCTTTCGTTCGGAGGGGAAAACGTGAACGATGACGTCCTGAAATATTACGCTAAAGACAGGAAGACTTTGCTCCTCTTGTCTTGATGCTGCGGAGAACATGGAACGTTGTTAATGACCAATGGCTTCAGGAAGTTTGGGTGGGAGTCGGCGTGGCTTCCTAGGAGCGTAGATGCTGTTTTCTACCAGGTATTACTGGGACCAGCTTGCCGTGCGTCTGGTAAATCATGTCCGTCCAAAAAGTCCCTGCTTTGTTTCAGGTCGCCTTCTAGTTCCATTTCAGACGGTATACCCTCAGAAAGATGCTCCGTCAAACTTGACAGCAGACAAAGCCTGAGCTGTGAAAGAGAAATACATTTGTACACGTCCATGCCATAAATTGGAATATTACAAGACTCGGTGAGAAACAGGTAGCATGGCAGGACCAATCATGAAAACTCCTTCCTCAGATTTACTGTCATCCAAGAAACAATGCTAAAATCATCGCACAGCAACTTAACACGCGGAAGGTAGTACCAATGACAATACGAGTGTAGAAAAAACTATCCTCACTGCTTCCCATTGTGCATCGCTTCCTATTCAGCTGCAATGATGGCAGTGATGGCCTGCCTCCACCGGAAGGAGCCCCGGCGCCCGGCATTGCCGTCATTACAGTTTGTTGTGGGAAGCAGTTCAACAAAACAAACAACCAAATCCTTTGCCATATGAGCAATAACCATTTTATGTTCAGCCAATGAACAATGAGCACTTCAAGTAGAAATCATGTACGTTTTTAGCACATTCCCTGTGTTGCTGCTGTTGTTGTTTTTGTATCGCTGCCGGTTTTGCTGTGATAATTATGACAATTTATTTGCTGTTGTCTGAGGGGGTACAACCAAACGTTCCCTTTCTGAGATTATGCTCCACAGTGAGTGGAAAAAAACCCCATTGAGCACACAAAAAAACTTATCAGCCACATGAAACGCCAGCAAAGCTACAGTCGGTTAACCTTGTGGAAACATGTCGAACTTCACGACAACACTTGCATTGATTCAGAGACTGCTGCTTTTTTTTAATAATTCATAAAATTCCGGCTGAATGACAAAACGGCAAGAACCAACGAGAAATCTTTCAAAAGAGTCGCATATTATGTCTTCATCTCTGTTGAATGAGACAGGAAGTGAAAATGCGTCTACGAGTGGTCCAAGCAGTGACAGCAAACGGGGCAGAACAAAAGGGGATCGGTGGTCACTTACCTGGTCCCACTCAGGCACTCGTGATGTGGGCCGAGGTGGGGGAGTCAGCAGTGGATGGGGGAGGGACCGGGCTGGTTGGGGAGGTGGGGGGACTGGGGACGCACTGGGCTGGAGTGAGGCGTAAAAGGCAGGAAATGCAAAGCAAAACACAATCATCAGCGTGATTGGAGGATGGCTAAAAAGGACTTTGCATGCAAATATGAAGGCAACTTATGCAAGCTTCACCTGGAGGGAGTCTGAATACAGACAGTGTGCATGCACTACGGTTTTGCAACAAATCCTAATCCTAGCAGACGGCAAGCTTAGTGTGAGGACAAGGTTGTTGTGGTGTAAACTACAGCAAGATACAAAAGTCTACTGGCTACAGTCAGGTGTAGAAACAATAGACTTCTGCATTCGCATTAAAGCTCTGCCCAGACAGCAAAAACAGCTTTCAGTATTATTTATTGTGGACGGGTCTTGGTTGAGGTCTATGGAACGATAACCGGGGAAGTGACATGGCGAGGAGGGCACTTACCCGAGAGAATGCGGCTGCGACGTGAGGCCTCTGCGGCCAGAGCACACGAGATCTCGATGCGCTTCTCTTGCTCCTGCAGCTGCTGCTGGGAGTTGCCGGGAGCGCCACCCTCTGCAGGGCCATCCAAGACAGGAACCAGGTTTTGCAGACTGACAAAGTGAGAACAGTGGACATAAAAGCGTATCTTTCCACCAATTGTATTGCATATGAATGGACTTTTTTCAAATTGATACTGTTTATTGATATTTAGCCTTTGCCGCTCCGCCCTCCCTCCCCAGAGCGGACAGGCGGGGTCTGCATCACAAGCCAAATATGACCACAATTGCTGTGGCTGACTTTGTTACAGGTTTAAATGATCTCTCAAATTCACAATAATAATAATAATAACAATACAGGCTACTGTTGCGGCCATAGCCCACAATACACAACAATGTCACTTCCTGTCTACACGCCCGGAAGACATTTGTTGGAACCCAAACAAGCATGAGTGCCATCTACATCTTGAATAGGCAGGGGCTGCTATGAGATTCTTTATTTATTCTTTAAGAGACTTGAAAATGTTTCAGCGTTTGTGCTAAATTGATTATGCACGTCACAAAACCCACTTGGATTTGGCAATAAGGGTCTTGATCCGCTCCAGTTTTTTCTGCTTTTCCTTTTGCTCCTCGGGGCTCAGAGGGGTGTCATCTTCCATGTCCAGATAGCGCTCTGGGATCAGAACCTTGTCAGGAGCCATCAGCTAAGGGGACAGAAGAAGACTTGCAGCGTCAGCATTCTTTGTCATTCAGAACGATTGCAGTAGCAGACCACAGATCCTGCTGCATTTGGCTCAAGGTGGAAGAAACATGATCAAATAACAAAGCAATGCTAAAGAGCTGAAGAAAAAAGTGAAATGAAGTGGAACATGTAGCATGTTTCACTTTTTGAGAAAAGTGGGAATTTTGCACAAAGCAAAAAAATGTTGTCATGTTAAAAATAGACAGCCTGAATGTGTTGAACACTTTGATGTAGAAACCGATGAAATGGGTTGAGAAATGTGGTAGTAGAAACAATTGGTAAGGTTTGACAAAAAATGAGAATTTTGCATAAATTGAAAAATGTTGTCATGTAAAAAAATCTGGTAGGATGAACGTCCTGAATGTGTTGACAGGTATGATGTTGGAATGGCTCGAATGAATACAGAAATCTGCTTTTTAAAAGAAATCGTAGAAGAAGAGTAAGATTTTTGCCAAAAAAAACATTTTAGGAATGTGAAAAATAAATGGTGGGATTGTTTTTTTAGGTGGTCCATACGGAAGCCTTGTAAAAACGTCTGGAACACATGAAGAACAGCTTTTATGAGAAACCTCTTTGCTGATGTCCAGCTCGTAGTGTTCTGGTTCCACCTCTGACCGTCTCAAACGGGCAATTTCCTCGCGAGGCGACTCCAGTCCCGGGCCTCGGACTGCGGTCTCTAAGTCCTTGATGTCAATCTCATGAGCTGTTAGCCGCCGCCGAATCTGCACACATTCACACGACTAATGAAGCGATTGTATGTTGTTGTTTTTCATTCCATTGCTTTCCCGTCAAAGTAGGAAAGTAAGAAAGTAGGAAAGTAGGGTTTCCTGGACATGTATGATGTACCATGAGAAGTTTCTTTTGGTCTCCAAGGTTGGAAAACCATTGAGATCCCCTGAGACAAGTAACATGGTTATTTATACCACTCTGTAGCTCGCTGGAGACTGCCCGCCTGCAAGATTCAGACTGCGCCTTTTCTCCCGCACAGAGCTGCTCTGGTTGCGACGGATTCGTTCGTTTTGTTCCTCCACGCTCATCTTAGACCTCACTTCCGCTGGAAACACAGCACTCTTTGGCCGTTCCTGTGGCAACATGCACAGCAAAAACATACTTTGATGAACTTCATACATGGCTTCCCAGACTTGATCTTCAGTCAACACCAGGTCATTGGTGTCAGACAGTTGTCATGTCCGTACAAAAAGTACTGAAAGACAGTCAAGACTTGGTCTAAAAAGTTTTTGCTTGCTGGTAGTTTTTGCTGACCTACCCTACAAATCCCATTGGAGGCACTGCCGGGATTCCTGGAAAGTCCAGCAGACAACTTGTGTGACTCTTCAGCAGGAGACTTGGTTCTTGGAGGGACAATCCCAACTGAATATCACATTTGGTCACAAGAAAAGAAGGGAAAGAAGACAAAACAAAAATCATTCACTTGAAGTGAAATAGAAGTTTTTCATTTAAAAGTCAGAGATCATGCTAGCAGCGTCATGCCGCAAGTTGGTCTGCACCAACCACTGGAAAATGTTCACCAGCTCACTAGTAGGGTGCATGAACACTTGTGTTGATCTACCTTTATTCATGGTGGATTGCCTATCAGGGCCTTGGTCCAGCACGTCGCTGATATTGTTCTGTTCTCCGAACCTGGTCTAGAACAGAGAGAAGACCTGTTCCTAAACTGACATAAACCTAAACTGACATATGCCAGTGAATATTGTCATTCGTCCGGGTTTTGGCGTTCTAAGGGCATTGATTGGTTTTCAACTGGACTATTGTGGTTGTCTCGGAAGACATTTTGATCAAAGAATATTTCGCTTCAACTCTTCAACTCGTATTTTTTAAAATATAACTTTTGACTGCAGACTATACGATATCACTCTTGGATCAATATCAGAATCTGTCGCATAAAAGCGTAATCAGAGCTTCCCTGGTTGACATCCGTTCAACGCCCTGAGAACTAAACAGACATACTCTCCAGCACATGCAGGATCTGCTTGGAGATTCTTTCACGGTACATTGCAGGAAACAAAGCTGTGTCTTCATTTCCGTCAAGTTACTTACCAGTTAGCGTGGGGAAATAACTACAGTCAGGTCCATAGTTATTGGGACAGTGACAAAATTCATACATTTTTGGCTCTAAACATCACCACAGTGGATTTGACGTTAAAGACCATGAAACAAACAACCGTGAAATTGGACCCACAAATTCAAGCCGAACGTCTTCAGTTAAAGCCCGTCCTGTTTGTTTCATTTCAAATCCACTGTGCTGATGTGATTTGTGGACCTGGCTGTATTTGATGCCCTGCAGGTTTTGTAAGTGTTAAGCCTCTGGATGGCCAGTCCATGGAAGGGTTACTTGAACAAAGAGACACAACATCAAAAGGAAAGGAAAGAAATAGGAATCTCGGGAGTCGCGGAGTCAGTCCGCTCCCTTCGGCAAGAAGCTTGCCGGGAAGGGAACCATTGTCGGTGCAATCATTAGAAAATGGAAGAAATACACGATACAAAATGTCACCACATGGGGTAAGGACGACTCAAAAGGTGAGGGATCAGTCGAGAATTATATGGGAGGACTGGTGTCAATGGAACTGGCTCACCATGCACTTGCACATAAAGGGCATGCAACATGTTGGAAAGGAATGCCAGTGTTGCAGCATGACACATACCAACTTGTAAACACAAAGATCTTGCAACTAGCCAAAATATGAAGCAATGGGTTGGAATGGCAAAACAATGGTGGGTTTAAAAGATGCCAGTGGGGGCAAGAACACGGAAATACCTTTCTGGTGTGAGAATCTTCCCCATCAAAGTACCCATCATCCATGGCCAAGCTTCGTAGCCACGTGGTGCTGTCAAAGGGCAAGGGAGGGATGGAAGGGGGAAAGGTGGTGGAAGGTTCCAAAGGGAAATAGGACTTAGGGAGAGGCGGCCTTGGGGGGACGCTTTCCTAGATCAGCAGAGTTCCGGTAGGGAAAGGAAGGGGAAAAATAAAAAGGGTTGAAGGAAGAGAGTCGTGTGCATCAAAGGAATGACAATGCAGAGCAGAAAAGGATTTTGGGATCAATTCTGGAAAGAGGTTTGGTACCGCGGGTTGGTTTTCCTTAATTCCATTCGGAAAAACCTGGCTGTATAATTCATTCATTCCACCAACTTATCTTCTGTTGTTCTGTGCGACCCCTAAATCACCTAAACACCTAAAAGACGCCGATAAATGACAAGGACTAATAAGAGAAAGCTGGCATTCAACTGGAATAACCAGAGATATAGATAAATAATATATTTACAGGTGAGTCTGCATAAACACTTTATCTGAATGAGGAGTTGGGGAATCCGATTGTCCTACGGTACAAACCCTCGGCTCCGTGGTGACTTTTCCCTGTTTATAGGGAAGACTGAGCGTCTTAGGGTCCGGAGCAGCATCAGAGGCGGAATGGGACGGTTGTTGGTGATGTTCGCTTTCGGTTTCGCTCCTAAAATAGGACATTGAGGGTGTATAAAGGTCTGACCCATGGCATGAGGTTAACACATTGGTTTGAAAAATGTCCTGGAAAAGCAGGATCTGGGATTCCGGCATAGAAAAACGGTGGTCGTGTGACGTCCTGTGCAGATCGGGGTATCTGACTGACAAAGGAGATGCGTGGATGGAGTCGGGGAATACGTCCTTTCTTAGGCCGACCGCTTGGCTGCAAAAATTTGATGTTAACCAACCAAAATCTTGCAGTTGCATGTGGGTTTGGACCACGTCCGAGAGCTGGCTGGAATGAGAGCTCCGGCATTGCAGCAAATCCATATCTCTCGCTTTTGTAGGATTTATACACTTGTTCAAGTTTGAGTTGTTTCTGCAAATAATGCTCTGTTCAGACTCCTCAATCACAGTATCCAATCTACCGAAAGTCTCATTCGGACCTTGGGAAGCTACGGCTGGCCGAGGAAAGGGGCATTTGTGGGTTTCACAGCAACTGTTTTCAGCATTTATGCTTTTGTCGGGCTCTCTGTAACTTTGTGGTCTAGACTTAGGCCTGACTTCATTGTTGTATTGAGGCATTAGACATGATTTGGGACGAGGTTTAGGAACAGGCTTGGTTCTAGTGTGCAAAAACGGGCTTGTGCTATGTGTTACAAATGGGTTGAGCACTTGCTGGGTGTTTCCGGTGCTTACCTCCGGGCCCAGCTGTATAGAGGGGGACACCTGGGAGCCGGGCACTGGGGAGTAGGGGCTGAGAGGACTGGTGAGGCTTACTGAGCTGAGGGGACTGGCTGGACTATTGGTGCTAAAGGAACCTGTAGCACCACTGGCCACTGCAGAACAAGAGAGAGGAGCGAGATGGAGGCGATCAAGACACTTGTCGTTAAATCGAAGACTTCCTTTTCAGATGATACCTCTGTGCTTGGCTGTGTCAGTGCCTCTGGATGAGTGACTTTTATGCAGGCCCTCCAATACATCTTGGACTCTCCAAAACTCTTTCTGGATGTGCCTTCGAACCAGTTCACTCTGCAAACAAAGAGGTCAATAAATTCATGTCTACTGGACTTAAAGCAGGGGTGTCCGAACGTTTTCCAGTGAGGGCCATATAGTGGAACGTGAAAGGAAGCAACTTTGCCACTTTGATATTTGGTAATGCATGCTAGGAAGCCTGCAGTTGACTGGCGACCAGTCCGGGGTGTACCCCGCCTCCCGCCAAAGTCAACTGGGATAGGCTCCAGCATACCCGCGAGTGGCATAGAAAATGAATGATTGAACGCTAAGATGTTATATACTGGAAACCATTGGAACCACATTGAAAACACGTGACATAAAGCATGAACTTACTTTAACTCCTTTCAATTAAATTGTATATACAATTGCTGAAGCAATACCTGCACCCCTGCATTTAGTTGCTCCCACAGATCTCCGTGAATGGCGTGGGCCTCGTCCTCTAGGGCTTCAAATTCCATACGACTGGTAGTTAAAGTCTGTAAGAACATACAGTTCTGGTTCAGGCTGGAGAGACCATCTGAATATTTTTGAAACAAATGGTCAAAAAAGCATCTGGTGTGTGAGATTAGTCTTACACCGGAGGCCTGCGAAAGCTCCCCCCTGATGTTGATTAGCTGGTTTTGGAGAGTTTCCTTTTTCATGTGTAGTTTTTCCATGACCAGAGGCTGGTTATGATACTTCTCCATCTCCTGATGAGTTGCCACCAAAGCCTCCTCAAGGCTGTCCTGTGAAAAGCAACGCAAAATCAAAATGACGGCTGGAACTGGTGCACATGCACGGGAAAAAACAGATAAATGTCCTGAAAATGTCTTTAGACATCTTAAATTCGTTGGTGATTTTTAGGGTCTTGTAGGAAAACTACTTAGTCTGTCATCCACAATCTTTATGTGGGACATGAACACGTCTTTCTCTTTTGTGTTCTGTTTTCTCGCCAACCCACACCAGCTAGCTGCTAGCCTGCTAGCTGCTAGCCTGCTAGCTGCTAGCCTGCTAGCTGCTAGCCTGCTAGCTGCTAGCCTGCTAGCTGCTAGCCTGCTAGCTGCTAGCCTGCTAGCTGCTAGCCTGCTAGCTGCTAGCCTGCTAGCTGCTAGCCTGCTAGCTGCTAGCCTGCTAGCTGCTAGCCTGCTAGCTGCTAGCCTGCTAGCTGCTAGCCTGCTAGCTGCTAGCCTGCTAGCTGCTAGCCTGCTAGCTGCTAGCCTGCTAGCTGCTAGCCTGCTAGCTGCTAGCCTGCTAGCTGCTAGCCTGCTAGCTGCTAGCCTGCTAGCTGCTAGCCTGCTAGCTGCTAGCCTGCTAGCTGCTAGCCTGCTAGCTGCTAGCCTGCTAGCTGCTAGCCTAACCACATGCTTGCTCACAATGCCGGACGGTAAGGCTAAATGCTGTTGGAAAACTTTAGAAAGTAAACGCTAGGTGTAGCGTACCTTTCTATGTTGCCATGTGGAATCAGTATGGCCACTAAGAAAGTGCCGGTAAGGCTTAAAATGAGCAAAATAGGGCAAGATACTGTAAGTATTGCATGCTATCCTGAATGCACCCGATACTACATGGTCACAGAACGGACATAAAACCTTGTGGGAGGGTGTTTTAATGTACTTTACTTGGTAGTATGTCTCATTACATGCCTCTTTGTAGCGGTTTGCATACGTTCAGAACGCACAGAAAGGAGAAAGACGCGTGTTTCACCTAAGGATTGTAGATGATGGGCAAAATTCCCAAGAAGTAATGTTTTCCTTTAAATGTCTTGAAGGATCCAATTGATAATAACCAAGAGTAAGTTTACCTTGTCCATTCTCAGCCTGTGGACCACAACTTCGTGGTCTTTCACAATTCTGTTCTGCTCGCACAGCCGACCCAAGATTTTCTGCGGGGGACATTATGTCAAACGTTTCTGTGATGAGCTCAAAGCCATCGAACAAAAACAGTGCTGAGAAGAGATACTGTAGAGGGAGTTCAAAAAGACCAAATCACAAAAAGTCATTAGCGCAGAGCCTCGTATCTGCATTGGTCACTTTCTCTATGCTTCCCAATCTGAAGATTTGGGGAAAGGTTCCGGTACGGCTGAGTCCAGAACTCAAAGCCACGAAGAGCATAGACCGCAACCTATTTCAACACCTTTGGGATAAGCTCCAACAGAGACCTCAAGTCAAAAACCCACAAGACCTTCGACCGTGGAAAGGCGTGCAAAGGTGGCACTAAGTCGTACGTCTGGAACACCCGTAAGTGTTCTAGACCTGAGTTGTCAGCAAAACATGGCAGGCTGTCACTCGTCTTTCTAGCCTATCTTGCAGTTGGTCTGTCAGTTTCAATATGCAAACGCTAGGGATGTCTGATATTGGCTTTTGTCGGTATCCAATGTGTGCGGTATATACTGTGGGGTGAAAAACTATTTGCTGACTTTTTGTCACACTTTAATGTTTCTGCTCATAAAAAAGAGTAAATTATTAGTCAAAGATAACATAATTGAACACAAAACGATGACGGCCAAGACTTTCGGGAAAAGATCATGTGGACTGACGAGACAAAAGTAGAACTTTTTGGAAGGTGCGTGTCCCGTTACATCTGGCGTAAATAGTGTGATGGTCTGGGCTGGTTTTGCCGCTTCAGGACCTGGAAGGCTTGCTGTGATAGATGGAAGCAGGAATTCTACCGTCTAGCAAAAAATCCTGAAGGAGAAGGTCCGGCCATCTGTTGGTCAACTCAAGCTAAAGCCATCTTGGGTGCTGCAGCAGGACAAGGACCCAAAACACACCAGCAAATCCACCTCTGAATGGCTGAAGAAAAACCAAATGAAGACTTTGGAGTGGCCTAGTCAAAGTCCTGACCTGAATCCCATGGAGATGCTGTGGCATGACCTTAAGAAGGCGCTTCATGCTAGAAAAGCCTCAAATAAAGCTGAATGACAACAATTGTGCAAAGATGAGGGGGCCAAAATTCCTCCAGAGCGTGTAAAAGACTTGTTGCAAGTTATGGCAAACGTTTGATTGCAGTTATTGCTGCTAAGGATGCCCAAACAGTTATTAGGTGCAGGGGCAATGACTTTTTCACACAGGGCTATGTGGGTTTGGATTTTTTTCTCCCTAAATAATAAAAACATTCATTTCAAAACTGCATTTTGTGTTTACTTGTGTTATCTTTGACTAATATTCAAATGTGTTTGATGATCAGAAACATCTTGTGTGACAAACATGCAAAAGAATAAAAAGTCAGCAAATAGTTTTTCACACCACTGTATGTCTATGATTGTCCAACTCTCAAATTCCGATTCCGGTATCAACTGATACCGGTATTTGTAACATCCCATGTCTCCTGTTGGGGAACGAACACACTGTGGTGACCCACAATATTGTTTTAGACAAGTATGCTTCTGGGTCATGGAGTTGTTGTAGCCACAGGTTGGAATCTGGTTCCTGGAGCGTGTTCTGGTCGTGGTGTCACAGCCAAGATGATGTCACTTAATTTCAAAGTTCTTTTTTATGACAGCACTAGGTCATAAATGCTTTATTAAGTGAGTACTTTCATTTGGTCCCTATTTTTTTTTGGTGTCACTTCAACGATTGGCATCGGCAGTGTGAAAGTGTCTTACGCTTGTTTCAATCTCATTGAGCTTCAGTGTCGGGTGTAACTGTCTGTAGACATCGTGGAAAGGGGGCACCTGTAAAACCAGGACAGAAGAAAGCGTCTTAATAAAAGTCAACACGAAGGGACGGCGCCGAACAAAACGGTGGGACAGGGCAAACATGAAGCTCCCGTCAGAAGTTCAAATCGTGAATGTCCCGAGTTTCATTTGATTCTTTTCGGATGCATTTCAATTTCTCAGTTGAATATTCAGCGACTTTTGGAACCAAGAATTTGAAAAAATTGAAAATGTTCTCTCGTCTAAATTATACATGTTGGTTGAAATACATACATGCACCTCCTCAGAATGGCAGGCAAGCTCACCTTCCCCTAAAATGTCCTAAGTGGAGAAAGATGTACTCCTGTGTGTACATTTCATTGACTGCACGAAACTGAACGGTATTTGGATAAATGCTGGGCTTTCTTCAGCCCATTGAACGCTCAGAATCTCTGGAGGTCTAAGGGGCCTTGGGCTGGCCCGGACGCCTGGCGTGATGATTGAATGATCTGTCAGTTTTGACAGCCAAATGAGCGAATCAGCGTTGTTGAAGTACAAACCTCCACCGGCGCATTTTCCATGTTTTTCATTTGGTTGTTCTGAACTGATCCCGAACACTTTTGTCCACAAGGAATCTGGTTGCAAATTTCAGTTGAGCTTTTGGATTTTGGAGAAAGGCTCCTTTTTTTTGTTGGCACCTTCTCAGTCCATGGCTTCACTGTGGACAGTCACACTGGTTTCCCAACAGCTAGGAGTTTATGGCAGGTTTGAGCCTTGGTGACTGCTGGGTTGTTCTTAAGTAACCTAACCTAATCTGAGGATGACGGTAGGGGTCTTCTTCTCTCTGCAAGGTTCTTCTTGTCTCTACTATGAAGCTAATCTAATTATGACCCTTACTAGCTCTTCCATGAGTTCCATGGACTTCCCCATAGATCTGAGTACTGGTTAAACGCATGCTGTCGGATCATTTGATGGTGCCACTGGTGACACTACTATGAACACTAACAGGAAGTTGATGGGTCTTTGCCTTATTAGGTTAAAAGACATTCTAGAACATTCAAATCTCCGCTTGGCATCTCTGTGTGGAGTTTGCATGTTCTCCCTGTGCATGTGTGGGTTTTTTGTTCGGGTACTCCGGTTTCCTCAGACATTCCAAAAACATGCATGTTAGCTTCATTGACGACTCTAGATTGTCCATAGGTATGAATGTGAGTGGGAATGGCTGTTTGTCTATATGTGCCCTGCGACTGACTGGTGACCAGTCCAGGGTGTTCCCCGCCTCTCACCCAAAGTCAGCTGGGATAGGCTCCAGCATCGCCCTGTGACCCCGGTGAGGATAAGCGGCATAGAAGATGGATGGATGGACATTCTGGAACAGTCAGCACCACTTACTGTACGATGTAGGTGACTGTATGTATGTATTTGAACTTGTTTGTATAATTCCTACACTGTGTAGGTCTTTAAAGAAGGACATGGTATAATCAGTGAACCATTCAAATAAATGAAAGACATTCAAGCCCGGTGGAGCAGATGTAAACTTCTGACTGAAACTACAAACTCCGCAATAGTGTAGAAATCATTGTCTGTATGTACAGGCTAAGCCAATGTACAGCATGTGTTTTCAATGGTAACTCACCAATAATGTATATATACATATTGTATATATTTGCTGCATAAAATGATCAAAAATTAGTACTTGAAAAAAAGTGAGTTTTCACTGGTGGTTGTGCCATTCTACTGGTAAAATGGTTGCTTGTTAAGATGATGGAATTGAAAGTGGAAGCTGAAAAATCAGATGATTTTGAGTACTTCATGTTTCCTTTGCCAGCTGCTTGTTTTTAATTGTTGGTAAAAGTGATGATCAAGTTGTTTTTTTTTTTTACTAAACCGGTAAAAAGTATTCGTCCCTGCTGCTGCGATCAAAGTGAAGAAGGAAAGCAGGTAACACTGCATTATTTGTGCAACTGTTGCGACCACTGAGTCAGAGGAACTAGGAAGTAACTGCTTTGTATCCCATTCCTGGGTCCCATCCACGCAGGGGTGGGACCGCTCCCCTATGTGTATCAACGGTGTGGCTATGTGTCTGGTTCTAACTGGTTCCAGCTCGTGTCAGTTTAGAGCAGTGGCTCTAAAAGCATGCGTGTAAATGTATTAACCCCATGGAAACTTTCCACTTCCTGTTCCTGTCTGAGCTGCTCGCTTGCTAACGCAGAAACGAGCAGTCCAACCCGGAAACTCGTGCGATTAATTGAAAACCAACATTTAGGCCTGCTAATCAACGTGAAACCGCTGAATCATTCATCAACGTCACCGCCATATTGGATGTGGCAAGAGAGTAAGGGGTAGATGCCAAATTCAGGTTCTGATGGGAATTGTACCAACCGGTATACAGTCCAAAGAAGATCTCAGGGGATTACCTTTCACAGGGAAGGCTGAAAAAATCATTTTGAATGTATTTGGCCGTTGTAAGATATTTTTACCAACAGAGTTGTGGCATAAAGCTGTGGATCCCACGATGAAAGCAGCCTCCAAAAAATTTGTTTTAGAAGTTGCAGCATTTGATTCTCGACATTGCACCAGGTCGGGAAACAATGGTTGTTGGAATGTTACAGAAAGCAGCTTCATTTCAAATCGACCATCTCAAAAGCAAACGCACACAACAATACAACGAGACTCCAAGTGGACGATGACATGATGGGAAAATGATATCATTCCGTTGGACAAAGTGACCACGGGAATGGGTACATACCGGATACCGTGAGTAGGGAGTATCATAGTGTACGACAGTGTTGATGTGTGATACATGATGATGGGGTATCATATATGATGATGGTGCGGACTCGAATCACGTGACTGGATGACTCGAATCACAATTTTGAGGACTTTGGACTCGACTTGACAATTTCATCAAATACTTGCAACTCGACGTGGACTTGACACCAACGACTCGGGACTTGACTCAGGCTTAAAAGCAGATGAATGTTGTTGCATAAAATGTGTCCCCATTCAAAGTATCCAGCTAACCTGATGGGATTTATATGAAGAAGACGTTTCCCCACAGAATCTGCCACACTCATCTATTAACTTCTAACCGGGTTTAAGCACAAGCAAAGTATTTGTGTACTTACGTAACAAAGCCTAGAAGAGACTAGACAGCGAAATAGCTTTGGAAATGTTTGTTGAAAAGGTCAACTATCCGAATCTGACTGAACGACGTGTACGTGCAATGCTGCGTATGTCCGGTTACTCGTGCACCTAATAACTTGAACTGCATCACAGTCTGAACGCACTCGTCATTCAACTCCGTTACTGTCAAATACTTCCTCAGTTATAAATTCACTATTATTGACTTCAATGTCATATACAGTAGATGATTTATGTTGGACTACAAACTCCCGTTGAATACGCGACGTAAACGAATGCTTTGGCAGTTGACGTGGAACTTTGCTTCTTCCTACCCCTTTTTGGACATGAAACGTAACATGTGATGTAGTCCAATGTAACATATAACATGTATGCATGTTCAAAATAAAGCAAACCATACCGTACCACATTTGCTTCCATACCCATGTTATCCCTATTCCCTTCCGTACTCAGGCTGTGGAATCTAACAGAATGAATTTGATGGAAATGGATGGAAAATGTCAAGAAGAAGTTGTGAAGAAGAGAACAGCGCATGCAGACAACAGGACAGAATAAAAGAGAGGCAGGCTTAGTGAAGATTAAATGATCTTCTGCATCGTAATCTTGTGTGGAAGGACTTTAGGACCGAGATCTTTGCAGTGATGGAGTTGGTACTGAAGTTGGGACAGTGTCATTGAAAAGAGCCCATCTGGTAGATGTTTGCTTTTCCCAAGATGAGTCCTATCTGAAGCCTGCCTCCCCGCTGCACTCGTTCCTCTCTTACTTGGATACAGAGCTTTGCTGTAGAGGAGGACCTCTCCACCCTTCGTGAAACCAAACCAATTAACCGGCTTCCCTCCAGCACCTGAGGATCAAAGACCTCACAACCACAACGACCTTGGAAGTGTGTTCATAGGTCATGAAATAGTCCTTTCTAAGGGCACATGGACTAGATGAGGCTGTGACGCAGTGACAATGTTTACTGTGCATGAACAGAACAGACCATGCAGATGCGCACCTACCTGCTGGTCTAAATAGTCCAGGTTGCGCTGAAGTTGATGGTCTAACATGTCATCCTGAGACAAACATGGTGAACACACACACACATGGAAGTTTGTCAAGTCATACAGAAGCAATGAACTTCATTGGCCAGATGACGCGCTCTTCTTTTCCAAAATAAGGACTACATTCTCAGTTGAGATGATAGCATCAGGAGGTCTCCAATGGAAGCTGCCATGACTTGTGTAGCTTTACGTGGCTGTACGAGCTAAGGCCTAATTCTACACATTCGGTCACGTACGTTTCCGTAACAGTCGAGTAGATTTCCGTAACGCTCATGCAGGTTCTGCAACGGTCACGTACGTTTCCGTAACAGTCGAGTAGATTTCCGTAACGCTCATGCAGGTTCTGCAACGGTCACGTACGTTTCCGTAACAGTCTAGTAGATTTCCGTAACGCTCATGCAGGTTTCTGTAACGGTCACGTACGTTTCCGTAACATAGGTTTCCGTACCGTAAGTTCACGTGGATTTCCGTAATGTTTACTTAACTCATACAGGTTTCCATAACGTAACGCTAACATTCCCATAGATTTCCATAATGTTCACAATGTTTTTGTAACATTCATGTAGGTCTCTATAACATTTACGTAGATTTACAGTCATTTCTGTAACTTTCACGTAGATTTTGGAAACATAGGTTTTTGTAACATTTCCGTAAGTTTCCGTAACTTTCTCATAGACTTTCAAAACGTTTCCGTAGGGTTTCCTTAATGCACACGTTGATTTCCATAACATTCACGTAGATTTCAGCACAGCAAGTTTCCATAAAGTTTAAACGTTTACGTAAGTTTTGATAAAGTTCACGTAGGTTTCTGTAATTTTCCAGGTAGATTTCCGTGACGTAGGTTTTTGTAAAATTTCCGTAGCTTTCTCATAGACTTTCATAACGTTTCCATAAGGTCTCCTTAATGTACATGTGGATTTCCATAACGTTCATGTTCGTTCCTGCAACTTTCACTTTAGTTTTTCCGTAACATTCAAATAGCTTTCTCTGGATTTCCATAACATTTACAGAGGTTTTGGTACTGTGCATGTAAGTTTCTGTAACCTTCAGGTAAATTTCCCGTAACGTAGGTTTACGTAGGGTTCACGGAGTTTTCTGTAACTTTCAGGTAGATTCCCGTAACGTAAGTTTCCTTAACGTTCACGTAGGTTTCTGTACTATAAGGTAGATTTCCATAATGTAGGTTTCCGTGGCGTTCCGTAACGTTTAGGTTAGGTAACATTAAGTTACAGTAATGTAACGTTTTTCTAGATTTCCGTAGCGTTCACAAATGTTCCTGTGTATGTAGGTTTCATTCAGTACAGCAATCAGTCCCTTGAAGATGTTTGCATGAATTCAATATTTTCTTTGTGTGTAACATGCAGAAGTTCCAACTAAATTCAAAAAAATCAAAATTGTTTGTTTGGTTTGTTTGAAACCCACACACATACACTCAAACTTCATGTAAGGTTGAGCACAGGGTTAGAAAGGGAGTCGCACTACCAGGAAAACATGGCCAGAGTGACAGAAAGAGATGTGAAGATGGACAGGACAGGGAAAACCGCTGACATAAAAAGTTTGATAGCAAAGAGCAAAAAAAGCACGCTAGGGTGTTGGTGTTCTGTGTAAGCAAAGCATTAGAACGCGGTGAGGCACGTACCATTTTACTGTGGATGGAAGGGGATGCAGGGTAGTGGTAGTGGTATAATCCGTGACCTATGGACCGCCTATCCCCTGGGTAGTCATACTGAAGGAAGGGAAGACAACGAGACGGAAAGAAGGGGGCAAGAATGAAATCAAAGTTGTTAGACCGAAGGAGGGTGAAGATGCCCACATTAGTCTCTCATTCGTTCTTTCATGTCTTTTTTGGATGACTGGTTGGACTTCAAAGTGAACATCTTTCATTTCATTTTAATGGTTGGTTTAGGTGATGTGTGCATTCTCCTGTACCTCACCTTTGGCGAGCTGAGTGATCTCCTTAGGTTATAGACCGACGGATCGGCATAGACCATGTCGTCCCTCATCCTTCCCGAAAACCAGTCCAAGCGGGCAGATGGCGATCGAGCCGGTGAGGCAAAGTTGTGTGGCACTGGTGAGTAAGCCCCGCCAGAAGACAAGGACGGTGACCTGGGCACAGACCTTGAACGTGGCTGGATGGAAAGCCGCCTCAGAGATTTTTCCACTCCACCGTAGTACTGTGCGCCCCAAGGGTCCCTAGGGGTGGGCGGATCATACAACTGGTGAGGCCCATCCCTCAGCGAGCGTCGCTTATCCTCGACACCCCAGCGGTGGTCATATCCGCCCACAGCGGACACCGAGCAGATGCTATCAGGTCGCATTCCTGGCGGGTACGGCGGGTACTCCTCCAAATACTGCGAGCCACTCGGGTAGCCATAGTAGTCCAGCCCTTGACCCCCCGGGTAGTAACAGGACAGACTGGAAGAACAGGAAAAATGGAAATAAGATGGATGATGATAATCACACTAGCGTGGTAGCGAGACTTTCTTTGTAACGCAAGGATAAAACGAGACAAGACTGCAAGACCATACACCCCTTGGACAAGCGGTATAGAAAACACTGCAGTAGTGTCGGTGTATTGCAGTATGTCTGTAGTACCAGAGAGACGTTGTGTACCTGTTGATGTCCTCCTGGGACGCCATGCCTCGCCGCTGATTGACCCATTGCTGCAGCTGGGCCATGGAGCTTTTCCTTTGGGCCACCCTCTCCGGGGCAGTCCTGGGAACAAAACCTCTCCTCAGCACGACGTTCTGCTGCTCGCTTGCGTGTTTTGGTGCTTTGACACGCCCCTCTGCTGGTCTTTGCGGTGCAGATGTATCCATGTGGTCCTGGGATTGAGGGGCTCGGCTGTTGCAGTTTTGGGGTACGGTGCCAGGGGGACAATGGTTGCTCCAACCGTTTCGGTGGTGGTTTGTTGGACCGACATGGTGGACAGAACCAGGTCCTCCGCCTTCATCTTCAGCTTTTCTTCCAACTTCCCTTTGTCTCATGTTATTTTTCGCTGCGTCACAATCCGAGCTAGGACTGGATGGTGAGGGGGGTTCCAAAGTGTCGTTTGTGTTTGGGGATTTCCTCTGGGCTTTCAGTTCAGTTTTTGGGTCGGGGTCTCTTGTCACCATGGTCTGGGTGAGTTCATCTGCCGTGCCTGCATTTGTTCTGAAAAGAATAACAAAGAACAGAAAATCATTTTCATACCAAAAATAGCAAAAATGGAATAATGTCACAGAACCAGATGCACCGGAAGAAGACTCCCTCGTTGATACTAATCAGCCATAAATCTTTAGATCAGTGGTTCCCAAACTTTTTTTTTTAGCACCACCCCCCTTTTGGAGATAAAACGCCCCCCAAAAAATAGTGTACATGGTAGCCGCCCCTGCCATAACGCCGTGCCCTAACAAGGGGGCGCGCCCCCCCCCCAGTTTGAAAACCACTGCTTCAGGTGAAAGGATTGTGCAGACATGCAACGCGAGAGTAGCAGTTGGTGACGACGCGAGAGACCGGTCTGTCGGGGAACCTGAGCTAGACGTTCACATAAAAGTATGACACGGCTGGGATGTCGTGTCATTTAAATGCTGCTATGCGTGCAGCAGCAACACCTCTGGGTTGGCTTGACGTTGACCTCGGCCGACTCGCTCATGGCTTTGATCCACTCCTTCTGTTCTTCATGGCTGTCCGTGCTGAAGTAGTAGGTTCTGGTTCCGGCGTGCTCCGCCTGCATGCAAAACACAGCAGGAGTTTTGAACTCCCCGTTCTCCTCCTGCTCCTCTGCCTCCTCCCACCACACCTGCAGATGGAGACACAAGAACGCCACCCAAAAAACTGTTCAACTTGGAAATGCTCATGTCCATGCAAATATTCTCCGTCATGCAGGTATGAATTTAAAAGGGTGAACGTTTTTAAAGGAACATGCGACATAGAGCAGGGCTAAACATGCGCTGCAAGAGAACATGCATTCATCCAAAATAAAAAAACTACTGTACCTAGTTCACTAGAACCCAAACAGGAACCAATGAGGGCTGGCCGAGCTCGGGGAGGGGGAAGGGGATGGAGGCCAAGAAGAGGTAAAGGATTAGGATCATGTCGGGAATTCTAGCCGTCTATCAATTCATTAAATTATTAGAAATACACCAAAAACAGTGCTGATGTTCAGTTGTAAGACTTCAAGCTGTTGTCAGTTGATGGCAATTTCTTCAATCAACCACAAGAGGGCAGCAGAGACAAAGAAGCTGAACGATGAGGAAGCGGCGCCTCTTTCAAACAGAAATCCTGCACTAGCCAACTGCTGCAAACATCACACTCATACTACCTAATTAATGAATGACTCATGTTATTCTTTACTTCTATACTAATTGGATTTCATCTAACCTGGAAGTCGTGTTTCTACTTGGCTGCTGCGCCAACTCCTAGTACTGCTTGTACTACTGCAGTACGTGCAAAATGTCGTCTTTGCACGTGTTCAAATGTCCACATGCAAGCTGCAGTGATGACAATCTTGCCTTTCAGGTGTTGCATTAAGTACAACGGCGCATGATGTAGAGGAATATATCATAAAAGCATACGAAGACGTGCATCAGCGGGAAAGGATGTCAGCCATAAATACAGTCCTTTCCTTCAACGGTGGAACACACAAGGCCCGCCCACTGCAGTGACAGCGACGTGATGCAATTGGCTGACTGACGATGTGGAAAGACCCAGCGGTAGCTTAGCAACAGAGGCGGGGCTGCGCGCGCGTGTGTGTGTGTGTGTGTGTCCTCGTGCAGATGATTGTGCTTTGTTCTCTCATTCAGGTAATCCCGACCCAACGAAGAAGTCGCTCAGTGTCACTCTCCTTTATTGCCGCTGTTAGCATGTGTGCTTCAGAAGCACCAGCACAACAGAAGCACGAGTGCTCCCAGACAACCAAGGAACGCAGAAACGAGCTAGGAAACGGCCCAGTAGGATTCGTGAGGAATCTTGTTTGGTCAGAGACCAGAAAACCTGTTTGTGGCCTTCTAAACATGGCGGGGATACAAGACAGACGCCACTAGCATAGCATGCTAGCGAGCTAACTAGCTAGCCTCCCATTTACTTACTCCAAACCTAAGACATGCAGTGTGAAGAGAATGTCCTGTAATGACCACAACGCTACTTATGACTTGTTTTTCAATGTTTTTTGACTAATAATAGGCCGGAGTGAACCACCAAACACCAGTCCATCCATCCACTCATCTTCTTTCGCGTATCCGAGGTCGCAGCCTACGCAGGGAAGCCCCCGATTACTTCGTCCAGTTCCTCCCAGCAGGTCCCGAGGCTTTCCCCAGGCCACTGGGTGTTTCCAGAGACCTCCCACTGGTTAGAACACCTCCACAGGGAGGGGCCCTGGAGACATCTAGACCTCATCTGGCTCCTGTCAATGCGAAGGAGCAGCGGTTCTACTCAGAGTTGCTCCCGGATGACAGTGCTTCTCACCTTATCTGTAAGGGAGAGCCCAGCCACCCAAACAATGAAACTCATTTCGGCCGTTTGTATCCGCCATCTTGTCCGTACAGTCACTACCCAAAGCCAAAGACCACAGGTGACGTTAAAAACCTAAATGGACCAGTAAATTGAAAGCTTTGCCTTTCAGCTCAGCTCCGTCGTTACCACAACGAACCGATGCAAAGTCCACATCACTGCAGACGCCGCACCAATGCACCTGACGGAACCGCCTTCCGTCCTTCCCTCTCTTGTGAAGAAGATTCCGAGGCACTTAAAGTCCTCCGCTTGGGGCAGGATGTCATACCCAACCCGGAGATGGCACTCCTCCCCTTTTTTGGGTGTAAACCATTATCTCGGACTTGGCGAAGCTGATTCTCATTCCAACCACTTCACACTCAGCTGTGAACCAATCTAGTGAGAGTTGGTTAAGACAATCGGATGGACCCAGCAGGACTACATAGACTCAAACCTGCAGTCACCAAACCGGATCCCCTCAATGCTGCGGCTGCACCTAGAAATTCTGTGTATATAAGTCATGAACAAAGAGCAGCCCTGGCGGAGTCCAACCCTCTCTTGAAATGAGTCTGACTTATTGCCAGCAATGCGAGCCAAGCTTTGACACCGGTCCTACATGGAGCAAACTGCCTAAATTAGGTGGGGTCTGGTGCCCCATACTCCCAGAGTACTCCTCACAGGATTTCTCGAGGAACATAGTCCAATGCCTTCTCCAAGTCCACAAAACACAAGTGGAATGGTTGGGAAAACTCTCAGGCACCCACAAGGACCCTGCCAAGAGAGTATTAGAGAATGGCTGAGTCCAACCCTTAGAAATGAGTCCGACTTATTGCCGGCAACGTGAACTAAACTCTGACACCCGTCATACAAAAAGCAAAGTGCCTGAATTAGGTGACCCGGTACCCCATAGTCCCAGAGTACTCCTCACAGAATTTCTTGAAGAACATAGTCTTCTCCAAGTCCACATAACACATGTGGACTGGTTGGGCAAACTCCCGTGCACCCACAAGGACCCTGCCAAAAGTGTAGAGCTGATCCACAGTTCCACGACAAGGACAAAAACCACACTGCTCCTTCTGAACAGCTATCCAGCAGATCCTCCTCTCCAGAACCCCTGAATAGACCTTACCGGGAAGGCTGAGGAGTGTGATGCCACGGCGGCGGTGGGAACACACCCTCGGTGACCACCATAGTCCCGATCTGCCATTTCAGAGGAACCAAGAATATGCATCACCACAGCACCTTATCAGTCCAAAACTTGTCCAAATGTTCTTCTGCATACCTGAGGCGACAAACTACAAGTTGATGTTTGGAAGTGGTCTGTGGGTTGTCTTTGACATTTCTCCCCATCCTTCGCCTTTGCTGATGTTTGTCCTGGGCTATCACTTGGCAGACCTTGACATGGACTCTGTTTGGGGTCTTCCTCATTATGTTCCTCGTGTCTCTCTGAGACATCCTTATGTCGAACAATCCTCATTTGTCGGCTGTTTCGAGGACCCCGTGTAGCCCGTCTTCACAGGACATTCAGAAAGACGACCAACTGGCAAGTGGCCACCTTTGATCAGATGATTGGCTGCATCCGTTTATGAAACTCAAGGCCCAATGAGCTCACAAAAGCCAATTTGTGTTGCAATGAACCCGCGCTTGGTAGCTAGAAGTATTCAAATCGACAAAGTGACAGGGGTGCCCGCATTTCTGCACCTGTCTAGTTTTGTTTTGAGGCACATCGCGTATCGAGTGTTAATCCAATAAACCTCATTTCCCCTCTGAAATACTACTCTGGCCATCAGCTATGGAAGATCCAAATATCAAGTGACTGATTGAGACAAATGATGGGGTGCCCAAAGCTTTGCATAGGACCATAAATGTGATATGAAGGTGGTATAGGTTGGATGTGAATGCACAGGAGTGTAGAGAAGATATAAACGTGATACAAGCGTGACGTGCTTGCTGCGTGTGATGCTGAAGGTGTGTAATGTTTTGCATGTGTGCGTGCACGTGCACGAGGCATTCCAGCACATAAATCACACCAACGCACTTAACATGGACACACACACACACACACACCGTATTCCCATATTTTGTGTTGTGCGTGTGAAAGGTCATCTATCGGCATAAACGTTAGCAAGCGTTGGCGGGAAAAGTGAGCTGTAGCGACGAAATGCATTGTTTTGGTCTTCCCGGGAAGGCGTGCGGGTGCGGACACACCCCGCCTGCCTATCCACCTGCGAGTCCGCCTGCAGCTTGCAGGTCCGACAGGTTTGGACAACTCCAACGAGTGAGCTGCTCCCCGCAGGAATTCCTTGCCTTGTTGTCTATGTAGGAGCCAACACAAGTTGTAGCAGATCATTGCATCGGTACGACGTTGGTGTCCATATCTACCTCCTCCTGCTTTGATATCCGGTTCTCCTCTGTTCTGAGCTTCCCTACCTTTCGACTCGGGTGTAACTCTGAGCCCTGCGAGGATCACATCGTTCGTCCGTGTGTTCCGATCCATCTCATCAATGATATTTTTCATTTGCTCAGTGATATTATCCTTTGCTTCTTTCTCTTTTCTTCTTCTTCCGTCATCATTTATTTCTTACCATTCTATATTTTATCATTGTATCAGTGTATTTTCTTATCCTTGTATCACCTATCATTGTGTCTTGTATCGTTTTATCATTGTTGTATCGCATAATTGTATGGTTTATCATGTATCATATTTTGTATCACTGTATTGTTGTAACTTGTATCATGATATCTTGTATCAGTGTGTCCTTACATATTGTATCATTGTATCACGGTATCATTACATCTTGTACAATTGTGTCAACCTAGGAGCTAAGTTGTCGGGGGCGTTCAGGGTCACCCATGACAGGTCCTAGGGGAGGGACCAGACAAAGAGGGGCTCAATAGACCCCAATGATGCACAATAACAATGGACATCGTTTTCCCTCGCCCGGACGCGGGTCACCGGGGCCCCCCTCTGGAGCCAGGCCCGGAGGTGGGGCACGATGGCGAGCGTCTGGTGGCCGGGCCTGCACCCGTGGGGCCCGGTCGGGAACAGCCCGAAAAGGTAACGTGGAACCCGAAGGAGCCTGAGCTGGTGAAATTCCGGCTAGATAAAGTCGGACTCACCTCAACGCACAGCAAGGGTTCTGGAACCAGTCCTCTCGAGAGGGGCTGGACTTCATTCCACTTTGGTGTTGCCGGCAATGAGGAGCGACGGGCAGGGGTGGCAATTTTTGCTGCCCCCCGGCTCCAAGTCTGCACGTTGGAGTTTAACCCGGTAAACGAGAGAGTAGTTTCCCTACGCCTTCGGGATGTTGGCAGCGGCAGTGAGACCTGGGGGTGTGATTGGGAGGAACGTCCCCCCTGATCTTACCCCGAGTGGTGTTTTGTTATTGGACTTTGTGCTCGCCACGGATTGTCTATAACGAACACCATGTTCAACCATAAGGGTGTCCACATGTGCACTTGGCACCAGGACACCCTGGGCCGCAGTTCGATGACTGACTTTGTGGTTTTGTCGTCGGACTTGCGGACACATGTTTTGGACACTCGGGTGAGGAGAAGGGCGGAGCTGTCAACTGATCAAAACCTGCTGGTGAGTTGGTTCCGATGGTGGGAGAGGATGCCGGTCAGACTCAGCAGACACAAACGCATTGTTAGGGTTTGCTGGGAACGTCTGGCAGAGTCCCCTGTCAGACGGAGTTTCAACTCCCATCTACGGGAGAGCTTTGACCATGTTCCGAAGGAGGCAGTGGACATTGTGTCCGAGCGGGCGATGTTTCGTGCCTCCATTGTCGATGCGGCCGATCGGAGCTGTGGCCGTAAGGTGGTCGGTGCCTGTCGTGGCGATAATCCCAGAACCCGTTGGTGGACCCCAGTGGTGAGGGATGCCGTCAAGCTGAAGAAGGAGACCTATCAGGCCGTTTTGGCACATGGGACTCTTGAGGCAGCTGACAGGTACCGGAAGGCCAAGCGGTCTGCAGCTCTGGCAGTCGCTGAGGCAAAAACCCGGACATGGGAGGAGTTTGGAGAGGCCATGGAAAACGACTTCCGGATGGCTTCAAAGAGATTCTGGACCACCATCCGCCGTCTCGGGAGGGGGAAGCAGTGCACAGTCAACACCGTGTATGGTTGGGATGTGCTGCTGAACTCGACTCGAGATGTTGTGGACCGGTTGAGGGTATACTTTGAAGACCTCCTCAATCCCACCGACATGCCTCCCAACATGGAAGAAGTGCCTGGGAACTCTGAGGCGGGTTCGCCTATCTCTGGGGCTGAGGTTACCAAGGTGGACAAAAATCTCCTTGGTGGCAGGGCCCCGGGCGTGAATGAGATCCGCCCGGAGTTCCTTAAGGCCCTGGATGCTGTTGGCGTGTCATGGTTGAGACGACTCTGCAGCATCGCGTGGACGTCGGGGTCGGTGCCCCTGGACTGGCAGATCGGGTTGTTGGTACCGCTTTTCAAGAAAGGGGACCGGAGGGTGTGTTCTAACTATCGTGGGATCACACTCCTCAGCCTTCCCGGTAAGGTCTATTCAGGTATTCTGGAGAAGAGGATCCGCCAGATAGTCAAATCTCAGATTCAGGAGGAGCAGTATGGTTTTCGTCCTGGTCGTGGAACTGTGGACCAGCTCTATACTCTCAGCAGGGTTCTTGAGGGTGCATGGGAGTTTGCTCAATCAGTCCACAAGTGTTTTGTGGACTTGGAAAAGGCATTCGACCGTGTTCCTCGGGGAATACTGTGGGGAGTGCTCCGGGAATGTGGGGTATCGGACCACCTAATCCAGGCGGTTCGTTCCCTGTATGACCGGCGTCAGAGTTTGGTTCACTTTGCCGGCAATAAGTCGGACCCGTTTCCAGTGATGGTTGGACTCCGCCAGGGCTGCTCTTTGTCACCAATTCTGTTCACTACTTTCATGGACAGAATTTCTAGGCGCAGCCAGGGAGTTAAGGGGTTTCAGTTTGGTGGCCCCAGGATTCGATCTCTGCTTTTTGCAGATGATGTGCTCCTGTTGGCTTCATCAAGCCGTGACATTCAACTCTCACTGGATCAGTTCGCAGCTGAGTGTGAAGCGGCTGGGATGAGAATCAGCACCTCCAATTCCGAGTCCATGGTTCTCGCCCGGGAAAGGGTGAAGTGCCATCTCCGGGTCGGGGATGAGGTCCTGCCTCAAGTGGAGGATTAAGTACCTCGGGGTCTTGTTCACGCGTGAGGGAAGGATTGAACGCCAGAAGGACAGACGGATTGGTGCGGCGTCTGCAGTGATGCAGACTCTGCACCGATCTGTTGTGGTGAAAAGAGAGCTGAGCCAAAAGGCAAAGCTCTCGATTTACCGGTCGATCTACGTTCCTACCCTCACCTATGGTCATGAGCTTTGGGTAGTGGCCGAAAGGACCAGATCGCGGGTACAAGCGGCCGAAATGAGTTTTCTCCGCAGGGTGGCTGGGCTCTCCCTTAGAGATAGGGTGAGAAGCACTGTCATCCGGGAGAGACTCGGAGTAAAACCGCTGCTCCTCCGCATTGAGAGGCTCAGGCATCTGGTTAGGATGCCCCCCGGACGCCTCCCTGGAGAGATGTTCAGGGCACGTCTAACCGGTAGGAGGCCTCGGGAAAGACCCAGGACACGTTGGAGAGACTATGTCTCTCAGCCGGCCTGGGAACGCCTCGGCATCCGCTAGGTAGAGCTGGATGAAGTTGTCGGGGAGAGGGACATCTGGGCTTCCCTGCTTAGATTTCTGCCCCCTCGGATAAGCAGAAGAAAATGGATGGATGGATGGATGGACAATTGTATCAGTACATTTTGTATCATATAGTGTATTATTGTGCCTTGTATCATTTTATCCTTGCATTTGGTATCATTGTATCTGTTATGGTTGCATCATTGTATCATGAAATGCTGTATCACTGCATTACCATAGCTTGTATCATGGTATGCTGTCTCATTATGTCCAGATCCACAGCAGGGATAAAGCAGAGACACGCTGACGTCAAGCCACCGGGAGAAGATGCGGTCCTACTTTGGCAAAGCAAAATGTGGGCCGGGTACAAATATTTCTATTAAAGATGAGAGCTTAAAATATTCGTCCAGTCTGTCCGCAACAGAACCAACTCCAAATAGATAGGGACCTTGATCTGGGTCACTGGGAACTACTGGGAACCAACAGCAGCATGAATGACCTGCTTAGACGTGACACACAAATATATGAAGATGTCATTTGTCATTAGCGACACTAACAATTAATTTTGTAATTTTGTCACCTGGAATCCCTCACCTTTTGTCAGTGACAAGCATACTGTATATTGTACACAGTCGCACGCGAGGGTCTACTGACTTCGATGGGGAAGCGTAAAGTGGATTGTTCCACTGCACAAAACTGGATGGTCATTGGATGAATGCTGGGATTTGACCTGGCCAGCGGATGCCGAGCGTCTCTGGCGGTCTATGAGGCCGTTTGTGCATGATGATTGGATGATCTGTCTGAGGCGGAATCCCTTTTTAATGGACAGTGACACGAGCGAATCAACCATCTTGAAGTATAAACCTCCACCCGGAGCATTTTTGAGCTTCCTCTTCGTAATTGACCGCAGAAGGTGATTCCTTCAAAAAGCCGGGATCTGCTGCACCCGGCATATCCGGCGTACCCAGCATACGGTACCGGGAAAGTGCCGATGCAGGCACGCAGATAAAAACAAAAAGTCCAACCCGGAAGTGTTTCGCTGCGAGGCGGCAGTACTAAGCACTCTTCCTTCCACTGTGCTGCACATTTCATATCACGTTTGTGTCATTGATGCACAAATCAATCATCTATCCACACTCCGTGACAACACAGCAGGGTTGGCTTTTACTTTGAAATGAGTTCAACAAATCATTTCAGCATCCTGAAAGAACAGAAATGAATTTACCACTTTGTTTTTAACGATTTTCACGAATATGCAGCGTGCCCCTATGCTCTGCAAACACTCCCGAGCAAAATCCTAAACCACTTGCCCATGAGGTTCTTCATCAGCTTTTAAGTAGAGCTACAAAAAGCAAGAAGGGGGAGTGTGACAAAAAAAAGACAATATTTATCAGCTGATCAAAAGTTTAAAACCGCAGCTCAAAAAAATGACCAAAAATTCTCCAAACCAGAACACAAAATGTTCTCAGTAGGACTCAGTAATGAGTAGCTCCACCGTTCTTGGTAATCACTTCCAAAACTGGTTTGGGCATGCTTGACGCCAGGAAGCTAGCGGGAACATTGATCCAAGTGGTGAAGATGGCTTCACGAACTGTCTGGAACTGATGGTCATTTTTAGAAACTTCCCGTTGCCATCCGTCCCCAAAAGTTCTCTGTGGGATTTCAATCAGGGGAACATGCAGGATGGCTCAAAAGAGTGATGTTCTTCTTCCTGAAGAACTCCTTTGTCAAGTGAGCATTGTGAACTGCAGTGTTGTCTTGCTGAAAATGCCAGCTGGTGCCACACAGACGAGGGCCCTCAGTCATGAGGGATGCCCGCTGCAACATCTGCATGCACACCGGCCGCCGTTTAAATTTGTTAGGGAGCATCAAACATGGGACATTGAAAGGTGGAAAAAAGTTTCATTCTCTGATGAGAAAAAATGTAACCTTGACTGTCCAGATGGCTTCCAATGTTACTGGCATGACAAGAAGATCCCACCTGAGATGTTTCCTACCCGGCACACTGGAGGGGGGTCCATCATGATCTGGGGTGCTTTTTCATTCAGTGGAACACTGGAGCTTCAGGAGAACATCACTCTTTTGGACCATCCTGATTGAAATGGCATTGAGAACATTTGGGCACGGATGGCAAGGGAAGATTCTAAAAATGGCCATCAGTTCCAGACAGCCCTTCATGAAGCCATCTTCACCACTTGGAGCAATGTTCCTTATAGCTTCCTGGAAACACTCACACCAAGCATCCAAGGGATGAACAAGAAATTGGAGTTTTTTGTTACTGTTTTAAAGCGATGCTCTTGAACTTTTAATGAGCTGACAAACAGCCTATTTCAGCTGAATTGTTGTTTTTCTTGTTTATTGTAGCTCCACTTAAAAGATCCAAATGTGCAAGCGCTCAATTCTAGCAATTTTTCACCCGCTCTTAAGATTTGGATCGGGACACGGCAAATAAGGATACAATATCCCTTTCCTGGGACCACAAAAGCTTGCGCACGGACACCTTGTCCAAATCGTTCTATATTTACTTCTTTGCCGCTATTTAAAACCCGTCGCCATATTTGACTCTGTGATGCATTTCTATCTTGCAGCCATTTGCCGTCACAGTTACGTGTGTGTGTGTGTGTCTGATGACTGTTAATATTAACAGTATACGGTACCAAGTGTCCAGTCGGGATTATTGGACCTGTGTACAGCCGGTCGAAGCCATGCTAAGCGTATTTGTCCTGGCAGTCCTAGCTGCAGGTGTGTGTGTGTGTGTGTGTGTGTACATAAGGGCTACATGTACTAGACTTTGCTCCCATGCTGGATATGCAATGAAAGAGTCAATAACAAAAAATAAAACAGGACGTCCTGAAACGCGGCGAGGACAGGTCGAGTGATCAATGAGTCAGAGTGCAAAGGGTCGGAGAAATGTGCGTGCGTGTGTTTCATGTGATGCTGATGGGGAACCAAAGCTCCCAGTTGGAGAAAGCTTTCCTCAGCACATTCAAGCTCCGCTCACTGGGTTCCATCACACTGACGGAGTCGGTCACGCTGCTACACCACCGGTGTGACTCTTCTGTATCTGGAAAATGATCCACAAGCCGTATCTTCATCTAACCAATCCTCCGATCAATGATCGACCACAATCCATGTACCCCCTACTTGCAAGATTGAACTTTTTTAGTTTGTGGCTAGAAAATGAAGAATCAATCAATCAATTGTACACAATTTCTTGTGCATATTCAGTTTTGCGCTACATTTTGCCAAGTTGTTGTTATAAAAAGCCACCAAGTCAAGAACTCAACAGTAGGAAAATGTTCTTTCACCCTCTGTGAGCGCCTCAGAATCAGCTGGCGGGCGAGGAGAAAGTCAGGTACCCCATGAGCCTGATAGCCACTTCCCCGTGGGACAAAAACGAGCTCCACACTAATCGCATTGCCTGTTTGTATTCAAAACAAAACGTCACCGTGGTAAAAGGTCACATCTGGAGTCCGAAGACCAGAAGCTAGGCGGTTAACCGGAGCTAGAGAGCTGCCACCGGTGGAGGCCAGACAAAACGTGTAAACAAAGACGGCAAAAAGTCCAACAGCAGCAGCTTTGATAACACGCTGGCATCGATCGGCGCGGCCTGTATCGGACTCTAGCCATTCAGGTCTTACAGACGAGTTTTGATTCTCCCGGCAATACGGGACGAAGCGTGTCCCCTCGGCGGCTCGGTACGCGTGTCCACGCGACGCAGCACGCATGTAGCGTCTGCCGCTGCACGCCCATTTTTCACGGAAATCAGCCGGTCGACCGGAGGATGGCCGTGAAGCACGCATGCACGTTCCCAAACGCGACGGGACAGGACGGTTACGTCGGCGCTGCGGTGAGGCCGAGGGGGTCCTTAGCGGACGTAAATAACACCACCAGTCGTCATTCGGGTACTTGCCCGTCCCAACCACATCGGCGGCCTTCTTTCAGCCCAACAACCTCCTCACACACCTGGGAAGGGACTTACCGGCGCATGCTGTACTTTGGGATATTACATCGGATTTCCGTCGGGAAAATCTGCTGCGGAAAGGTGATGAGAGTGTGTGCGTGTGTGTGTGTGTGTGTGAGACACACAATCAAAGCAGATGCGTCCTCTAAAAAAGCGACAGCAGCGTCGGCGCTGTGCTGGGACGTCACTGACCTTAAAGGTAAACTTGCGGGTGATGTTATCCGAAGGCTGCACTCCTCCAACCCGGAAACTGAGCAGAGGCAAACTCCCCAGCACGGCCTCCTCCTTCTCGTCTGCGGGGGGGAGAGAAGGCAGAAGTGTGTGAAGGAACCCGACTCGGATGCTGACGGGAGGACTGCGCCGCAAGTGGGAGCGCGCTTTTCCCATGGCGACAGCTTCCTAGAATAGCCGACTATTATCGTCCGAGGGTCGCCGGGATAAGCGCTTGTGGCGGCTCCCGCACGCCGCTACCCGGCGCCGGCAAAGGAAAGCACTCGCGTTGGATGAATAATGAACGACATTTTGGCAGGTTGAAAAAAAGGTCTTTTCCTACCTGCTGTTTCCTCAACGTATACTCCGCATCGCCCGGCGGCCGACTGCTGTGTGTGTGTGTGTGTGTGGACGAGATAGAGGGAGGGAAATGAGGGTAGAGAGAGAGATCTAAGGGAGGGGGAAGGGCGATCATAAAATATACTGATCTCTGCACTGTGTGTGTGTGTGCGTTTGCACGCGCGTGTGCGTGATAATGATCGGCCCGTGTGAGTCAGTGCAGCAGGAATTTGGGCCCCCAGCCAGCTTTACCTGCTGCCGGGCCGCCCCGGTTCAACTCGTACACGTGAGTGCATGCGCGACGTGGGAGGCCAGGTTGGAAGACACACCTCGCCCTCCTTCTTCCTGGTCTCTCCCAGACCGCTTCCGTCAATGATTGACACATGTTCGGAGACGGAAGCCACGAGCGTCGCTAACCACATCGGCAAAACAGGTCTAATTGATCGTGTTCGTTGTGTGCGTGAAGCTGAGGCAAGTCAAGCGAGCAGCAATACGAGCTTTCATTCCATAATTTACCCGAGCAAAGATGCACATTAGCACTCAGTAAGCACCTACTCGTGCATTCCCACATACTGGAGTATCAGCACCAGACCAAATATCAGGTGGAAGACAAACGGTTCAAAATACAGAGTGTGCAGCGTGGGAGAAGGTTGGTGCGTTCAAGGGCCGTCTGAAACAACAGAGACATGCAAAAACTATGGGATTTGTAACCGCATATTATTTTTGAAACAGGATATCAGCCCATATTTCCAAAATTGATATACATTGACATCAAATTAGATGTCGTTTTTTACAAATGTATTTTTTTAAGCGCCCACGACTTTGGCAAAACGCTGGTCAAATGGTCTCTTTACCTTGTGCTGCGTTTGTGCTGTTTTGTGCAGGTAAAATGAACGTTTGTGCTGCTTTCGTTTTTGAGTTACCGCGGTTTATTTTATAGGTTAACCAAAGTTCACCCAGCCTCCCATTTACTCCAAATGAAACCCAAACCATCCCATTTGTTTGTGCCGCGCTTCTGCAGTTATGTGCAGTTAAAATCAACGTTTGTGCTGCTTTTGTTTTTGAGATATTAACAATTAAAGTATTGGGCTATTACATAATCAGCCCCCCAACATTCTCTGAATGAAACCAAAATAGTCTCATTTTTTCCATCTTCTTTTTTACTGTTTGTGCAGGTAAAATGAACATTTGTGCTGCTTCTGTTTTTGAGATACTACACATTTTTAAAGGTCAGCTGAGTTCACCCAGGCCACCGACATGCTCCAAAAAGAAACCAAAATATTCACATTTGTTATTGCTGCGTGTGCTGTTTTGTGCAGCTGAAATGAACGTTTGTGCTGCTTTCATTTTTGAATTATTAACGATGAAAGTTTTGGGCTATTAAATAATCAGCCCGCTGACATGCTCCAAATGAAACCAAAATAGTTGCGTCTTTCCGTCTTCTTTTGTGCTGTTTTGTGCAGTTGAAATGAACGTTTGTGCTGCTTTCATTTTTCATGATACCATGCTAACATGCTACCAGACAATGAAACCAGAATAGTCTTATTTTTTGCATCTTCTTTTGTTCTGTTGTTTTGTTTGTCTTTTTTTGTTGTTGTTGTTTTTACAAAAGCAGCACAAACATTAATTTTACCTTCACAAAACAGCACAAACGCGGCTCAAAAGAACGTGACTATTTTGGAGGAAATTTGGTTGACCTATGAAATAAACTGTAACAACTCAAAAATGAAAGCAGCACAAACGTTCATTTCGATTGCACAAAACAAATGAAGCACAAACAAAAAATACCCCCAAAATAGATAATTACAAATAACATTATTAATTAATAATTATTATTCATTAGCAATGGAGGAGTGCTAACCTCCGGTGTTTGGATATTCGGGATTGGCATTGAAAGGCATTTGCTGATCAGTGGCCGATTGGCCCCCAGCTATATCGGATTTCACCAGTGGGGGTGGGGGGGAACAATATTGACCGATATTACATTTTTATGGCAATAATGGGGCATCCTAGTTGTACCAAATACGTCGCAATGAGTGGAAAAAACATCCAGCACAAAAAAAAACCTTATCAGCCGCCTGAAACGCCAGCGATGCAGCATTTGGAAAGTGCAAAAGATTTTCCAGAGACCTCCGTGGCATCGCAGCAGCCGCACGGAGCGGGTGCCCAAATACAGTGCATCTTGCTGGGCCATATTTTTACATACTACGTCTTGAAGAAGTACCTCCCCAACGCTGGTTTTCCTTTGGTAATAATACTATATGTCCTAAAAAGTACACAGTTTTGGAACTAGGCACTGCAGGAAGTAGCAAACAAAACAGCAAAACAAAGACAGCTCTGTCGTGTTGCTGACTGCTGAGTCAGAGCTGAGCTCTCACGCGCACTTGAAGAGCTGCAACATGCCCTCCGTCTCTGATTGGCCTTTAGGACGCAGGTGAGTCAACAGCAAGGCTCTCCTTCCAGATGATGAAACAGCAACGGGTATAGTGAAGAGCAACGGTTCCAAAAAGACTCCGGGGCGTCTTTCACGCCAACCTTGCACGGCGCTACGCAGCAGAGGCACGTTTGTAAACCTCCGAAGACAAAAGTGCTTTCCTTGTGGACGTTCTTCAGCTCTGGTCTTTGCTGGGATGGCACTGACATTGCATTCCTCTCACTTGGCCGCCTTTCCCAAAGTACAGCTGGGTCACCACGAGAGCCGGGCCGGGAAGAAAAGGACGTGGTCAGAATCAAGAGAGAATCCGCAAACGCGGGAGAACATTTTTCATCACAAGTTAGTGGAAAACGTCCAGCAGATGAACTTGTGTGAACTTTTCAGAAGGTTGTGTCCCAGCTGATCTTGGGCGAAAGGTGGTCCACACCCTGGACCGTTCGCCAGTCAAACAGACCCAAGCACCCACTCTAACACCGTAACGTAAAGCACACTTCCCGGCTGCGGCGGTTCTCTAAGACTGCAAGGGACGCTCCTCTTCGGGCCTGCGGTCCGATGCTGAGCGCCTCCTCGAAGCTGGACGCTCATTGGATAAATGCTTTTTACCACAGTGGTATTTGGTTTTGAGAACAAACAAGAAATGTGGTTAGTTTGGAGCTCGTTTTTGTCCCACATGGGGCACTGAAACTCATGATGTTTTGTCCTAAAATAGCCATTTGTGTGTGGTTGTTTAGTGAAGACAAACACGTGGTGTGAGTCCACCACAGCTCGCTGATTTTGAGCCCCCAAGGACTATTTGCCTCGACTCTTGGTAGTTTTTTACAACTGTTGACTGCAGACTTTATGTCGCGACAAATGTGCACAAAATAGCATAAAGACAAAAACAAGTCTGAAATTTTGAGGTTAAAAGTCAGATTTTTGCGAAAAAAAAAGTCGGATTACCACCTTGGAACCGGCTCACACGGGTCCCCTGTTTCTATAGCCGTCTCAGGCGGTGCCCGTCACGGCGCAGTGTCAAAATAATAGGACATTTCCAGAATAAAGTCGTAAATTTACCGCAATAACGTCGAACGTTGACGAGAAAAAGCTTGCAAGAGTAAAGTCGTAGCGTTACAAGAATGCAAGCCGTAACCTGACGTTACAGGCATCACCTGAGACGGCTATGAAACAGGGGGGGCCTTTTGTGGAGGGGGCGGGGTACATTTCAGTTAGCAACTGTGTCCACAATCACGGCCAACAAACTGAAACACGAGTTTGCATTTTTTGGTCTAAAAAAACCAACACCCAACTGCACCCAACATGTATCATACTGGTTGTACTGGTAATTGCTCCATCAAATGATATAATTGGGCTACTGGCTTTCAACATCGCTAGGAAGCCTTAACTAGATGACAGACGGATTTACCAGCTCAGCAGGGAGCACGAGTGCTGGAAGATGCAGCCGTCCCATTGTAAGCGACCGTTTTGTTATGCTCTTATTTTGCCGGTGGAACTTGTAAGCGACTTTATTCTCTAAAGTAGCCGTCAGCTCTGCCATCATTAGTGGTAGCAAGCATGCGTCCGTTGTTGTCGGAAGCAGCGTTGGTTGCCATCAATGGGCTGTGTGGAATCGAGGAAGGAAGTTCTGCTAATGCTTCCAAAAAATGTGTCCTGCAGAAATCCCGCAGCCTGCACGTAAACAAAGATAGCAGTACTGCTAATGTAATAGCGAGGATGGATGATCTGTTTTTAATGCCACGCCATCGACCCACGTTACATCCAGGGTACTACAACCTTCCCAATGCTAACATGTGAGTGATCATCTCTTATGTTTTCCTTTTTATTAGGTAATAGGAGCGTAAAGCTGACCATAGGGGTGTTATTTCATGTCTAGAGAGCTCTCTTAAGGTGAAAAAGCATATTTAGAAGGTTGGGAACAAGATTTCTATGCTGTCACTAGGAAAATATTCAGTTTATTAATACTGAATCCTACTTTGTGGAAATGTACTTGTCGTTGTCAGGAGACCAGCAAGATGAACGACGCCAGAGATTGGATTATTTTCCAGTAGTAGCTTACATACATTATATTTAAGGAAGCCATTCAAGCCATCTGAGAAGCTTGGATCCAGGCTGAGAGAGGAAGTGCAGGAGGAAGGACAGGTGGCATAAACCCAAATGAATCAATGGAGGCACACAACCTAACCCCAACCCCCCCTCAGCAAAGTTATGGACTCAACCATGAATGCAAGTTTGGCATAAAACAGCGCAGAATCACGGGGGTGACGTCCGAAGCAAACGCACCTTTGTAGTAGAAGAGACATCTGTCGGAGAGGACAAACCACCGCTTGTTCCACTGCTTCACTCCGCTGCTGGCCTGGTGGGACACGCGTCATCATCAGAACATTGACAACATGGAAAAATACTCCCCAGTTACGTAACGTAACCTATCAAAGCTACGGCCACATTGTTACGCCAAAGAACTACTTTGCTGGCGTAGTGACAGCTCGCCACACCACACCAGCTAGCTACCAGCAGTGTCCATCAGTGACACGGTGGTGCAGTGTATACAATAAATGAATACTGTTTTATAGTCGAATATGGCCTACTATTAGTCCGAAAATATTCCAAAACAAGTAATACATAGTATTCTACTCACTGCTGGGCTCAGATGAGACATTTCTCCGCCATTAATCCTTACACAAAATGTTCTCCTCCCAGTCCGTGTGGAAGTGGTATGTTTTTGACTTCTTACTTTGTCCTTTTTCCCCACTCAGTTTCAAACCTACAGTAGTCTTAAGTTTAGAGTAAATAACTTAGAGGCTAACCTGTTAGCTCGGTAGATTGCAGTTGTTAAAAGGATAGTTTTTGACATGAAGTTGTATGACATCCCCATCATTAGTGCGGTACATCAACAGTGACTATTTTTAAAAAGCATTTAAAAGAGTTAAACATCTGCATGGCAAAATGCCTCCTCCAAAAATCAGACCTGACAAGTCGCACAATTTCTCAGGTCTGATTTTTTGAGGAGGCATTTTAGTCATAGATAGATAAATAGATACTTTATTCATCCCCAAGAGAAATGTAGGAGTATTCAATTTAGCAGCCCCAGCAACTGACCGGATCTACGTTCTTCACCACCAAAATCCGAGCAGAACTGGACTTATGGGAAACGGGGGGGTAAGTCGGTGTTGATGTGCTACACTAATGATGGGGATGTCATACAACTTCATGTCAAACACTCCAAACGATCCCTTTAGATAGAAAAGCGGCGACCGTGTCGTGTCGCTGCTGTGACGGGGACCGGGACCAGTTGGCCGCCATTAAGGAGGGACCAGCTGCCTCTCTATAAAAGTATATTTTAGAAGCTTTTCTTCACGTCAGCTGGTCAAAATATGGCAAAACATTATTGGCATTCGGCCATTTTTCACGGTCAGAGCGTCCCTAATTGGAAAGCCGACTTTTGAGGTTTTGTGGGGAAGATTCTGGAGAACATGTAATGGAAGCGCACCTGCTTGTACAGCCACCCGGCTTTGGTCACCTCCGCCTTGGGATTCCTGCGCATGGAGTTGGAGCGCTTCCCAAACGTGGCTGCCTTTCGGACCGTTCGGGACGTCTGCAAGTCAGGAGAAGCGGTCAAAAAACCTCAAACGGCGGCGTTCCGCTCGCGCAGGCACTCCCCGGGGGGGTTTCCGGCGTGTGGTTCTTACTCGGGCACAAGGGTGGACTTCCTGGGGCAGCTCTGAAACCATGCTGGTACTTTTGCTGTGACTGATCTTAGCAGCAGCGCTCATGTCCAAATCACAGCTCCTGCACAAAGACAAGGCCAAGACGACAAACGTGTCACCAACCTGCCCTCTACCGCTCACAGAGTGCAACCGGATATTATATTACAATATTAATAACGTAACATAAATCACACAAATGACCAATAACAATAATAATAGGTAGGGAAGCTACGGCTCGGGAGCCATACCGGCTCTTTTGAAGACCACATGTGGCTCCCACAAGTTTCCAAACACCATAACATTGATTTATTTTTGTTTTGTGTTTTCCTAAAATATATGTAACATATCTCGCGTTACCGCACGGGTGTTCAAAGTGCGGTCCGAGTGATTTATTGTCCCGCGGCGCATTCGGAAATCACTCATTAACAAAAACTTGAAGGAAAAAAATGTAAAAAAATTAAATCAAAATGTTAGGGGAAAAAAATCTAACCAAAGAAAGTTGGAATTTGAAGTTGTGGAAAAGGTTATAATATTAGCAGCATAAATTCAACATAGAAAAGTTGAAAAAACTGAAGCAATTTTAGGAGTCGAAAGTGAAAAAGTCACAATTGTACGGGAATAAACTTGCAATGTTAAATATGTCATCTTAATAACAGAGTTGATTTTTATTTTTTAATGTGGCAAAAATAAGAAACACACAAAACAATATAACGTTGGAATATTAGATTGGGGGAAATTAATTTGGGAATAAAGCTCAGATATTGTGGGAATAAACTCATAATCATACAATTAAAAATATAATTATTTTATAATCTGTAATGTTTTGTGGCATTTCCAAATTTAAAATAAGAATCCAAATATAAGAACCTTCTCCGCACTTTCATGCGTCCAGTCCAGAGACTAAAATGAGTTCACTTTTTAAAAACACATTTGAAAATATGTGTCGTTTATGGCTCTCTTAGCCCAAAAGGTTTTCATTTCACTCTTCTCATGAGGGTTCACTCTGTTCACGCCTTTCATGCCAGTGCACAGAGTGAACCCTCTTCCTGCCTGTTTGGAGGCGGGAGACCATAAAAGAGTTTACTGAGGCAGGCAAAATCCTTACGCTTGCTTTCAGTTCTCGTGTGATTGATGAATGTGTTCATCCCCGGCCCCACAAGATTGGCTTTTCCTGTTTTCCTGCTCACGAGGAGGTGTGGTTGATCATGTAGCGCGGAGTACTGGGGAGTATTACCATGACATCGGGGAGCTCCAGTAGTGAATGTCCATCGTAGGCCCCCGCGTGACAACAGTTTCAGGGCTGGGGGAAACAGTCGCTGAGAAGTCGGAAGATGCAAAAACTGATTTATTCTGATTAGGCCGCTTTCGTACCGGTCTGAACCCTAGTTCGGGACCAGACATTCGAAGCCGGGGGCGAGGGGAGCCCAGGTATTCACAGCCGTGGTGTTGCGGAGGCGGCCCAGATGCACCCGGATCACGCAATACCAGTGCCTTTTGGTTGTACGCGACACCGAACCCTTTGCTTTACGACTGCCCCCCCTCCCAAATGGTTGGTTGCTCTCGGAAAGGACCTGGGGTCCCAATCCGCTAGCGACGAGAGGGACCTGTTGTTCTGTTACGATCGCACCGGACCAACCTCAAAGGGAATTTCATCTTTCTTTCAGGTTTTATTTCCTTCTTACGCTTGCAATTCCACTAAAATTGTGCATCGTCGACCTGAACACATTTCAGAGCTGTAATTACAATAGCGCAAAACAAACGGTGATATTTTTGACATACCGTCAGAATCTCCCACCAGCCCATGCCTAATTTTCCGACGCTACTCTGAATAGCTAGCTCCAAGGCCATGACAAACTGATTTTAGGTACAGCAGGTCATCCAGAAACCAGGGGGTTGGTGGTCTGAAACCAGTTTCCTTGCTTCTGCGTCCTTGGGCAAGACATTCACCAGCACTGGTCTCTAAATGTGAAAGGGGACATGAACGTATGACATAATAATGTTAATGAATGTTGTAGAGGTCGTTGGCGGGAACTAACAGCCACGCTTCCACCCGTCATACACCGGGACAGCTGTGGCTACAGATGTAGCTCACCACACCATATAAATCAAATCTACTACTATTATTATTACATTTCCGTTTATTGTTGCTACCAAGTCCCATGGTACTATCAAACTTCTTTGCAGTGAGTAGCGTGTGGTAAAACATGGTGGTTGCAAGTACAGCACAGAACAGGGAGGGGCGCTTTTTGGAGGATCCCGCAGAGCATGCTGGATAGTCCAACTGCAACCACAATAGGAACAAGAAAACATTGGACATCAAGAGCGTGTTAACTCCTCGATTGCGTCTCTGACGACCTCCCTGCGACAAACACTGCAAAATGTAGGGAGAAAGAGTACCACAAGCTACCCAGCATACCTTGAGGGGACAATGTATGGGTTTTTTGGCATGGGTATTGTGTGTAAACATTTATTTATATGCCCACATGGTGCAGTAGATATTTTGTGCGTCTTGTGTGTGTGGAAGGTTTAAAAACAGGAATTTAGTAATACCCGGTGGGCCGGATTAAGCCGCTTCAGGCCCGCGGGCCGCAGTTTGCCCACCCCTGTTATAGCGGTTGTCATGTTATAATTATGTTCATGATCACAAGACCGCACTGATGAGTTCCTTGCCTAAAGCACACCGGTCCTGCATCTGGTTTAGCGGCATGCTGGTCTTACTTCATCCAAAATCCTCAGCCTGCCACTGCTGTGGGTATCACTGGTGAGGGCTTTTTGCATGGAGGTCTTTATAAGTGTGTGTGTGTGTGTCCTTCATATGGCATCTGGCCAGTTTCTGCATGAGATACTGTACCTCGGTGGCCTCCTAACACACATACGGCGCAGCATCAGCGCTTGCATGGCTGTAACACGCGATCACGGCACTCATATGGAAACTCACCCTCACAGCCTGCAGCCAGTTTTGTATGAAAAAAAAGCGGCGTGGCACTACCAACCAAGTACAGTAGATACCACTAAACAGGACAGTTCCCAGACCTGACCTGATACAGCATGCCTGGTCAACTGAACTCATTTTGTCCTTAGTTAACTCATAATGAATCGCAGGTACTTTACTTGTACTGTAGATATATTTGTACACACTATTTGTATATATCTTCATCTGTTAGGCCAAATTTGAGCTAAAACACCGGCTAGCTGAGACGCTGTACGCCAAGGTACCACTGTATAAATGACAAAACAATACCAGCAATGTGCCAGAGCCTTCTCACTTCTCCCAGAGGCGATGTACTTTGTGACGACTCAAGTCGCAGTGACACAAATACGTTTGGTCTTGTTGAGAGAGCTTTGGAGCTAATCCTGCCGTTCAAAATACCCTTTTTCTGCCCATTTCTGCTCGCTATTTGCTCCAGCTTCACTGCTGCGGTTCCTCAAACTACGCTGCGAGCTGGAAGTGCGCACGTTAATCGCGCGTCAGAAGAATTAGTGCCACTAAAGGACACTTCTGTTAACGCGTTAACTTTGACAGCCTCAACTTATATGTAAGCCTACCCGACTGTGATCCTGGTCGTTTTTTAAAAAACGCTGGGAATCGGTAAAGTCTCCAGATCGGTTCCGAACAACAGAATGAAAAATCAGGAAAATGCTTGGGTGGAGGTTTATACTTCAAGATTGCTGAGTCGCTCATTTCACTGTCAATCAAAAAAGGGATTCCGCCTCAGACAGGTCATCCGATCATCATGCAGAAGCCGAGCGTCCGGGCCGTAAAATTGCACAGCATTTTGCCGTTTTTACATATCTCTAATATGCAACGTTGCCTTTCGGGGGTGGCCGGACGAGCTGTGAGCGAGTGTGCGGTGAAACTAGCCGGTGTGCTGTGGCAAGGTGTCACTACACCGGGAAAGTAGTTCTTTGGCGTAACAAAGTTAATAAGAATAAAAATAACAAAATCAGCGTAGCTTGGTTCATACGCGTGCCGCGTTAAGTCAATGGAAGTAGAAGGTTATGCAGGCGGAATAGCTGCAGTCTTAGTGGCAGCTGTTTTTATGTATTTCCAACGCGTATAAAAGAGAAAGACGCGTGCATGTCTCACGTAAGGATTGGGAAGTGTTCCTTTTCTATGGAAAATAAAGCCAAAGTAGGAATATTACACTGACAAGTGGATGAAAGACCAAGAAAGAGCGATGCAGTCGGATGGAACGTCTACAACAACAACGATATCAGGAATGGGAACGCTTCCACCGCATTGAACAGGAACGTTTAGCATCTTCCGACACTAGCAAACAACTGCTCTCACCACACATTTCAAGTCCCTGCACGCTCAGATCCCTGACGTCACGCTGACAGGAAGGGTAGGGACTGAGCGGACAGAAACGACGAGAATGGAAGCATCGGAGCTACAAAATATATGCACTAACATGTTGACATTACAGCACACGCTAGTAGTTGTATGATAGGCATCTTTTTGGCAGTTTCCAACAGTTTTGGACCTTTTAAAGGAATCATGCACTTTTTCGGCAATTTTGCCCATCGCCCGTGATACTTTTGTGAGTCATGAGCTCGACTCTCCATTTCCAGTTCTGATACCGACCGATACCGATACCGTTGAGCAACATCACATGTCTCCTGTCGTGGAATGAACACATTTATGTTGCGGAGCTAATGGATGCCAACATCAGCAATCAGCTTCTCGCCGTGGCTGTAAACAACATTGTAAAGCACCTGAGAAATACTACATACTTAATACGGCTGGGCATCGATGAACTCCACAAGTCTGGTGGATCCGCCGTCTCGCACGACAGAAAAGAGCTGCTTTCCCAGTTCTACGCGCTGTGATTCTTCATGTAAGACATAAGATATAAAAACCGATACAAAAAGCCTTCTGAAAAAAACAAGCTTTACAAGCTACAGCAACATTATTATTGTTATTAACTTTGTTACACTGAAGAATTACATTCTTAGTAGTGACACCCGCTACCGGCTAGGCTTTCTGGGCGGAGTAGGTGTGTCCCATTACGTGCATGAATTAGCCGCCCTTTTTTAGCTGTTTTTATATCGATAGAATGCCCAGAAAAGAGAAAGACGTGATCTTCTGTAATGAATAACATCGTAATCATCCATGCATCCATTGTGCCCTCGTCAGGGTCACGGGGTCACCGTCAGGGTCACGGGGTCACCGTCAGGGTCACGGGGTCACCGTCAGGGTCACGGGCAAGCGAGCGAGTGGGAGGAGACTCGCTGCTTCTCCGCGAGCCACATGAGGCGGCTCGGGCGTCTGCTCAGGGCACGTTGGAGAGACTCTCTCTCTCAGCTGGCCGGCATTATTAAGGGAAGGAATTTTCTTTGACACCCTTATCTTGTTTAACACCATTAGACAAGATGGGGCAAGCAGCGCTCTTGTTTTGAAGGCCGGAAGTGTGTTCCGCGTGCGCCAAGACAAGCCGGGCGCAAGAATCAACGTGGGCCTCATCTTTTTTCCACGCCTGCTTACATTAAAGCGGTACAACACAACCGGCTGAAAACACCCATCCAGCCCGAGTAGTGCCCTAGCATGCCTTGCTAAACTAAGCTAACCCTGCTAGCTTCCATTCAAGAGGAGTTTCCGCCAACTTTCGCCCGTTTTAGGTCACTATTTCGACATGTTTAGCTCGGGAGGGGGTTGGTTCAGCGCTGGTGACGAGATTCCGCCACGATTGAGTGCTCCGAAATACATTCCCACACTAACGTTCCTTCTCCTCATGATGACATCATGTATCCTCATGCAGTACTGCCACCCTCCTGCAGGAGGCCACGGCGAGGCGTACACGTCACAAAGAAGCAGTAGTAGATTGAGCAGAAGAAGACAACCCTCGGGAAACCCGTAGGCATATGCAGAGCAGGTCTCATTATAGGCTAAAACATAGCTGCAAAAATCCATCCATTAGGGCCACAGGGGGATGCTGGAGCCTATCCCAGCTGACTTTGGGCGAGGGCACATACAGACAAACAACCGTTCACACTCACGCCTACGGACAGTCGCCAGTTAAGCTAACATGCATGGTTTTGGGATGTTGGAGGAACACGGAGTACCCGGAGAAAACATGCAAACTCCACACAGAGATGGATGCCCCATGGAGAGTCGAACCCAGATCTCCAAGATGGTAGCCATTCAGCCACCGTGCCGATACCTACAAATATATCTACCGATATTACACTTTTATGCCAATGTTGGTGGGACGATATTATCAGACATGAAATCGCTGGTTGTGCCGTGACTCTTAAAAAGTGCAAAAGGTTCACCAGAGACCTCCGCGGCGTCAGACTGGCTGCTCGGAGCGTGCGCCCGAATACAGTGCACCTTGCTGGGCCACACCGGGTGGCTCCTTCCCCTCTATACTATGGTTCTCCTGATAGTACTGATGTGGATGTCACGTTTGACTTGGACAAAATCGAGTGACATCAGCATTTTTAACAAGCGCAGATGAAAAAAGTTGGTGGTTATCGTGGTATCCTAACAGCAGGAAGCAGAACGTTCCCGGTATCGGCTTGCAAGAAAAGAGAGCGTGCGTCGCTACTTCAAATGCTGCTTTGATGCTACTTCTACAACTTGCTGGCTCGGGTCGTGTTGGGACAGCGCAGGCCCTGGGGCCCTCGTGTTTGTCCCGGCCCGGTTAGGGTTGCTGAAGAGCAGCTGATCTAACATCTGGTTCTCAACGCAACCGCTTGAGACAGACAGCCGCCTCACAGAGCGGGTTGGGTTGAAAGTTTCTTCATGAAATATGGTTCAGTTCTACGGACCTTTTGATAATGAATCGTGCAGGTGTGGTTACATATTTGGGCAGAATTTATGACGGCAGCCTGACTAAATAATAAATAAAAGAGGGGCGGCGGTGGGGGGTGGGCCGGAGACGCTACGCGCTCACGTGACTGACAAATCCATTTAGCAAGACCGGGTTTTTTACAAGGCCCGCCATCATACTCTACATTTACGCTTTGCTACTGCATTGCAGTCGTCTCTGACCTACAAGATGCTGGCCACTCCTCAGCCGACCTCCCCCCCCCCCGCGAGTCCTCCTTCGCGTCCACCTACCTGACTCTCCGGTCCACGCGGAACTTCAACATCCTCCCTCGGATGGGACGGTACGGGAGGGCCGAGAGATGGGCGGCAGGAGGGCCGAGAGGACGAGAAGGAAGTGGAGGAAGGCGTCAGGTTTTCACGTCCTCCTCTTTCTCCTTCAGAGCACATGCCTCTCCCTTCCCGCTGCTTGTTTCCTCACCTGTCTCGCCCTTCTCTCTCTCTCTCTCTCTCTCTCTAGCACCCTCCCTCTTTCGGTCACACACACACACACACACACCTGCCTTGGGGCAAAGAACTGCAACCCTCAGCTCATTCGGTGCTCTTATAGCTGATACATGCTGTATGTCCGTTCCAGCCTCACTGTCTGCCTTAATGTCATTTGCCCTCTCTCTCTCTCTCTCTCTCTCTCTCTGTGTCTCTCTCTCGTTGGCAATATTGTAGAAGTCATGTGTTCAGCGTTATCCTTGGGCGGCCTTTTCACTGCTGTATTGTGTTGCCTTCCTCATTCATGTGGAGGTTGAATGTCCGTGCAAAAGTCGCTTGTGACCGTCTGGATCCTCCCTCCGGCATCGGAGCGCCAAATGATTACGATTACTACACGGGGGTTGTCACTATTTACTGGCAGGCATAGCCGAGGACACCTATTTGGGGGCTTGTGTCAATGTGAACACAGATGAAGAAGAGAGCGGAAGTAAATAGCATTAGCTGGTCCCCGGGAAAGGTTTTCAAAACATTAGCAAAACATCACAATCGTGTAACACTGTCACAGGAACCACATCAAAATAAGAGCACAACACGAATACAAAGCCCCCATCCACCAGTGCGAGCCTGGACGTTGTTTTGCAGGGAGGTTGTGCGCTGAACAAATAAGTGCTCAAAAATAGTCCCCAGATCTTACCTGCATGCATTCCCACATAGTATCAGCATTGAGTGAGGCGAAAGAAAAACATGAAGTACACAGTATAGTGGTAGTCTGTTAGAAGGTGCGTTTAAGGACCAACAAAGTGGGACGAAACGCCCCCCCGTTTAAACACGCCAAAACTGTGGGATTTCTAACGGTCTAACCTGGGCGGTCATTGGATAAATGCTGGGCCACCCAGTCAGAGGCTCGGTATCTCTGGGGGTCTATGGGTCAGTGGCGCTCGCACCGCATACTGACTGTTTTTTGTGACGGCCGGTGACCAGTCCGATGTGTAACCTAGCCGGGAAGTTATATGACATCGGCCTTCTCTCCCGCGCCGTTGAAACTACGGATGGATGGACGCATCAAAGGGAGTGTTTGCAAGCGGCAAGGTCGCAAAGGGTTGCTTTTTTTAAGTGCGCAGGAGTAGGGGGTACGTCCGGAGGGGTACGCCGCCGTCAAAAGTTTGGGGAGCAGGAATGCTAGCGCGTGCATGCTGGTTGTTGGATAAAGGAGGCCGTTGACGCCAACATCCTGTAGGCGGCGTATCCCCCGAGCGCCTGACCCAAGTTCTGCTTGAGCACCATGTGATGTCGTGCACGTGTGACACGGCCGAGGGCAACCCCAGACTTGCTGCATGTTTCCGACGAATGAGCGCAAAAGGAATGCATCCCAATCAGCTGTGGACTGTACACGGCAGGACGTTGAACTGCAGCGGTCTGTGAACTCATCATATTGGAAGAACTTTCATTTAGTGCTGCGTTTATTTGAAAGGCGACTGGTTAACTTCAGACACGCACGGCTGATGCTCCACATGCTCTGCTTTCGCAAACACTCAGGGGCTGCTTAAAAAAATCAACAACACAGGAGTCCGACCTCCTGGCCACGTAGCAAACGTCAACCTACTTTCCGGTTCCTTGAGGTGACGCCGCACCCGTGCAGCCCTCTGCTGGGCACCCTGCGTAGTATTCTGCTCACGTAATGACACGAAACACTGAGACATTACCTTACGCAACGTTTCCTTAACACTGCATGAAGTCAGCCATGGCATGTCCGACATGGTAGAGTGGGAGGAAAAAAGCTCTCCTCCGATCCAGTGAGGAAGTGGTACGTTTTTGGCTTCTTAGGTTGAGAAAAAACAAAGTCGAGACTAGCTATCTTAAGACCGTCTTGAGCCCCTTCAGCATAAAAGTTGCAAAACTTGGATTAAGTCATCCCTCGTTCATTGTGATTAATTGCTTCCTTCAATAGGTCAGTTTCCGTGAGGTATGAATCATTATTTATCAATTGAATTATTTTTGTAGTTATGGCATGGAAAACCTGTTTACAATCTTCTATCTTTTTTAACATTGTTAGAGACCTCTAGACATGAAATAACACCCCTATAGTCCCCTTAACACTTGTATTACTCAATATAGGAGATATAATCACAGAAAGTAAGCTACTTAAGACCCTTTACCTTGTAGGGGAGCAGAAGTGATGGCGGATAGGAAGTGTCACCGGGGTTCAGCGTTGAGTTTTGGCTTGTGGGCTATGGTCGCAACAGTAACCCGTAGGCCCCGTGTTATTGCGATAATGACTATTATGATTATGATGGGTTATAAGAGCAATTTTTTGTGCGAGTCTATATTATCTTTATGTCTGATGTGTCTTATTTTCTCAGATTATATCTACTATACTGGGTAATAGGTGTGTAAAGGTCACTATAGGGGTGTTATTTCATGTCTAGAGGGCTCTAATAATGTTGAAAAACACATGTAGATGATTGTCAACAGATTTTCTGTGCCAAAAATATTGCTTTTATTAATATTGAATCCTACTTTGGGGAATTTGGTATTAAATTACTACGCAGAAGTAAATCGTGAAAAATTGAAGCTAAAATACCTTCAAATGGAAGGATGCCAACACCAAACTGGAATAAAAGATAAGTAGGATGGTTGATTATCTATTTATTGGTGCTCATGGGATATTTAATCAAAATGTCACCATGCAAAATACAGATTTTTGACCCGGGATTAGCGTAAAAGTGATTGTCCAGAACAAAAAACTCTTTGTTTTCCAAAATCTCCACTTTGGGCACTCAAGTTTTCCAAAATCCCATTTTTTCGAGGACAAAAACGAACAAAAAAAGATGCCTTTTAAAAAGATTTGCGCTGGTATTGACGACCTGCTTGCATGGCCGCGAAAGCTCCAGGAAACCGTCTGGCGTGCGTGTAGGGGCAAAGCTCACTCCCTCACACATCAAGAGACATGCTGGCAACTAATTGTGGCGCCCGAGGGTTTTAGCCTCCTTACTGGCACGGCTGCCTGTCACGACAGCACGGCGGTGTCATGGCATGTTCTGCAAGCAGGACTCAAACGCTGGCTCGGTCAACAAACCTGCATCTGACCCTGATGGATGGGTAACACTTTACAATCAGGTACACAAAAGGACAGTAGCTAATGAGGAATGAACCTACCTAACCCGGACCACTAGTCTTTAGTTCCTCATTAGTTTCTCAGTAACTACTTAAAATGTTTGTGCCTTAGTCTTTCGCTCTTCATTAGTTTCTCAGTCACTACAATCATTTTGTCTACCATATTGGACCAACTGATGCTCAGCGATTGTCTGCAAAATGATTCCCCCACACCCAATAAACCACTGGAATCCCAAATGACTGGAGTACACCCCAGCAAAAACACTGCACGCGCCAGCCTCACACTCGTGCTCCGCTCAGGGTTTCATGCTGCCGATTCCGATGCCACCCATGAGTGAGACCAGACACGGGTGACGTGGATTAACTGTATATTGTTCAATGTATTGATGTACACTACTTTATTTACCAAGAACATCTCCACTCAAACAGTGTGGCCATGGTCTTCTTGCTACTTGTGTCATCATGTAAAAGTCGTAACGTCTGAATTCGACGGTTACTATGGAAACAAAATACTAAGAATTGAACCGAATATTCGGTGACCCTTTGGGGAGCTACCGTCAAATCAGCTGGCGGCATGACTGCAAGAGAGCAAAGATGCTCAGTGACGCTTGAAGAAGTGAAGTCATCTCCGCTTGCCCGTGGGGGAAAAACGAGCTCCAAACTAACCGCATTGCTTGTAAGATTAACACAAAAAACGTATCACACTTGAAACACAGTCACAGCGGCTGCTCGGAGCGCGTGCCCGAACACAGTGCACCTTGCTGGGCCACGGCAGGTGGCTCCTCCCCCTCTGTACTCTGGTTCTCCTGGTAGTAGGGATGTTATTTGAATAGGACAACTCAACAGGTACACTTGGTCAAATCAAAATCTGGTCGAGTGAGCCTCAAACTACGGTTAAACCAACATTTTCAAAAAGCAGATAGAAAAAAAATCGGTATCATTTCGGTCTTGAGAAGATCTGCAAATGCCCGCCAACCGGTCCTGGGTGTTCCCCGGCTCTCTCGCCCGCAGTCGGCTGGGATCGGCTCCAGCACACGAACGGCAAGCTTCCACCGTTTTTCCCCAAAGTAAAGACTTTTCTTCCTGCACTCACGTACGTCTCTGCATCTTGGGGGGTCCCACACCAGCGCCCCCACATGACACTGTCTACCTAACATGATGTGTTCTTTGCACGATTATGACAAAAACGGTCCTTTACGTTCTTTTTCTCGAGGGTCGCAGGAGTATTTCTCGGGTATTCTTATCGAATGGGGACTTGAGTGCGTCTTTCCAGTGCTTCCGGGCGGGCCGACGCAAACCAAACACACCACATCTGTTCATCGCACGCCCTTTCTCTCCCACTTTCTCTCCCACTTTCTCCCTGTCTACTCGAAACCGCCCTGCATCACGTTGGAAAACTCGGCCCACATTTTCCCGCTGCAGCCCCCACTCCCGTCCCTTCCTTTCCCTCCAGCAGTCAGTCGAGCAGACGCCAGCATCTGCGAGGTCACAATGGGAGGAATTCAAACACAGCGAGTGGGAGAAACAATGGTATCGTTCGCGAACGGATCCAGCAGCTTTCGCTAACATGGTGGATGAGTCCACTGTGCCATGAGTAACATAACACAAGGGATAGCATTCATATTCTACCGCCATATTTGCAGAGTGGCATCCCTCTAAACCAATCACGGCCAAACTTTTTAAAAGGGCCGGTAAAAATAGCGCGTTAATAAATTGATTTACCTAATTACCTTCATTCCCGGAAAATAAACTCCAAACTCTACTTATGTCACGAGGTGTCTTTGAATGCAACCCCCCGTTGCGTTTGGAGCTGCCTTTTATATTTATTTTAATAAAACCCGGTCAAAATGTGCATGTTTCAGACACAGCTTCAAATGCTGTTTAATCATGATTAATTCATTTGAAAACGGATTAATCTGATTAAAACGTGTAATCATTTGACAGCCCCGACTCTTTAATCCGGGCCGCCTAATTTTCTCGGGAACATATATTCAACCTTTATCATTTAATCCATACGTGTCAAACTCAGGCCCTGTTCCACTTCATCCGACCCGCAGAGTTGGCCCGCCTGGCACACCTCATCAAACAAAGTGCTCACAGTGATCGGCCTAATTAAGAGATTTCTCCGGTATAAACGGCTCCTCGGGTTATCTCATTTTGTGCAAACAACGATGGATTTTGCACAAACTCACTCAATCCCTCACATCTACAGCAGTTTCAAGCCATGAAAACGGCCACAAGGTGGCAGAAGCGCGCTTGATAAGATCATTTGCATGTAAAAACCCACTTGACAGCAAGGAGGAAGGGGAAGAGCGTGGAGGAGTGCAGGAGGTAACACATTATAGGGAAACTGCAGTTCAGTTCCAAATGTGAGAGTTGGATTTATAATTGTAAATGTAGATGTAAAGGATGATGAAAGAGTCCAATCTTTCTTTTGGTAGGTTCCATGTTTTCATAGCCACAGAACTTAATATTCTGTGTGCCTTGACAGATCAGTCAAAATCGCTTAAAATAGCAATTGTACTTTTAAAAAATGGCTGGGATTGAAAGAGTTAAGTGAATCTCTACAAAACCATTCGTACCCATTTTTGGACCATTTTTGCTAAGCGCCAGACTATCGGGTGCCTAAATTAAAAACTAAATTGCCCTTGTCAATATGTAGCTCACTTTTTCACATTTAGGTCATTTTTTCATATTTGGGGTAGAGCTTTTTAGTGTTTTTCAAACTAAATGCTAAATTTAAATGTTGAATCTACATCTTAATACAAACGTTAAAAATAGGTCTAAAATACATACGCAATGTATATGCATAAATGTGCGTTATGCTTGAAAAGTATCTTTTCACATAAGGCTGGTTCTCTCCCTTTTTTAGTCAGGAACCGATATTTTCCTGAAACGGACCTGTGTTCTACTGCTGAAGAATTGCTGAAGAATGAAAAAAGGTTGAACCAAACCCTTTTTTAGAGCTAAAAATCAATCTTACATGTAACTATAAATATGAACCACTTCAAGGAAATATAAATCTTACAATAATAATGTAACGCTTTGAAAAAGCAGAAAAAGCAGTGACATTCCAAGTGGTAAAGGCGTATATCACTGGGACGGTATTGGCATAAAAATGTAATCGGTATCGCTTTTTTCCCCTATAATGAAAGCTGAACGTCGTAAATTAAACTCGCCGATACCAATATGATGTTATCGGTATCGGTTGTTGGGAAATTGAGAGTTGGACAATATCGGCAGTTCTGATATTTGCCTAAAAAATAAGCCAATATCGGACATCTCTGGTTGTAAATGATGTGCAACGAATAAGCAGGAAGTGATGCAACATATGCAGTATCTTAAACATAACGACCACAGCAGCTGGCGGCACCCCTGCGCCGCATTCGGTATCGCACGGATTTTTCTCTCCCTGAAGCCACATCATCGGTGTAGACGTTGAAAAAAAGATGATTGTACTATCTTATTGTCTATCCCGAGCACAACCCCGAGCTGTGGCTTCCTTTGAGCACCAGACTCCCTGTTTGGAGTTGGCAAGCCGCTTGGGCATACGTTTGGCACTTGCCACGACGTACAATTGAAAGCGGCATGCTGGCACGTGAGAAGAGGAGTCCGGCCGCGCCATGTGTGTGCCCACCCACGACCGCCAGGCAGACTCACAGTCGGGAGACCACGACCGTGCTGGTGAATATTAAATTACCACAAACACTCGTGTACGAATGTCACCTTCACGTGCACATGCAGTACCTGCACAGTACCGCAAAGCAAACGCGCACTTTCGCCGGTATTTCCAACGACATGTGCTGCACCGTGCTTACCTTCCTCCGTGACCCTCCCTCACGTCTGCTCTTTGTTGCTGGACAAACTCCTGCTGCTCCTACAACATGCTGGGCTGGGCCGGAATGGGCTGCTCGACAGAAAAAGCCGCCGGTCTGCGGAGAAAAGGAAAATCAGATCCAATGGATGTGAGCCGAGGGATGAAAGAGAAGAAATTTGAAACCAGCAAAGCGCCAGTAACAATCACCCCCACCCCCCACCCCCCTTCCTCGTCTCCGCCACCTCCATCTCCTCCCTTCCCTGGCCTTGCAAGAAGGTCACTCAGTAAACTGCGTCGTTCTTGTACAAATCTGCCCACTTGCAGAAGCCCCTGATTAATTGGCTACGCAAACCGTAATGCCGTAACTTGGATATGACGTCACAGGGACGGCCGGATTGGTAGAAACGGCATTACAGGTCTGAGAAAAAACCAGTTGCGGGGAACAAGCCGGACGACACGCGGGGCTCTGATTTACTCGTCCTCGTAAACTTCAACACGCGCTGAGCCAGCCGAGCACAGCGAGGCCGCAGAGAAGTACGTGGACTTACTGTACTGGTAAAAGTACGCGTACATGCGCTGGGACTTCAGCCCCCGGTCACGCACGCATCACAGGACCCACTTGCTTTCCTGCACCGGGGCTGCTTGAAGTGCATGCTTGCGTTTGTGTTGACGGTCGTGCGGTGGCAAGAATAAACGCCGCCCGTAACTGCAGTCTATAATCATCATCTTCATCATCGTCCTCTGTGGGACCATCCCGCTCCCTCTGCAGGGCTGCGCGGGAAGCCTGGAAGGCACAAGCGTTCCCCCTAAATACATCTTAGGCGGCTTTATAACTACTTGTTAACGTAGCTGCTCTCTTTGCGCCCACGCTGATCCAGCTTTGACCCTGAGGCGATCTCAGCGCCAGATAAATCGATTGCATATATTCGAAAGAAAATAAAGCACTTCCTTGGGGCTTGTGGGGCTCCTGAAGCAGCCGACGGGGTACCGGCGGGCGGGCCAAGCAGCACTCGGCTTCTGCCTGCGGGGGGCAGTAGTGAGGCCATCGAAGAGGTTCTGGCTAACCATTCGGCGCCTCAGAAAGGGGAAGCAGTGCCCGGTTCACACTGTTTACAGAGGGGACGGAGGCATGCTGACCTCGGATGTAGATACGGTCGGTCGGTGGAAGGCCTTTCCCGATCCCTCTAACATACCATCCGTGGAAGAAGCAGAGTCTGAGGCCAAGAACGTGGTCTTGGGTAGTCTAAAAACCCCTCAGTGGCAAAGCTACGAGTTCATGAAGGCACTAACTGTCGTGGTGCTGTCTTGGAAATCGGGAATAGTACCACCGGTCTGGCAGACCAGAGTGTTGGTTCCAACTAGAGGGGCATCACACTGATCTGAAACACTGAAAGTTTATTCCAAAGATTAAACGTTCATTTCACAGTTCCAGAGTCAAAACTCAGCTACAGAATGTGCAATATGGTTTTTGTCCTGATCGTGGACATAGCAGTCCACGATCAGGACAAAAACCTGGAGGGTTTATGGCAGTTTTCCCAACCGGTCTACATGCGCTTTGTGGATTTGGAAAAGGTATTTGACTGTGTTCGTCCTGGTGGGGGTGCTCCTGTGCATGTTAGGTGACTAGGTGGGAGACACACCAGTCAGACTAGATAGGACAGTTCAAGTCTGAGAGCCCGGTGCAAGATCCTGTCTATTTAACCTAAACAATAAACAATGCACAGCCACTTTGGTTTCAGATGGGTCCAAGGCCATCATTACTTCTGAACGAGTTGTTAACCAAGGGTATACCACCGAAGGGTATACCACCGAAGGGTATACCACCGAAGGGTATACCACCGAAGGGTATACCACCGAAGGGTATACCACCGAAGGGTATACCAGTGGGGCAGAGACCCCACTCCATTGTTTCCTAACGATTGTCATTTGACACCACAGAAGAGCCAACCAGTCCTGTCTGGACCTGCCTTCCACTTTAGAGGTTAAATAGATTGGATCTTGCGCCAGGCTCTCAGACTACAACTGTCCAATCTGGTCTGACTGGTGTGCGTCCCACCTAGACTTTAAGCACTAGACTATGTTCTTTGTGGGCACATAACAAGTCTATAGGGGGCACAATTTTTGTTGGTGATCAGATATTATCTGGATTTTTTTGATATTCTGTATCTCGCTGTTAAAAAAAAAAGAACCATACCATAAAACCATAGACCGGTCTTGTCTGTGTGAAGATCAGCAGAGGATCAAATCATTGTTCCTTACTGATGACAGAAAATTGGTCTGCATCCACTTAGTGGATGTTGAAGTCCCACCCTGCCCAGTACATGAGTGGAGGAGCCCTGATGATGACTGATGAAGTACTCCATCAAATCCTTCTCATCCTGCTTTGCCTGGGATCAGCTCTACTGCGGGATTGGAGTGGAATTGGCTGGGATTAGCGCATCACGGGCATGTGGGCATCAGCACCAGTGACACACCCACAGTCAAATCTCTCAGGCTGTTTTTAGCCACCGTGGATGCATTTGTGCCAAAAGTCTGCATCTTTCGGGATAAGGTTGCACAGGTTTGACTTCCGCATCAAGTTTAGTCTTCTTTGTTGGGGGGGTGGGGCTAATCATTCCTGGCAAAGTTCATACCTACAGACTATTTGATGTTCAAAATGACCAAACATTTAAAAATTCTGTGGTGCCTTGGTTAGCGTCATCAATTTATTCCAGAAGGTTTGACTCAAACTAAAACCGGACTCTAACCAAAGCAAATTTTCCCATAGAAAATAATGTAAATCCAATTAATCCGTTCCAGACACCCAAAAATGTTAACACAATACACCTTTGATGGACAATAATTAGCAGAAAATGAGCCAAAAATAATCACAAATGACAAATGTGTGGACAACTGAACATAGCATGACCTTTTCTTACTCTAGATGTCGTGGAAGGGCGCCGGCGAGGATGCCATCCAGATGACATGGTTAGTTTAAGGCTTATGTTCAGTTGTTGACACCGGAAATGAGTGTTATGGATGTAAAATGAGACAGGCGGAAAAACCGAGAGTCATCCTCGATGCGCCGCCAGGTTGGACCGGAGATGACGGCGCCACCTCTGAGCCGTACCTCAGAAATGATGACGGTCCATCCCTTTAAGCTGTAGAACTCGGAGGTGTGGCGCCTGTGTCTCGATACGGCCCGTCTTTTTAGTGCCGTCCTTGTATATGTTACATCATGCAGCATAGCAACTCTGGTATGCACAAATGAGCTTGCCCGAAAAAGTATGGACGTCAACCGAAAAAGACTCAGGCACAGGAGCGCCCCCGCAAAGTCTGCCGCTCGGTAATGCCTTTTTTCTTACCGGAACACGTCAACAGCAGTGCAATTCCGACACCACTTTTGCATCTCCCGAACGTCTTACGTACGTCGTATGTGTGGTCTAAACAAACAGAAATGAAAAGAAATCACAAACGTAACTCTTAGTGCTGGAGTACAAATTTCGGAAATGTGAGTACGCTCGGAAATCCCTCCAAGCTGCACTGAACAGATGAGAATTTGAATTACGGGAAGACAATCCGTAATAAGGCGCCGTCCACACGGGAATGTTCTCGGGATGTGTTTTGGTGTTCATGCGTCAAAGCTCACGACGGGTTGCTGACATCGTATTTTTTAAAAGCAGCCGATTGCTAGTCCATACGGGAACGACGAAGCGGCAATTTTCAAATGTTCCCACCCTGGAAGACATTTCCAAAAAGATACCGTTTCAGGGCACCCACAATGCCGTTTCCGTGTGGATGAGAGGCTTAAACGACACAATTATTATTATTATTATTGTTCTTTCCATAAAAGACAGTGAAAATGGGTAGATTTCAAACATAATTGCAAATGGCAATTAATCCTGATTAATCCAATTTGGGTTAATTCAAATGTCAGCCCTAATAATGGTATGATGATGATTATTATTCTGTGAATACAGCATTTCTGTGTTTTACGAAGACATTAGGGGGTCTCTTTTGACAAAAATGAGGGACTGGAGGGGAAAAGTCCCAGCAGGTATGAAATCTGGACTTGAAGAGAAATGACCCGCCATCGATCGCCGGTGTGTGGCGGGCCCGTGTTGGGGTTTTTGTAAATATTCTCCCCCGTGGCAAGAAGTAAACATGTGATGGAAGTACAATTCCACAATGTGGCTGCATCTGGTAGCCATGGGGATGTGTGATATCACAGATGGGTGACAGAGAGGGGGGGGGGTAGTAATGTTGGATGACGAGAGAAGCAGTTTTGGATCTGTGTCTGGGATCCAATCCCATAAGGGTACAATACCTGTGTACTGTATATGCAGTATATAGATATAACAATACTTCGTGTGACATGCAGCACGCCACTCACCGCGCATCACCTGCACCGATGACGCCACGTCCTCTCACGATCCAACACGCGGCACACAATAGAAGCTCCGCTACGGCGCTGCACCTCCATGAACACTGCTCCTCCTCAGACAGGTCTAGACCGGGCGCTACGGAGCATGCCCAGCACAAAATCCCAAGGTATTAGAGCCCCACGTGACTCACGGAACAAGCGCTGGGGAGGAATGCGATGGGGGAGAAGACTGGGCTGAATGGAAGCAGGGGGGGGGCTGCTCAAGCCTCCTTTTCATTACCGTCCCTGACACACCAGGAGCCCCTCCCTGAGCCGCAGAGCCAACACTTGCATGGCGAAGCAGACAAAAGGACCGCTGGAAACCATTTCCATCTCCAGGCTGAAATGTCACCCTGCTTTCTTTTCCCCTTCCCCAAACATCAAGAGGGTACTGTCACTATCGGGTCGATAAGGGCCAGATGAGAGCCGATATGACTGTTTTCCTGTCCTATAAAGGATCTTTGACAAGGGTTTTTTTCAGTATATCAACTTTGTATGACTAGCTGCAGTTTTTATGGTCCCACTGCAACAAAAAATCTAGTCAAAGATCCTTTTTATGACAGGAGCTCTACGTTGTCTTTAAGGACCTGCTGCTAAAAAAAAAAGAAAAAAAATCTAGTCAAAGATCCTTTATATGACAGGAGAGATCTGCCCTTTTTAAAGGTGCTAGTGCAACAAAAAATCTAGTCAAAGATCTGTCATAAAGGATCTTTGCAGCAGTAGCAGGTCCTTAAAAACAACATAGCACTCTTGTCATATAAAGGATCTTTGACTAGAATTTTTTTTGCAGCAGGTCCTTAAAAACAACGCAGCACTCCCGTCATATGAAGAATCTTTGAGTAGTTTTTTTTTGCAGTAGGTCTTTTAAAACAGCAGAGTCCTCCTGTCATATAAAGGATCTTTGGGTAGTTTTTTTTTTTTGCAACAGCTCCTTAAAAACAGCAGAGCTCTCCTGTTATGTAAAGGATCTTTGATTTTTGTACGTTTGCTTTTGCAAATTTGTTCCAATGCAATCAAAGTAATACATCATAATAATACATGAAGTTTATTGTATTTACGAGTTACTATTTAACAATTATAGTGTTAATATTCTTGCATCTACTGTTCGTGAATATCATCTTGCCTAAAATCTTTGCGCTGTGCTTTATTGTGATTATAGTCATGATCACCAAATGAAGGCCAAAAATCATTCAACGTTTTTGAGCAAGTTTAGCTCCAGAGTGTTGGTATCGGTATCTGGATCAGCAATACAGTGACTGCATTTATCGGTATCGGACCGATGCCGAAGTTTGCCTGCGAGGCACGAACGCCCTCTTCGGGTAGGATCAGGGACGACAATGACGTCACACACTTGCCTTCCAATCGCGAAGAAAACAACACCTCATTCAAAAGTGCCGAAAACGACGGCCACGTACGGTATCGAGCTACCTTGCACATTTTTAAACCTTCGTTTCTTTGCAACGTTGCAGATGACAGAAAATCAGGGGTCAGAAAAAGAGAACATTGCGTCAGATCAGCAAACAAGGATCAGCGAGAGGGTGTTGTTCCACTCCCGTACGGTGGGTGGCGCCATGCGCATTACAACCCATTACTGCAACCAGCCCGGGACGGATGGTAGAAGAAGAAAAGCCGGAAAAGGGTATCAGGGAAGGCGGCCACTCGGCTTTTCCATCCCCTAAAAATGTCCTCCGTTCAGACCCTAAGAGCGTTTGTCAGCCAGAGGCTGGCGGTGGTTGTGGAGGAAATAATGGGCATGTTTGAGAAAACCATAGCCGAGTACGAGCAGGAGATCATCGGCCACCATCGCCGGCTGCTGGAAGCCCATCCGCCGACCGACGACAAGATCATCCAGAACTTTGGTTTGTTCGACTCTTTACTTGCTCTTCGCCCGACGTTCGGCTACCGGCGAGGAGCCGGACGAGTGGAGTTTTGGTTGCATTTGCTTGGTACTGATTTCTGCCTTGAAGGAGCACATAATAATAATAATAATAATAATAATAATAGCAAGAATGTACATTTTGCACTGGTGGATCTTAAGGAGGTTCTAAGCAAAGCGAGAAATGGGAGCAAACAAAAATTGGCTGATCCCAAAAACCCTTAAAATAGAAAAATGTTGGACAAAGGTGGTGAAGATGGCATCAAGGAGGGCACCCACTGTCCGGAACTCATGTCCATTTTCCCCATCCATCCATCTTTCCATCCAAATGTTCCCCATTGGATTCAGATGAGGACACCCAGGACGGTCCAAAAGAGGGAGCTTTTCCCTTCCAATCCAGTCCTCGCCACACAGATGAGGGCCTTTGGTCATGAGGGATGCCGCCCTGCAACATCTCCACTTAGCCACCTGCCGTTTGACGCCCCCGCACAACCTGACGCTCCATTGTTTCTGGAAATTGACGATGAAATTGCGGGTCTCCGCCACGATTGAGCCGTCCTCCGGGGAAATAATTCCCCACACGAACGTCCCATCCCCCCCCCCCCGTTAGCGGCGTTGCATTCACTTGACATCAGTTTCTGCGAGATTCCGCGTTGAACAGTGACTAAGGCACAAACATTTGAAGTAGTTACTGAGAAACTAATGAGGAACTAATGAGGAACTAATGCACCATTAAGCGAACTGAAGAACCGCTACTAATGCCTCCTCTAACACCTCCCCCTGTTTACAAAGCTAATGTTTCTCATTCAAACAAGTTCTTCACTAAATGCAAGTTTGTATTTCAGACCAATCTCAGCACATCCAGCCTGCGCGTACCACCGTGAAGATCTCCCCCGGGCGTCAGGAGACGAGTCCCATGCCTCCTTACATCAAGGAAGAAGAAGAAGTCTGGACGAGTCCCTTAGTAAATCGGGAGGCGATTGATACCCCCGACGCCTCGTTCCCGTCCGCTCGCGTGGCCAGTGGAGGCGCTCAAGAGGAACCGCTGTCCTCCAGCATACAGCCAAGAGGGACCGCTTCTCCAGCCTCCAGCAGCCCGGGTGAGCCCACTGAAGGCCAACTTTATGGAGAAGACTGCGGAGGTTCTGTCGCAGACCCGTACGCCGCCGGTGTCTGCAACAGCCGGCCTGCAGCCTTTCATCAATTTCTGAAAAAAGACAGGACGCGTGTCGCCAAACCGCGGCCGTCGTCAAACTCCGTGCCTCCCCGGGGCTCCCAGAACCAGGCCAAATGTTACAAGTGTGGCGAGTGCGACAAAATCTTCAAATACAACCACAACTTGCAGAGACACAAGTCGTGCCACACTGGAGAAAGACCGTTTGGCTGCATTGAATGCGGGCGAAAATTCAACCAAAAGGCAAGTTTGGACAGACACAAACGGGTGCACACCGGAGAAAAGCCTTTTAGTTGTTTGTTTTGTGGGAAGAACTTCACCCGGAGGGGGACCTTGACCTCGCACATGAGGTTTCACACCGGAGAGAAGCCGTTCTGTTGCTCCATCTGCAGGAAGAACTATAACAACAGAGAGACGCTGGAAAAGCACATGAGCACGCACGGAACCCACACAAGCTGAAGAAAACATTATTTTGAAAGAATATTGCCGGGTCTCAACCACGTGACCGGTGAGCTCGGTACGTTTGTGCAATATTTCCGAGATCAAAACGTCGTTGAAATGATTTGCTCCATCTGGTCTCGTCTTGTGAACTGACGGGCTCGTGACGCCTCTAAAGATTTCAAGTCCAAACCACGTTTTTCCATTTTCTTCCGATTGTCCGGGTCCGGCACCAGTCTCAGTAGGGAAGTTCGGGCTTTCCGGTCTGTGGCCACCTCTTCCAGTTCCAATGGGAGGACCCCAAGGTGTTCCCAGGCCAGCTGTGAGACCTAATCCCTCCAGCGGATCTGCCCGGGGGGGGGGCCTTCTCCCGGCCGGGCATACCGGGAGGCATCCGGGCTAGATGCCCGAGCCTCCTCAACCGGCTCCTCTCGATGCAAAGAAGCAGCGGCTCTGCTCTGAGCTTCTCCCGGATGGCCGAGCTCCTCACCCTATCCCCTCAGGGTGAGTCCGGCCACCCTACGTGGGAAGCTCATTGCAGCCCCTTGTATCCGCAATCCCGTTCTTTCGGTCATGAGGATGGGAACGTACATCGACTGGTAAACACCACGACTGCCCGGTACAGCGACCGCATTACTGCAGATGCTCCGCCGATCCGCCTGTGGGCCTCACTCGTGAACAAGACCCTGAGAAACCGGAACTCCCCCACCTGGGGTAGGACCACGCTCCGTAACCCGCAGGGCGCAGTCCACCCTTTTCCGACTGAGAACCCTGGCCTTGGATTTGGAGGGGTTTTCCCTGCACTTTCCCAGCCTCCTCCGTCATGCCTCCATGCACTCCTGGAAGGATTCTTCCAGGATCCCTTACAGATCTGTTGCTATGGTCCCCTTGATGACCCCACCTTGCACGGGGGAAAGAGCAGACCTTACTAGGTGGAGCGAGTCAGGATGTCGCCGCTGGATGTCTTTTGTAGACGTGCTGGTTGATGGTCTGATCCTGTGACAAGAACTTACTGTTAGATGTAAAAGTTTTCCACCCAGAGATGTCCCCATGATTGTGCCACCATCATCATAAATTGATGAATTTCATTGTCACAAGACCACTTGGACTCAACATGTGAGTATTTTAGAGCAAATTAAGGAATACTGAACGTAATCCAAAGACAACACGCACACCAAAGGCATCTGAAATGTATTTAGAGGTCATTCCGAATGTCAGTCAGCTGCTACGAGCAATATTCCTCTGCAGGAATCAGTGAGGAGCACACCCTGCAATCCATCTGTGTTGAGGAGATGCTAAGCATCAAACTGCAGTACCTTGGTTAAAGTCTGCCCTGGTTAGCATATCAAATGTGTTTTGTCTTAACACGTTTGTATGTCTGGAACGGATTCATTGGATTTACACTATTTTCTATGGGAAAATATGCTCTGGTTAAAGTCTGTTTTGGTTTGAGTCTGACCTTCTGACAACAGAATAATGACGTTAAGCAAGGCGCCGCCGTACTTCGCTCGGTTCCAAAGTAGCTTTTCTTTTCCTCCTGGAAGCTGGAGCCCGGAGTAAACACTACTCCGGTCTGATGGTACTTCAGAGTTTAGTGACTGTGGACCACAATCACTACGGGACCTACAGGTGCCACTAGAACACGGGCCGACCTACCAAGTGTAGCTCAAAAGGCAACACATTACTATTGGAATGTACCTGGAGATACAGTACATGCACTGAGAGGCGGTTGATGTGTTGGTATTGTGCAGTTTTCTCAGGATTTTCAAAGTCACATCTGATTGGTTAGATTCTGTCCATAGTGGACTAATCATTGGGATTGCTCACGTGCAAACTGGCTTGTGTGAAAAATAGACGCAATATGCTGAGATGTTTTGATGTGTGCGTGTGTTTCAGCTCTGTGATGTTGATGAAAGCCTTTTATTGGTACCAGTATTGCTTTTTTTTCTGCCACCTGTCTTCATAAATAATACTTTTTTGTGTAAAAGCTTGCCTTTTCTCATTAGATTACAACTGATCTCTTACTCTTTGGACTTTATTCTCGTATTCTTGATGCCCAACCCTAGTTAGCGCCAGCTCCCGGCACCCCCGTGTAGTCGGAATGGCACGATCTTGATCACATGACATTTTCAGAGGTTGATAACGACGACGGACTGGCCTGCCATCCTGATCATTGCATGAAAACCATGTTAGCAGAAATGAAGACACAAAGAACTTTAGGTGAACTTTACATAGACCTAACTGGGAGTCCATCCTCTGACGTCCCTTTTTCCGTTCTCTGGTTGCATACGAATCAAAAGGGAACAGTTTTCACACATTTTGATTATTTTCATCTCTAAATGGAACCACAATGATAAACATCCATGTCAGATGACGCCCAATTCAAACTGGTCTACTCCTGCGTACCAGGAGATGGCAGTGCTGCATCTAAAAAAAAAGGGGATGGGCCTCACTGGGGTGGGGGAGTATGCCGGGGGCTATCCCAGCCGACTTTTGGGCAAGAGGGTAGAGCCTAGACTGGTGACCACCAGGCCGCCGTGCATCCTACCATAAGTTTCTGTATATAGAAAAATGCTCCCCGTGTTGAGTTCCGTCTTTGGGGGCCATCAAGGACGTGTTGAGTCGTTTGGGGGCCCCCTACGTCCTTGTACTGCACCGATGAATGTGCTTTCTATATTTCTGGAACATGATTATTTATTTTACAATTAAAATGTTTAATGGGACCATGGAAAAAAACTCCCTTTCCGGGAGCTAAATAAAGCCCTTAAAATTATTTTTAGCAGACAAGTGAATCATCTGGACGCATTTACTGTGATTGACAAGCCGATCCAGCAACATTAACTGTGGTTTAGCGCATTCATGCGCGGCTCGGCTTTATCTCTGGAACGGATGCATTCTCCGTGGCTGAAACATGGAATGGTCCATTGTATGATGAGCTGGGGGGGGGCGTTCATGATAGATTATTATTTTAATGTGCTTTTAAGCACCCAAATTAAGACCAAGACTTAAAAAATGGTGCTTTCGTTTCTAGGGTGTTTGGGGCGGCCTGGACCCTGGTGTATTTCCGAGTCCTAAACCTGTTTTACGTAGCTAGACCGGGTGTTAGTCCCCTGAAACCGCAGTAAAGCTTTTCTCTAATTGGCAAAAATCTATTGGGTCTTCATCCGTGATGGATTTTTATTTGCCTTGTCTGCGCTGCTCGGCGTCGTGGGCTTGCTATCCCAGCTGAGTGGGTGACAGGTGCCTCGCACAAAGAAGTGACTTTTATTGCTGCCACTTGGCACGCTTCCTGTGTGATGACATCGCCGACGTCACGCCGGCAGTATCTGTGGAAAGCCCCGCCGTTCTGGCCCCGGTGGAAAAGAAAGAGAATGGAGGAGGAGGATGAATGGCGGGTGATGAAATGTTTTGCCGTGTTTGCCCCCGGGTCAGGAGAGCTAATTGGGCCTCGTCAAAAGAAAACAAACCTGCAGGGCAGCATTCCGCCCGCTGCTTTATTTCCAAATGGGTGTGAAGGATTCTTGTGAAATTTGGGAGAAAACCTTTCCCACCCCCGTTCCCTATGAAAGGTGAAAATGGCTCTTACATCACCATCAGACTTGCTCTGTGAGCGTATACAACATTGGCTCTACCGCCTCACACGCGACAACATTGCCTCTACCAGGCCATACACAACATTGGCTCTACCGCCTCACACACGATAGTAGCTCTACCAGGCCATACACAACATTGGCTCTACCACCTCATACACAACAGTGGCTCTACCAAGCCATACACAACATTGGCTCTACCGCCTCACACGCGACAACATTGGCTCTACCAGGCCATACACGCGACAACATTGCCTCTACCAGGCCATACACGCGACAACATTGCCTCTACCAGGCTATACACAACATTGGCTCTACCGCCTCACACGCGACAACATTGGCTCTACCAGGCCATACACAACATTGGCTCTACCGCCTCATACATAACATTGGCTCTACCAGGCCATACACAACAGTGGTTCTACCAGGCCATACACAACATTGGCTCTACCGTCTCATACATAACATTGGCTCTACCAGGCCATACACAACAGTGGTTCTACCAGGCCATACACAATGTTGGTTCTCGTTACTTTAAAGCACAATGAAGAATTATTTGTGGCAAAGTGGAGTTTTTTACTGAACAATGGCAAACATTTTGAGTGCGTTTTAAAATGATTGATCATCGCAATCAAAATGATGCATAAATCAAAGTTTGTTATTTGACATACATCGGATATAGTAACCCTACAATTGCAAGGGTAATCATACAACCAGACGAAAACACACGATGGGCCTAATCAGTGACGTGATTGATGATATCATTGATGCACGTAATGAAAACGACAGCAGTATCTGTCTTTTTGTCAGAAATGAGATGAATATGATTTTTNTACCAAGCCATACACAACATTGGCTCTACCAGGCCATACACGCGACAACATTGCCTCTACCAGGCCATACACGCGACAACATTGCCTCTACCAGGCTATACACAACATTGGCTCTACCGCCTCACACGCGACAACATTGGCTCTACCAGGCCATACACAACATTGGCTCTACCGCCTCATACATAACATTGGCTCTACCAGGCCATACACAACAGTGGTTCTACCAGGCCATACACAACATTGGCTCTACCGTCTCATACATAACATTGGCTCTACCAGGCCATACACAACAGTGGTTCTACCAGGCCATACACAATGTTGGTTCTCGTTACTTTAAAGCACAATGAAGAATTATTTGTGGCAAAGTGGAGTTTTTTACTGAACAATGGCAAACATTTTGAGTGCGTTTTAAAATGATTGATCATCGCAATCAAAATGATGCATAAATCAAAGTTTGTTATTTGACATACATCGGATATAGTAACCCTACAATTGCAAGGGTAATCATACAACCAGACGAAAACACACGATGGGCCTAATCAGTGACGTGATTGATGATATCATTGATGCACGTAATGAAAACGACAGCAGTATCTGTCTTTTTGTCAGAAATGAGATGAATATGATTTTTAAAACACACCAAATATGAATGTAATGAATGTGACACCGCTACCGTACAACATACCCCTAGTTATGCCGCATGTTCACCTACATTAGGTTGCTTTTAGCATCTTTAACGCAGCAAATGTATCAGTATCAATAATACACAGTATGCTGGAAAAGCATCACGCATCAGCCGTACTCCAAAAGCCACTCGGAGCTTCCCCGTGGGGCAAAAAAGAGCTGCAAACTAACACTATTGCTAGTTTGTTTTGAAGACCAAATGCCACTGTAGTAAATTCTACAAATTTGAGCGGGCGTGAGAAAGAGTCAATCAGGCGCTCGGTCAGTCACCAGTAGGAACCAGCAGAGAGCATGACGACGTCTCAGAGGATGTGCAACATGACACCTCCTCTTGTTCTCTGGAGTCTTTGCTTTGCACAGGCAGGAGATAATAACATTCCCTTTTCTCACCTTTGCCCTGCCTGGGCTTCTTGTCTTTCTCAGCGGACGCCCCCGCCTTCCACCGCCGCTTCCCGCAACGCAGTCATGGTATTGTTGGCTCCCGCGTGGTGGAAGGATATCAAAGGATATACAAGATGTTGAAAAGAAAAGGTGCGTGTATCACGGAGACCGGGAGTGAACGCAGCGAAGAAGAAGCATTCGGAATGCAGAACCCGGAACTAGAAAAGGGAAAGCAAGGCCCAAGGGAACGGCCGACCGGAAGACACCACTTTGGACGTTGCAGTCGTCGCCTCAGAAATTTAAGTAACGAGGGCCGCACGGTGACTTAGTGGTTAGCATGTTGGCCACACAGTCAGGCAATATGGAAGATCTGGGTTTGAATCCCCGTCAGGGTCTCTCCGTGTGGAGTTTGCATGTCCTTCCCGTGCATACTCCGGTTTCCTCCCATATTCCAAAAACATGCACGTTAGGTTAATTGAGTGGTCCTCAGTTCTTATCTGTCATGCCGCCCCGTCCAGAAAGGCCTTCACGCCCCCCGATTTGGAAAACAATGGAGAAACTGATCATGTTTATTTCCTTACCTGTCCTCTACGGACTTCACTTGAAACCCAAACCAGGAAAATGCAGCAAAATGGAGAGCTGGGACACATGCAAGTGTATTCAAGAGTCAAATTGCATGTTGAGTATAATAAACGTGTACATGTTGGCGGGTCTACAGTAACGCTGAAAGTACTCCCTGCCTCTCACCCCCCCCCATCCTCCCAGGGGGGCCCCACCCCACTAACCCAGAAGCACTGGGTTAATTGGATACTCTCAACTGGCCATAAATATGAACGAGAGTGTGAATGGTTGTTTGTCTATACAGTAGTGTTCAAAATAATGGCGGATGAATCAGTTAATTGTATATTTTTATTGCTACACGGCAAACAAGTTACCAGGAGGTGCAGTAGATTCTCAGAAAACAAACAAGACCTGGCAGAAGGCTGTGCAATTGGGCAGTTAGTTGTAAATAGATTAGCTTCACACAGACGTCTTCTAACTGTCACAGTACTTATAGGTAACTCCAGGCTGTCTTTGATCATACCTGGAGCTGACCAATAACTGAGTCTTTGTCATTCTGGTTATTCTTTAACCGTTTTGATAGCTGTCTTCCATTTTCTGCCACATGTCTCTGGTTTTGCTCTCATTTTTAGGCAATGGCGATCATTTAAAGCTGAACAGCCAAAAATATTTTGCACCTCTTCAAAGGTTTTCAATTAACTGGCCAATTGCACAGCCTTAAGAGCGTGTATATCTTGAATGCTGGTACCTTGCTACTGGTAACTTGTTTGCCATGTAGTAATAAAAATATACGAACAACAGGACTTCATCTGGTTAGTCACATTGCACTGCTACTATTTTAAACACTACTGTATGTGTCCTGTGATTGGCTGGCGACCAGTCCAGGGTGTACCCCTCCTCTTGCCCAAAATCAGATCTAAGTATGGAACATGAATGAATGAGTTTGTGGGAGACTATGGTCTATTACTAGTCAAAACATAATGTAAACAGAAGCGATATGTGGCATTCTGGTCACTTACTTTACCTGAACACGGCATGAAGTCCTGAAGTGGGTAATGGAGTGAAAAAAAATGGTATCCTCTCATTCCGTGTGGAAGTGGTAAGTATTTGGTATCTTAAGTTTAGAATAAAAACATTTGATGTTAACTAGCTTGCTAGATGGCATCTGTCTTGAGTCCTTGCAGCAAATGAGTTCCCCAAAGTGTTGTAAACAATCGAGAATATGCGTGTGAAGGTGATTGTAGGGGTGTTATTTTAATGTCTACAGGGCTCTAATAATGTAAAAAAACAACATACTTAGAAAGTCTTACACGGGTTTTCTGTGTTCTATTACGAAAATATTTATTTACATTGAATTCTATATTGGATAGGCCACAACGGGTGGAACGTTGGTCTCAAAGTCAGGAGGTTCAGGGTTCGAATCTCCGTTGGGCATCTCTGTGTGGAGTTTGCATGTTCTCCCCGTGCGTGCGTGGGTTTTCTCCGGGTACCACGGTTCCGTCCCACATTCCAAAAACATGCATGTTAGCTTCATTGGCCGCTCTACATTTTCCGTGAATGTTTGTCTACATGTGCCCTGCCATTGACTGGCGACCAGTCCCAGGTGTACCCCGCCCAAAGTCAGCTGGGATAGGCTCCAGCATACCCGCGACCCTAATGAGGACAAGCGGCATGGAAAATGGATGAATTCTATATTGCAAAAACACATATGGTCGCTTTTATTTTGTAATGCTCACGCAGCGCCCACGTTGTTTACCAGGCGCTTGCATAGCGTTCACGTTCAGGAGGTCACCAAGTAGCACAAAGGTGATGGTTTACACACCTGTTTTCCGACAGCGTCACTCATTGGCAGGCAAAGTTGCGTACCTCTGCGGGGGCAGCAGTCTTGCCGCGAGTGGAAAAATATCCCAGCACAATTAAGTGTTGTATTCTGACGTGGGAGGACTTGTGTCTGACAAATAAAGCTCCTCCCAAGCACAAACCAGTACAATGCGACACCAAATATGATAATGGACTTAATAGCTGACTGAAAAGAGATGAGGCGGGGAAAAAGGGACAGGTTTGTGTTGTCTGTAAAGCGCAAGGCAGCCTTGGAGGTGTGGCCAACTTCATTTGGAATTCCCCTGAACTCACCTGAGTCCACCCCCGCCTCGGAATGGGAGTATTAAACCTTTCCGGTGCCGAACGCAGCAGCAGGTGCATCTCTGGACAAACGGCAGACGAGACCGAGCGTGTGTGGCGATTTCGGCGTAGTTGGATCATAAATACTTTTGCTTCATCTTGTGGCTCATCAGGTAAAAGATGTTTTTGCTTGATGGGGGAAGAGATGTTTGGGTTTGGACTCATTGGGGGGGGGGGGATGCTTGCATTTGGTGTGGCGTTCGTTTCAAGCCCAAGTTGCAATGAAGTTGTCGTTTTCCAGCGTTTCCATGGCATCCGTGTGCCTCAGCTCCGTGCTGACAAACGCCAACCTCACCATGTACCAGACGGGCCCGCCTGACGCCCTGCCCCTCGCGCCCCACGGCAGCCTGGCCTATAACTCCAACTCCAGCGCCGCTGGTAAGGAAAACATCTCATTCCGTCAAATTGGGTTTTGTGCCCCGAAAGTCTGGGGAGGGGATGGATCTTGTGTTTTCAAGCTAGACCATGACCTCATGGAAGGTTTCTCTGACCTCAATTAGAGGCTGTGGGATGAATGATTTACAGGCCGGTCAATGTTTAACCCGAGCATGAGCATCAAGTGGTGCCACCTCATCGCTGAAGCATCTCTTTGTTTTTCTGACCTGAGTCAAAGACCCAGCTCAATGGGTGTGAACACCGCTCTCTGCAGGTCAGTGGTATGCTCAGGTGAACCCCCTCCACTGGACCCCCGACAATGTGATGGAGTGGATCAGTCACCACGTAGAACTCACCGAGTTTGATGCGAGCACCCTGACCCTGGCCTACTGCGCCATGGACGGGCACACCTTGTGCCAGATGAGCCAGGAGCAGATGGTCGGTGTCTTTGGCCCCGAGCTCGGCCCGCACCTCCACCAAAACCTGCAAGAAAGCAAAGCCAAACATGGTATATTTACCCTCTCCAACCTGTCCCACACGTGATCTACAACATCGAGGATTTAAGGTGTTAAAAGGGGGTCATTTCTCGTCCTAGAACTGCAGAGCCTATCGGGACCAGAACTCAACGAGACCTGCCAGCTCCTGGACAAGTTCCTACACAACCTAAACTTGCCAGACAACCTGTCCTTCCCTTTGCTCAGCACCATCAAAATTGGTCAAGGTACAAATTGTGTCACAGTTAGTGTGGTCTGAGCACCGCCTGGATGTTCTGACCCCCGTGTTCCTACCACCGGCAGGTGAGGACTACGTCATCAAGGGGGACCTTGACTACAGTGACAATTATGACCTGCTCGGCGTTAACATGACCCCTCTGGGAGACGAGTACATGTCTGATACGCAGTCTGACAGCGAGTGCAGCTCCTCATCCAACAGTCAGTGTTTACTTTCCAGCTTTGTCGTCATTCGCCTCTTGAGGATGTCAGAACCAACTGGTTTTGTCCCATCAGGTGGCCTGTTTGGTTTCCCCAGCCTGGGCTCGCCAGAGTCCGGCAGCGGAGAATCGGACCCAGAGTTCTCTTACCCCGTGATATCAAGTGAGTAGAAAGAGATTCTTGGCATTCCTGCGCGGTGTCATCGGGCTTCGGCAAACACTCGACTGACCGCGACCTGCCGTGTTGACAGAGTCTCTGGTGAAAAAGGAGAAAGTCGAGTCTCAGCTCAAGCGACCGCGAGGCCGACCACCCAAAGTCAGCAGAGAGCTCGGCGGCAGCGTTTACGACCCTTCCAAGAAAACCAAGCATGGTAAGCGGACCGGACCCGCATGTTTGGATACCAACGGTTGGTGCTCACGGCGCCTTCTTGTCCGCAGCGCCTCGTAGCACTCATCTTTGGGAGTTCATCAGGGATATTCTCATCCACCCGGAGAAGAACCAGGGCTTGATGAAGTGGGAAGATCGGCACGAGGGCGTGTTTAAGTTCCTGAAGTCTGAGGCCGTGGCTCAGATGTGGGGCCAGAAGAAGAAGAACAGCAGCATGACGTACGAGAAACTCAGCCGCGCTATGAGGTGAGCTTGCTTGCGCTTGGGGGGCTTCTGATTGGTTCACGTCAACATTCGTCACGCGTCGGGTCTCGGCCGAACGACCGCGGGTCTTACGCCTGCTGTCCTTCCTCCGCAGGTATTACTACAAGCGCGAAATCCTTGAGCGGGTGGACGGACGGCGCCTGGTGTACAAATTCGGAAAGAACTCCAGCGGCTGGAAAGTGGACGAGCTTGGAAGGAGCATGTAAAGCTTCGTTGCTGGTGGCCGTTGGAATCCGAAAGCCAATCTGTGCAGAAGTTGGGAACTCGTAAGACCGGTTTGTCCTGTCGGGGGTGAGGGTTGAATCCTTGCCGCCCAAATGTTAAGACACTAACTTCCTTTCCAAGGAAGGTGTTGCAGAAAATGTAAGCCAGTGTTTTTGGCTCCAGTAGGTTTTATGAACCAAGTTTAATATTGATTGTGTGTGTGGGGGGGATCTCGCTTTGTTGTCCTGCTCTTGCATCAGAGTCCATCCCAATATTTATCCCCCAAAAGTCTAACTTTGAGAGAATTTCACCCTCAGGAAGTCGTCATCGCTATTTTGCAACGCTGAGCTTTTATTCCACGCCATCAACAGCGGAAAACATTCTTGGAATTCTTCACACGGCAGGCAGTCCCGCTGTGATAAGAGTTCTCGCTCTGTCTCGTGGAAGGACGATAGCTAAACTCGATCACAGAACACGTGAAAACCGACGGGATCATTTTGCTGGCCTGATGGTATTCCTGTCTTTTCCTCGCCTCCCGCCTCCGAACAGGCGGGACGAGGGTTCTCTCTTTGAAGCGGTTCCGGCGCCGTGGAACCGCGGCATGAACGGAGTGAGCCCTTTCGTACTGTCTCGGCGGGGTCACTAGCGTACAGAGTGCAGAAGAATGCAGCGCAGTAGAAATGAAATGAATAGATTGCAATACGTTGTCCTGTTTTTGTAATTATTCTTTCCGTGTTCTTTTCTCGAAATCCCGGCTATCATCTCGTCTTGTCAACCGAGGGTCTGGTGACACCCCAGGTGTGCAGTGAATCCTGGTCAGATAAATAATATAAATACTGAAAAGTATTTTCTTTTGTTTCATGTTAAAATGCGGTATTCTCATATTCCAGCCGTCGAGGAGAAACTCGATGTCACCCATCCTCTAGAAATATGCACTGATCTTAATACTGTCCCTTGATGTACGAAGTTTTGTAATTTTTCATTTTATATAAGTAAATAAATAAATTCGTAATAACTTGCTTGGTGTGTGTGTGCTTATTTCTAAAGCCTGGCAGGTCAAAGCTCAGGGTCCGTCTACCAACATACTCACTCTTGTCCGACCCATCTCATTCTGGCCTCTCTGACTTTATCACCAAAACATGTGCTGTCCCTCTGATGTACTCGTTCCTGATCTTGTCCATCCTGGTCACACCCAAAGAGAACCTCAGCATCTCCAGCTCTGCTACCTCCAGCACTGCCTCTAAACTAAACAACCACAGGGACTAGGATTCCAACTGAACATTGGAAATCCACTGTGGTGCGCTACAAAGGCAAGACCGTAAAATCCCAAGACTTTGAGTGTCAGGTTTGGTTTCTTCACCAGGAAAATCTTCCTTGTGTGGCACATGCTTTGCTGGCAACTAAGTAACTTTTTTTGGAGTAGCTTTGGTAATACTTACACATGGGTGAGCATTGGGGGCTAAAGTCCTAAAGCCGGCATTTAGAAAAGGAGAAATCATTAAACATTCGCTGATTCAACGCCGAATGGCGTCTCTGTGGATACCAAAATGAGAAACGCCTTCTTTGTGGTGGCCATGCAGGAAGCTCGCCGTACGCGTTGAAGCTGTCGGATTCCTACCATTCCAACATCACACACGCCGTCAACAGCAAATGTCCTCACACAATAAAAGCGGGTCGTTAAAAGCCCGGCATACCCGGCAAGTCGTCGGAGCCAACTGAGAGCCCATTGTTGTTGTTTTTCCTCATTTGTTCCCCGTGACGTAATGGGGGCTGTGGTTTAGCCCACGGAGGAGGGGTTTTGGAATGCCAGTCTTCAGTAACACTTTTTATATTTGTTTTGCACTCGAATGTGTACTTTGGTGATGTTTGATTGAATAGTTAGACCTTGTCTATGTCTATCTCTTGTATGTATGCAGCTGTTCTTTGAAAATAATAAACATTTGAGATTTTTTCATGAGTAATTCTTTGTACCCAATGCACATAATTTGGTAATAAAATAATGTAAGAGCACAAAAATGTGAGAAGCCACTTCGGATTGGTTCTGTTTTATGAATGGAGCCAAAAGAAGCAGCTCTCGAATAAGAGCCGGAATTTCACCAATCAATAGCTGTCAATATCTACCAATATCTTTTTGGACTCCCTTTGGATCCCGCTTCTCGGTGTTATTAGTGTTCCCCCACGAGGACTGGAACGGAGTAGACTCCGTTCAGGAACCCATCATGGCCAACATTCAGGACAAGACCCGAGGAGGCTGATGAAGAACAGAATCTGTGAAATAAACCGCACCTGAACGCAAACTCTCAAAAGCTCCGAACATTTGTCTGAGCAAAAACATACGCCCCGGTTTCACACACATCTTGGACCAAGGATGTCTCATCATGAGAGGAGCGTCAGATGACGGCCTATGAGATAAACGTGTTTATTTATTTACATGTAAATTCTGCCTTTTCCTTCCTAGTGGTTCTTCCCAAAGATGAGGTCGCTGGGGATCGGGTAAAGTCTCCGGGTCAGTTCAGAACATCTCCGGATGTGACTAATTTGACCCCATATGCCATTTTATCGTTCAAGACGCTCATGAAGTCATTTGTGCTGAGGTAGGAGTGTACCGAGTACATTAATAGCAATAGTGCTATTTTTAGACCTCACTCCCATGAAACCTGGAAAACCTGCCCAATGGCTGATGAAAGCGTCAGTTACTTTTAGGGTGAGCGTTTGTGAGAGATGTTGGTGGCAGTAGACTGCGTGGTATACGTGGTATACGTGGTATACGTGGTATACGTGGTATACGTGGTATACGTGGTACGCAACGCAGCCTTCCCGTACGAGCTTCTGTGGGAACTCCTCATGGAAAGACCTTACTTTGACCTTGTCAAAGCAATCGGGTCATACACGCTCTGCTTGTACTGCAATGCATGCAGACATAAATACCCAGCAGGCATTGGCTACTCAATGCTGACACTTTGGTATGCTCTATCTGGTTTGGCATATTTATCTGGTTTGGTGTGCTCTATCTGGTTTGGCATAATTTATCTGCTTTGGTATGCTCTATCTGGTTTGGCATAATTTATCTGCTTTGGTATGCTCTATCTGGCTTGGCATATTTTATCTGGTTTGGTGTGCTCCATCTGCTTTGGTATGCTCTATCTGGCTTGGCATAATATATCTGGTTTGGTATGCTCTATCTGGCTTGGCATATTTTATCTGCTTTGGTATGCTCTATCTGGCGGCTCTAAAGACAGACAGAGTACACCAGCGAGGTTTTGCTGAAGTTTAGACATATGACCAATGACTTGCCTCTTTTTTTAACATCTGACTTTTTGTTTGGAATTTCCTCTGCTCGGGCTTGGCCAATCAATATGAAACAGACATTTGCTACAATCTCAATCATTAACTCGTGAAAAGTTAATGTGCAATACTAAGGAGTACCAGCACTAATACATGCACTAGACCAGTTGAGAAAACTGGTTTGGCTGTGGTACCACCATCAACCTTCAATGACAAGCACATTTTTCAACTTCTCCAGTATCTTATTAATTTTAGTCAGCTAAACGCAATTTATGAACTGTCACACCGCCGCCTTCTCTAGCTCCAGACTCGTTCCACGTCCATGTCAAGCTTCTCCAGTAAAAGTCTGTCATTTTCCCGTCACCACCCGAGTGCGGGCGTTATCGTGAGCAAAGCGCAACAGACTCTTCGTCTTCTTCTGTCGAAATACCGCCACCATCTGCTGGTGAAACTTTGCTTTGTTTTACTCTGATCAACCAATCAGAGGACAGAAAAAGGATGAGCTCACTGTGCGCCTGCTAGCTGGCCTTGCGAGGTGAACCTGAAACCTGATTGGTTAAAGAAACATTGGCTTTTGACCCGCTGATGGGGAATTTGAGTTGGAATTATTTCTACCCAACTGATGATGTCCCGATCCTCCACGATGGCTGTCAAGAAGAGTTCACCATCATTGGCTCAGGTTGGCTTTACAAAATACCTAGCTCAAAATGCATCACGATACTTAATGAGCCTCACACATGTGCACGCGTGTCGTGACAGTCAACTGCGTTTTCCATTCTAACCAGTTGAGTAAGGCGGATGGGAACGAGCAGAAATAGCTGGAAACTCACTGGTCCTGTTTGACCCGTTCCTCCACCTTCAAGTCTGCCTAACAGTCATGCGCACGCACGCACGCACGCGCTGAGCGGCCTGGCTGAGCGGCGCGTGTGCGTCTTCAAGGTCAACATACCGGTCTGGCGGCTGAGTTTACGGGAAACGTGCAAACGGTGCCAAAGAGTGGAAGGAAAGGGGAGGGCTGGAGTTTTACTGCTATGAGCTCAGCGCATTGTTGCAAGATAAACACAAAGGAGGGCATTATGCCCCCCCCTGCAGTTACTCATTAAGCTCAAAGGCAATACTTTGGTTCTGGGCAGCAAATGTACATCCCGTTGCAAACACGTCGTCACAGCAACGTGTGTAAAAAGAGTGTGTGCTGTTAGTGGAACGTTGAAAACGCTGGCAAGTCATAAAACATTGTACATAAAATATTGTGTAGTCACGTGACGCGATTGGAATGGGCTGCTTATGGAAGTGTATGAGCGCTGATAATATATATCTATATATATATCTATATATGTCAGTAAAAATGACTTCACTGCCGAGGGCCAAAGGGGCCCGAAAATCACTCCGGTGTACACAAACTCGTCTGCTCATGACGGGCCGCACCCACAGGCGTGAAAATATGACAAGCAACAGCATCTCCCAGCAGAAGAGCACTTTCAGTGGCAGATTACTATCACTGCTGCCGTCCGCTGAGAAGATCATTCCTCCCTCGAGAGCTAAAAACAGGACTGGACTTTTTTTCTTTTGCCTAGTTATGTATTATTGCACAACAAATATAAAGTGTTATTTTCTATATTTGTTTATTCTTATTTTCTTATCTCTCCAAAACGGACTATTACTTGTGCATCTATATCTTTGTTTATTGTAATTTACTTATTTACATGTTTTTTTGTTGTACTTATTTTCTTGTTTTATATTCAAAATACCATTTTCACACGTTTTTTATGATTCTTTTTTTTCCTGCTGTTGTATATTAAGTTGGCTATATTGGAAATCACCTTAATATACTACATTGAAAAATAGAGTATTTTATTTTAGTATAGTATAGTTTGCCATGTAGTAATTAAATATAGTATATTCAACTGCTACATGGCAAATAAGTTACCAGTAGGTGCAGTAGATTCTCAGAAAAAAAACAAACCCAGCATTCATGATATGCACGATCGCGCAATTAGTTGAAAGGGGTGCGTAAAAAAAATAAAAAAATAGCAGTGTCTGCCATTGGATTTACAAACTATTTTATTCAAACTTTATTTATTCCTGTCAATCACTTAATATTTAGTTTGGTTTGGAACCAAGATGTTGCTGGTTTACTAGTGTGTTTGGGGTGATTGTCTTGTTGAAACAGCCATTTCAAGGCCATGACCTCTTCCAGTATTTGGACATACACAAACTGATCCATGATCCCTGCTATGGGATAAATAGTAGGAGAAACATCCCATATCAGGATGCTTCACTGTCTTCACTGTACTGTGGCTTCAATTCAGAGTTTGAGGGTCGTCTCATAAACTGTCTGCGGCCCTTGGACCCAAAAAGAACAATGTTACGCTCTTCTCTTTAGGCCAGTTGGTGTGTTCTTTGGCAAATTGTAACCTCTTCTGCACAAAGGGACTTTGCGGGGGATTCTTGTAATTAGATTAGCTTCACACAGACGTCTTCTGTCACAGTACTTACAGGTAACTCCAGACTGTCTTTGATCATCCTGGAGCTGATCATTGGCTGAGCCTTTGCCATTCTGATTATTCTTGCATCCATGTTGTAGTTGTCCTCCGTTTTCTGCCACGTGTCTCTGGTGGAAATACACTTTTGAAAATGCGGCCGACACACAAGGTGATATAAATGTTTCCTGGCGAAGGTGGGCGATAGTGCAGCTTATGACCAAGGAGTGGCCTCTGTCATAACATTTGATAGGAATATACGATATGATAAAGCTATCAGGGGTTATCAGCACTCATGACTACTGAATCATAGAAGCATGTGTGTGTTGAATGCATGTGGCGGTTTTGGTTTTCAGCAGAAGCATTAGTGTGATGGTGGGAATGCTTGTCAGTGCATGACCCGGTGATGATAAGGTTTGGTTTGATGGCCTCTTTTAAATATTTGCATCGGTTCTCCACAATTATTCACACGGTTGTGCATTCTGTTGCCGATATGGAAAGAACCGGTCTGTCTACAGGCAGTCGGGTCAGAAAGGAACCGCGTTGCTCGGCTGCAACCAGCAGTGGACTCACCTTGTTTGCGGTGTAGAAGAAGAATGAGATGACATCAGCTATGGGATGTTAAGCTATTACTGTGCAGCAATCCCTCGTCTATGGCGGTTAATTGATTCCGGACCCAGCCGTGATAAGAACAACTTTGCACAGCAGGATCCGTTCTTTACAAAGGGAATATTTTCATAGTTGTGGCACAGAAAACCTGTTTACAGTCCTCTAAATATGCTTTTTTAAACATCGACAGCAAATATAGTAGATATACTGTAATCAGAGGCAATTTTACCATGTAGGGGAGCGGAATGGGTGGCGGACAGGAAGTGACGTCGGAGGTTCAGAGTTGAGTTTGAGCTGCCTATGCCTGCCGGTCTCATGCCAGTGGTTATATGATTATCAGTACCATGTTGTTGCTACTGCGATTGACTGGCGACCAGTCCAGGGTGTACCCCGCCTCCCGCCCAGAGCCAGCTGGGATAGGCTCCAGCATCCCCGCCACCCGAATGAGGATAACACCTAGTGGCCGAAGTGGAATACTACACTCACTAGTTGAATGCCGCTGTTTATGGATTATGTATTTCTATTTAGTTCATTTAGCCTCATTTGGGGAAAATATGGACAATTTGCTAAAATATACATATTTTGGATCAATAGTAAATCCATCCATTTTCTATACCACTTACCCTCATGAGGGTCGCGGGTGATTATTAGTAAATGACTAATGATAATAATTACATATCTTAATCATCGTATGAAAACTACAATAGCGCTTCTATGCATTTGTCATATGGAGAATATATTCCCATATATATTTCTGCAGAGTACGACACCGGCAAGCAGACTCCCTCCCATGAATGCCACTTGGTGTTCTCGGGCATATTTTACGGCGTGCAATAAAAGAGCGAAGGAAGAAAGAAGCCGAGTGGGTCAGGACAGCCAAGCATGCGGTGAAGACACATGCGGTCAAACGGGTTTGCGGGTCAGTCGCATACCGAAAGTAGGCCGCATGCAGTTATGTCACGCACGGTTATTGTATTTTCACATACTTGAGGTGGGTGGAGCGCTGAGGTTTCTTGCTAATTAGCGGCAGGTGCAACTCATTAATCTAAGCACCCAAATGCATGCATTATTTACAGTGGGGTTTGTAAGGCAACACGATGAACAAGCAGCACTTGGAGTTTTTGCCCAAATTTCCCGTGAGGAGCAGACAAACCGTCATGTCTGAGACGTGAAAAGGAGTTTTTAGGTTTACAGAAAGTGTGCAATAATGATCCAAACAGGTGCATACAATTGTTGTTTTACTCGTTTGAATACCTTTAGCAGTAATTATTGGAACACAAAATGTGTTTGGTAAGCTCCTTGAGCCTTGACCTCCATGCACAGGTCATGCCCGAAAGGGTAGTTAAGGTGGCCAATTGCAAGTTGTTCTCCTCTTTGCATCTTCTCTGAAGTGGGGCATCATGGGAGCCTCAAAGCAACTGTCAAATGACCTGACAACAAAGATTGTTCCACATCATGCTTTGGGGGAAGGATACAAAAAGCTGGCTAGAGATTCCAGCTGTCAGAGGTAACGAAAGACCACAATCACGGTTCTGGTTGAGGCTTGAGGTGGCAGGCCGAGAGAAATCTCAGACAAGCAGAGGTGAAGGATGGGAAGAAAAGTCGAACTCAACCCACAGAGCAGGTCCAAAGACCTACAACAGGATCATGCTGCAGATGGTGTCACTGTGCATCGGTCAACGATTCAGCACTTTGCACAAGGGGATGCGGAGTGGCTCGAGGTGTGCTGAGGCACATTTGGACAAGCCAGCTTCATTTCGGAACAAGGTGCTGCGAACCGATGAAAGTAAAATGGAGGTATTTGGACGTGAGAAGGGGCGGTGCATGGCGGATGAAGAACAGAGCATTCCAGGTGAAACACTTGGGGCTCTAATTTTGTAGACCAGGTGCAGGCGAGGCGCACCTCCGCCACACCTCGCCAGTGAGGCGTGTTCTAGGTGAATTTTGCAATTTTGTGCAAGGCCCAGCCTGGGATAAGTACTCCTCCATCCCTCCTAGCGGCGCAAGTGCCAAAGAGGGAGGAGAGAAGGCGTGATTGGGTCAAACACAGCCGGGTCAAATCTTCACCAATCAAATGAGCTCTCCTCCTCACTTCTGAATGCGCCGCTGGCGAAACGGATTCCAAGTTTGGTTGGATTTGGATGAAGACAGCAGATTTTCCCAGACGGAAAGTGATGTTTTGGTACGGGAGGTCCGACCTCGCAGTGGCCGAATATACGGGCACGCCAGCAGACCTCCATGGGCTGCTGATGCAAAAGCGGCCTAGGAGGAGATTACAAGTATTGTAAATCAAGTTTCATTTTTGCAATTCTCCCTTACACAATCAAAGATGTCAATACAATTAATTAGATTAGATCCGCTGGCCACCAATGAGGAGGGGGGGGGGATTCAGGGACCGATGAGGTGGTGGCCAGAAGGAGACAGAGGCAGAACCGGGAGAGTCAATATAGATGAGATTGTATGTGCTGATTTAGATAGTTAGTTTAAACAGTGCTTGTTGTGATTCAATTGTTTATTTATTTATTTATTATTAAATGTGGCTGACATTGTGTAAACCAGCCTGCGGGGTTTTGGTGACGCATGCGCCAATCAGCCAAATTCCCACTAAACCGGCTGCGCTTCGCCTTACGCCGAGAGTAGACCAAGTTTGAGTCGGCGAAGCCTTTTGGCACAAAATTGTCAATCCGTCTGGCACCTCCCTTTGTGGTAAGAGTATATATTGTCTATAATGTAGTAAGAATATATACTGCATATAATGTATATTGTCGAAAGAGTATATTATATATTGTGGCAAGAGAATATATACAGTATACATACTGTATATTGTAGTAAGAGTATATATATATATATATATATATATATAGTGAAAATAAGCCCCTAAGCTTTTCTGAGTACCATTAAAAATGTTTATTATGTTGTGGCAAGAGTATATACTGTATATTACATATTGTGGTAGGAAGGGCCGCACGGTGGCCGAGTGGTTAGCATGTCAGGAAGATTTTGGTTTGCAGTTTGCATGTCCTCCCCGTGCGTGCGGTCCCAGATTATGCCTGTTAGCGTTTTTAAGTTGCCCACAGGCATGTGAGTGTGTTTGTCTGCGATCGGGGTGTACCCTTCCTCTCGCCCAAACTCGGCCCCCCAGGGACCGAATGAAACAAGAGCAACGGCTGTGGATGATGTCATCGCTCGGTGAGCGACGCCGGGTGAGACGCAGCTTCTTCTGCACGTGACGGCATACCGATGTCTTCGTCGCCCGACAATATCCGCTACTCCGTCAACAGCGATATCCGAGTTCAAGGAGAGCGAGTCGATGCAGGCGATGAGTAACGACGTCACAATATCGGTTTTGATTGCAGCGTTTCACACTGCAGTTAAGAAAACACTTTTGTTTTACTTTTTTCCGTTGTTCAAATATTCCATTAGCACAAGGAGGAATGCATTGAAACATGCATCGAGTGTTGTTTTTTGCAGTAATGTAGGGGATTGAAAAAGGCTATTGCTGTCTTGTGTGTTTCTTTGGTGGTTTGAACACAAACTGGGAAGTTTGTGGTGGGTGGTGCAACATAAAACAGGCTAGAAAAATAAGAGAGAAAATTAAACAAATGAGTGAAAATAGTAATAAAACTAAGGGCCCGGTGAGTAAAAATGGACCAAAGTTAAAGAAAATTAAACAATATACACAATACAAAATAAATATACTAAACTTTGTATGTGCAAAATGTACATTCCTGACTCCTTCGCCACTATATATCACCCAATATAGCGCCCTCTGCTGGACATAGTGTAGTGTTGCACCCAATATGGCTCCCTCTGCTGGACATAGTATGATATTGCACCCAATATGGTGCAATAACTATGGGGTGTCCTACCTTTTTGGAGGCAAATATGGGCTAAAATAACTCAATTTTTTTTTTTAACATTGACATCTTAGACGAAGCAAGTTAGTGTAATATCTAATAATCTAGTCATCATTTTTAATAATGAGGATAAGCGGTATAGAAAATGAATGAATGAATGAATAATAATAATAATAATTGAATATCCATCATTTTTGAATCACATCCGAGTAAACAATCTTGAACATTATCAGGGATGCCCACACTTTTGCATATATATATATATATATATATATATATATATNCATAATGCCTGTGAAGCATTCAGGTTGCTTTTGCACTCAATCATTGCTCAGAAAATATGTTTGCAATGCACATCCACCTCGCAAGCAAGCAATATGTAAAAGTTCCGCCACAACGAAGCTTCAATTATCAGCAAAGGTGCGCCCAATTTACAACTTACACACTCCCCCAACCAAACAAGCGGCCTACCTGTTCCCAGGTGAGTTGTCTGCCGTGGTGCCCAGTTTGGTGGCGTGTTCCTCTTTGTTGCCTCTTTGTTGACTTACATGGCGGCCTCCTGGCACCTTTGCCGCCGAGGGTGTCGGGTTGTACGGACAAATGACCAAGACTACTGTGGTGTGGTGGGTTTATTATTAGGCTTGCCAGTGACGAGACCAACCGGGACACTTGGCATGCGAGGTGAGAACTTGGACGGTAAATAGAAAAACGAGTAGGAAAACACGCCATCCCAGCCTTTCCTCCTGCACCAGCAAAGTGCCACCGCTTATGGCTTGCCACCTGAGCCCACGTGACCACGCCCCTCCACACCTGTGCAGCCTAAACCCCGACTTAACCTGTCTCTTACCTCCTCCCTCTCTTAACTTTAGAATTCAGTCAATACTTTGGAGGCTAACTAGCTAGCTCGCTAGCTTGCCATGCAAAAGTTAAACATCATGTCCTAAAAACGCATACATGTCTCAAACTGCACCATGTCTTAAAAAATGGCATATTTTACATCATGTCCTAAAGACCATAGAGTGAAAACAAAGCTATCCTCCTATTCAGTGTGGAAGTGGTAACTTTTTAGATTTTTTTTTTGTCCTTCTTCTGCAGTCCATTTTTCTCCCTTTATTAACTTTAGAATACAGTAAATGAATTGGAGGCTGACTAGTTAGCTCGCTGGCTTGCTAACGTTTAAAGCTGTCTCTTGTGTGTACTTTGTATGAGGAGAATGAGATGACATACAAAGATGTGTTCACGAATGCAAGTTTTTTTCAGCGCTACGTTGAGTGTGCGTGTTACAGACACGGCCGAGTGGAAATGCCTTCCATCCAAATAACATCTCATGGCTGATTGACGCCACGCCCCCACGCCACCTTGGCCTGCCCCTCCTTAGTGGCAGCAAGCTGGGGAAGGGAGGGGTTGCCTGGCCCGTGCGGAGGTGCTACTCGTACAGACGGGCTGCTGAAGGGGACACGCCCCTCTCTGAGGACGTGAGGGGGCACGCGGAGGGAGTCAGGAGGCAAGCGGGTGGGGACGTGATGGCGATTGGAACATAGATCTTGATGGTCTCTTGGCTGTTGTTGTGCACAGCGTCTCGGGGTCCAGAACACCTGAGACTGGGGTGCGAAGGCCCCACAAGGCTCGGAGCTGACTCTGTGCGGATTTTCCAACTCTGAGACGTCGTTCCCGATGAGCCAGTAAGGTGAGTCGAGGTCCTCATGCTCGTTGGCCGCAGACTCCAGGGGGTCCGTGCGTCCAGAGGGGGGGTCGCTTAAGTTACTTTCGCTTAGCGTGAAGACTCCGGAGCTGATGCTGCCTGACAAGGTGGAGTTACTTCCATCCGGGATGGATGCTGGACTGGTGGGCGGGGCAGGTGAAGGTTGGAGGGGACACTGAAAAGCCAAGAAGTGTTTCGTCATTGCTTACACGATTCATCATTTACTTTCTTTCAAACCGATAACTTCCTGCTTCCCAAGATCCGTATGATTCCGGTTACCGCTGCCTGTTTTAGATGGTAACATTAGCATGTTAGCATTGCCTAGCATGCTAACATTAGCACAGTGGCCTTTTTACCCATTTTCATAGGTATAAATATATGTTAAGCGCTGTTATGCTAGGTATTGCTAGCATGCTAACAGTTTGCCATTTTTTAGGTAAACATTTCTATGCTAGGTGTTAGCATTGGTAGCATAAGCACAGTAGCATTTTTACACTTACCACTTTCATGTTAGGTTTTAGCATGCTAACATTAACATGTTAGCATTGCTAGTATGCTAACATTAGCACAGTCGCAATTTTACCCATTTTCATAGGTAAATATATATATATATATATATAAACACTTGGCACTATTATGCTAGGTGTTAGCATGCTAATGTTAGCATGTTAGCACTGTTTGTGACCTCAATGTGTCCAGTGCCATGAGATGACTGCTGTTGTGATTTGGCGCTGTACAAATACATTGAATTGAATTGTTAGCATTATTGAAGTCATTTTGATTATTGGTTATCTGAGATCTTTTTAATATGATCAGATGTATCCGTATGACGTCATCATTCCCCCAAATTGGCCCAACAATTAGCGTGCGCCCTACAGTGAACGGGAGGACACGCAGGCTGGGAACAGCAGGTGAAAGAGGAGGAAGGGTACCTTTCTTAGGGAGCGCGTGGGAAGGGCAGGAGGGAAGTCACAGAGTTGGTGGTGGAAAGCATCAAAGTGCAATGACAGGTGTCGGCCTACAGGGGGACACGCAAGGACTGAGAAGGACACTCAAGCAGGAGGTGATGAGGATCATTACTCTATGTACACTACATACAGTATATACATGGTTTACATATACTATATATATAGTTTACATATACATATACTGTATGTACACTACATACAGTATATACATGGTTTACATATACTATATATATAGTTTACATATACATATACTGTATGTACTCTACATACAGTATATACATAGTTTACATAAAATCAAACAAGAAAAAGTCATAATTTTATGAGAATGACATTGCAATATTATGAGGAAAAAATAACGTCATTTTAGTAGTATTATGTTACAATATCAAAGAAAAAAAATGTTTATTTTTAGGTCCTGATATTATGACAAACACACGATTTGGGGGGGAATTTTGGGGAAATTAGGTTGGAGAAAAAGTTACAATGTTACGAGAACGAAGTCAAAAAATTATGGGGAAAAAAGTCATATTTACTAAATGAAAATTTAGACTAAAAAAAATAACGGAAAAAGAAAATACAGCAGTAATTTTACCAGAATAAAGTCAAAATATTACGACACTTTAACAAGAATTCATCACTCAATCATCACTTTAGCAGCATAGTGCAAAAATAAAGAATTTTTTATTATTTTTTTATGTTAAATTAAAATATGAGAAACAAACAAAATAAAATAAAGTTTAGAATTTTTGGATAATTAGGTTGAGGAAAAAGTATCATGACGATAAAGACAAAATATGAGGGGAGTAAAGTCATTATATTATCAGAAAAATATTATTTACAAAGGAAGTTGAAATATTTGGAAAATTAAAAAAAAAACAGCAGAAATGGAAAACAAAATTAAAAAGTCAAAATTTTACAAGAATTCAATGAAAAAAACGGCAATTTTGAGAGAGCGAGATGTCACAAGCAAAGTCTTCACCAAATGAACGATTTGAGTGGCGTTGGGGGGTCATACCATGCGGTACATTACGCGGGGGAACAGGCGGCGCCATGACGCTGCCAATGTGGGCGGACACCATGGGCGCAGCATCTCTGGTTCCGCTGTCCAAACTCCAACTACTGGGGGTGCTCAGAACTGCGGGGGCCACATAAGTACAAGCACAAATATTAGTACAAAGTACAAGTACAAGTACAAGTACAAATGATCTGAGTGAGCCAACCTTTATCAGTGAAGGACAGGTTGGGGTCGCTGCAGGGTTTACAGCCTGGACTGATCACCTGATGGAAAAACGCTCGCTGCAAGAATGAACAACAAGTTCACTTTAATCCACGTCGACAAAAAGACAACAAGAAGCTTCAAAATCGAGTAGACCCCTGCCTGGTCACGGTTCGGCTTTCACCGCCCCACAGGTTCACAAATGCACTCCCCCGCTTATGGCGGTTAACTGGTTCCAGACCGGTTCCGGGAGGTTACGTCTTTGACGGGATTTGTGTGTTTGTGTTCAAAAGTTGTGAATGGTTTTGGAGGAAATTTTCAGGAAATGGGATATGGAACAAATTTTGGGCGTGATGAGGATCACTGTCTAGATCTAGAATTTTTTTTAAAGGGATTCTTTAACATAGCGAGATAAGATTATTTTCGGCTAATGTTAGCATGCTAGCACTTTTACCCATTTCCATAGGGAGACACATATAGAAACACTTACCTTACCTACATGTTAGGTTTCAGCATGCTAACATTAGCGTAGCCGCAATTTTACCCATTTTCGTAGGTAGACATATACAGTATTTATACATAGCACTATTATGCTACGTGTTGGCACGTTACCATTGCTAGCATGCTAACATTTTGCCATTTTTTAGGTAGACACTATTATGGTAGGTGTTAGCATGCCAATGTTAGCATTGCTAGCATTTTTTGCAATTTTCATGAATATGAACTTAAGCAGACATTTAGCGCGATCATGCTAGGTGTTAACATGCTAACATTAGCATGCTCGCACTTTTTGTGTAGTTCTTGTCTTAAGTTGCATGAGATGACAGCTGTTGTGATTTGGCGCTACACAAATAATTTGAATTGCTGTTTATGGGTGAGTCCATTTTTTGGGGCCATTCATGGGTGGTCTTAGAACGTAAACCCCTGCAAATATTGTGGCTCTGCTGTAGTTTAGAGAATGTCATTCAAAGCTAACCTGCCCGCTCTCGCCGAAGTTTTGATACAAGACACTGCTGGGCTCGTCCCGCTGTGGCGGCAACAGCATCAAAATGTCTGGGTTGGTCCTGCTCGGTTCTGTCAGAGAAGGAAGTTGAGTGAGACACGAGGACATGTGTGTGGGCATGCGCAGGAAGCGCACTCGAGTCTTCACCTTTGATTGCCGGCAGAGCCGAGTTGATTAATTGCGAGGGAGCCGAGTGGGTGGAGCTAAGGCTGGAGGAGGAGTGGCTCGCCTGCAGGGAAATAAATGCAACATTCAGGGCAAATATTTGTAAGCATGCAATTTGCATGCAATGATTATTTTCTATCTTACTGAATGATTCACAGAAAAACAGCGTGATTTTTGGGGTTAAAGCGAGGTCATTCTTGGCTGTTTTGTCAGGTGTTGACATTGACTTTCTCACTCAGGTGCTGCTGACCTGAATGGCATAGAAGTCCTCGCGCTGCCCGGCCAGCACACCGTCGGCCAGAATGAAAAGATTTCCAACATTTGCCATCTCGCTGGAGATGCGAAGAGCGAGAGAAGCAATGTTCCCATGCGACAAAGACATGATTGCATTCATTTGTTACTTCTGTTTATGTCAATACAATATTAGTCAGTACATCTCAGCAGATGAGACCAGATTGGACTTTCTGACCTGTGTCGGTGTACTTGGAATCTCTCAGGACTCACAAGACTGTGAGTGGCCACAATCCCTTTGTCCAAAGCACATGGACCCTGGAACACAACAACAATTCGGATGAGATTAGAAGTCAGCATGTCAGCATACGAGCCAGGTTCAGCACCACAAACAAGCTGGATCGGTCATCAGTCAATTGTAAATAAGATGGATCGGTCATCGGTCAATCGTAAATAAGATGGACCGGTCATAAAAATCGTAAATAAGCTGGACCGGTCATCAGTCAATCGTAAATAAGATGGATCGGTCATCGGTCAATCGTAAATAAGATGGATCGGTCATCAGTCAATTGTAAATAAGATGGATCGGTCATCGGTCAATCGTAAATAAGATGGATCGGTCATCGGTCATTCGCAAACAAGCTGGATTGGTCATCGGTCAATCGTAAATAAGATGGACCGGTCATAAAAATCGTAAATACGATGGACCGGTCATCGGTCAAACGTAAATAAGATGGATCGGTCATCGGTCAAACGTAAATACGATGGACCGGTCATCGGTCAAACGTAAATACGATGGACCGGTCATCGGTCAAACGTAAATAAGATGGATCGGTCATCGGTCAAACGTAAATACGATGGACCGGTCATCGGTCAAACGTAAATAAGATGGACCGGTCATCGGTCAAACGCAAACAAGCTGGATTGGTCCATCAAACAGTCAATGAGAGAACATGGAGAAGATTTGGGAGTACAGCTGAGGTAGCCACATGACTGCTGAGTCGTTATTCATCTTAAAACCAAGTCAAGTGGGGGGAGGTGTACCTGAAGAGAGCGAGTAGTTGGAAGGACAGTTCCGGTAGTCAATCACACCATATTTGCTTAAGCGTCATCTTTTGATGATTCAGTTCATATTCACACTGTACCTTGAAAGGAAAGTTCTCACCTGGCAAAGGCTGTTCCTCAACACCTGGAACTGATCTATCAGTTTCTTGTGCAGGGGACGCATTTCTGGGTGCACCAGATTCTCATGCACAGCCAGGCCGGTTCCAAGGATGTGAACCTAAAGGAAAACCCAACCACATTTTCAAAATCATTTGGTGCATTTTTGACTCCATTTTGTACATTTGGGGAGAACTGTCTTTATGTAGCCTTTCACATTGCAAAGGACCTCAAGCTTATCCAAAATGATCTGCTGGGATCGGCATGGGACATTTCTCAGAATGCAGCTGCTCCAACATCCACTTTTATACTTATCATCTTATTATTATTACTAGTATCTTCATATTTCCCTGAGCCATCCAACCATTCAATCACTTTCCACACCGCTTATGTTGCTCAGGGTTGTGAGAGGCGGGGTACACCCTTGGACTGGTCCCCAGTCAGTCACAGACCACATACTGTCGATGGTATATTGTTGTTGTTGTAAGAATCGTCAGTACAATTATATTACATCAACAGGCACATACAGTGTTGCTAAACGTCACCACAACACAAAAGGGACGTGACAGCAAAATAAATAATGAAAGACAATATGGCATCCACGCCCTCAAGGTTTGACTCCCCACCTGCTCCTGCATGACACTTTTCAGCTTGCTGATCTTCTCGCTGTCCTCGGGGTGGCTGCTGATGTAATCTTTGTCAAAGAAAGCCTGACAGGAAAAGATCATTTACACACAACAACGTTTTTCACATTGTTTCTGAATTCCAACGGCATGATAGGCCACAGGTAAGCTGGAGCCTATCCCAGCTGTAGGTGGGGGGCGCATTAAGAATCACAGTAAACCAACCTCCTGGTATCTGGCAATGCCGCCATTGACGGCAGCGTCGATGACTCCGTTGAGTGTCATGCTGAGAAGGTTGACGTTGTTGTGCAGTTGTTTGTGTTGGTACTGGCTGAACAAAGTCCGCAGCTCCTGGTTCTTGTTCTCCACCACAGAGATGGCATTTGCTAGCGGACTCACTTCCACCTGAAACCCACCAGCATGAAGACCAAATGGATTTTCTTCTGAAGGATTGACAGCTTAAGTGGTCAAACTAAGAAAAGCGTTTGGAAGTCAAGTACGAGCTACAGCCTGACTGCACTACAGGATACAGTCCTAGTTCTGTGAACAAATGACTGTTCTTCAGCACTTTATTTTGTTTCTTTTATTTTGTTAAGTGGTCAGTGTTTATTTTTGATGAGAATGATATTTGAGTGATGGACAGTTTACCTTACCGATGTCTACTTGTAGTACATTGTGTTTGTTCTTTAATTGCGATTAATTACAAGTTAACCATGGACAAAACGCGATCTGACAAATCTTACGTAACTTTGATCAAATGTAAAATTACTACAGCTTGGACATTAACGCAGGGGCAGCTGTTCCAACTCGGACACAAAAAAACAAAACAAAAAACAGTCACGTGCTGCAAGCGTGTCACCCAGAGAACGCAAAGCACAGGTTGGATTGCAAGGTTTATAGGAAGGATGCTCCAATCTGAGTTTTATGCTGTCGATTTCAATAGCAATCATCCAGGACCGATACCAACACCATTCACATGGATTGATTAAACATTTTTCAATTTATTTACGAGTGCTATAGGCCGGGGCGCTGCATAAAATAGAGAAGCCAGGTCAATTCCAAGGTCCAATAGCTGCCAGGGAGCCCAAAAAACAGGTAATTTTCGGGTGCTTAGCTCAACTGTCTGACAGTCACACACATACTCAAAATATACATACATCATATCCACTGATGCCCTTACCAACTCTCTCTTCTCCACCTCAAACCAGCGTGAAATTCCAGGCAAAGGATGGGAAAGCACCAGCGTTGTCCTCTCGATCCAAAGACTCTAGAACACAGCAAGAGGAGACGTCATGATTCCCCTTCCCGACCAAAGTTAGCGGTTATCTGATGATTCCAGGTATTTGTCCTTCCAAGTGCACTTGGAAAATGGTGGCGATCAATGATGTCATACGTATCCCGTGAAACAACCAATCAGGAAGTGAACTGAGGAAGACAGAATCGGATAACAGCAAGCGGCAAACTAGTGACGTGTGTTTCTATGGCGCGTTCCACAAGCCTTACCACAGCAGATAAGGATGGAGTTACCATTAAGCTAAGAACTTTTGCCTAGAATCTTCTTCTTTGGAGTCACAACTTTACCTTAAACTCATTCTCTCGGTCTTTCGGCCCTTTATGGAAAGGCCGATCGTGACGGAAGCGCCGAACGTTGTTGACCCGGTAAAAGCTCTTGATCCGGTCGGGGACTCGATCCAACTGGAGGACGCCAAGGGCTTCGGGAACCGGCGTTACGGCGTAAATCTGGAGGTCTGAGCGCCATCGATCAAGGAATTAACTCGGATTGCACACACACACACACACACACACACATTGACAAAAGACACACAAAGGGTAGGATACACTGAGCGTCACTCTGCAAGATGGCTTCCTCGGGTGGCTTTGGGTGCTGCATGGCGATAGCTTGCGGGAACTCCCCCAGCATCCTCTGCTGAAAGGCCTCCAGGCGTTCATAGTCATGACCGCGACACACAAATTCTTTGTTCTGGTGGACACAATTACAAAAACAACTGAACTGTCACTGACACCGTTAAAAACCGAGGATTTGTTCATGCTTCCACTGACTCTGAGGAAGAAGGGGAACTTCCTGCCGTAGAATCCCACCCTGAAGAATTCAGGCTCCAGACGTTGATGCTCCATGATATTATCAAAGTACGCCGCCTCCAATTTCTACCAACGCAACACAAAGATGATATTCACATTCCTCATCTTCCCACACAGACGTTCACTCTCACCCGAATCCAGCTGAGACTCTGGTAGTCGTACAAGGATTCATACTGGAAAGCCAGCTCCCTGCAGAGAGGAATCCCAAACTCCCAACACTGAGCACACATACACACACACACAGCACATACAACCAATGGGGAAAACCGAAGCTATAATGCAAAGAGAGCTGCCATTGTCTTCAGCTGCACATGGATTTACCAAAACGGTGGATGACTTTTACCTTTCCTTTGTTGAAATAGTGCATGACCTTGCGGCCAAGCGCCTCCTTGCGGTGCCACTCAGACTGAGCGGGGTAATGCAGGAAGTCTTTCATTGGCCGCTCATCCCAGTTCAGTAACTCCCAGTACAACAAGAGCGTGAACGCTGCCTCTGCAGGTCGAATCAATCCATCAATCAGTCAACCCGGCAGGCACACGACATTGAAACAACGTTGATGAATTGTTGGATTAGGTCTCAACTTTAAGCAACACACACACAACGTTGAAACGACTTGCATTTGCTCATTTGTTTATTCATTGTGGGATTTTTGACATCCGAATTTGAACCCTTAATGCAGTGGTTTTCAAACTGGGGGGACGCCCATTGGGGGGGCACAGCATTATGACAGGGCTACCATGCACACTTTTCATTTTTACCATATTTTTTGGACTACAAGCTTCTACTCTTTCCCGCCCTTAGGGCCCAGGGACTTTCATAACAAAGAAAATCGTCATTTTACAAGAAAAAAAAGTTATAATTGCTAATCGAAAACAAGTCGGAATATTTCGGGAATAAAAACCGTAAATTTACGAGATTATAGTCGTAATTTTAGGTGTCATACAGGACGTTTCTTGTGACGGGACAAAAAAACAGAGCATTATATATATAGAAGAAGTACAGAAACATGCATCTACCCTATAGATATAAAAAACCTACAAGACCATTTACTTGGAAAAGATTCACACTGATTTTTTTGGGTGAAGTTTACACCCATTGTACCACCAGATCAATTGGACTTTGCTAAATCTTTATTGGCCACTAGTCCTTCTCTCCAGCGCTGGCATTGGAATTGCTTGCATCTGCTGCTGTTTGAATTCAAATGTAAACTGTCCTCTAGACTCCTACACTTGTTTCACGGCCGTTAGAATAAAATAATCTGGGGACACTTTCACCCTGTAAAAGAGGCAGACCCCACACTGTAAACCGCCTCACCAGCCATGACCCTGCAAACATCAGTGGTGTACTCGGTGTCTGTGTGTGTACCAGTGTAGTTGTCCGCCTGCAGATGCATGTCACAGAGTTTGTGGACGTAGCGGACGTACATCTCCTCCTTGTTGATCTCCGATTTGTAAAAGTTCTGCACATCAAGGTTTGGATCAGCGACGGACGGGAGCGTGAAATGAACATTCAAATCATTCCTGCGACTGGAATCTTACCAAGATGTTGACGGTGCAGCCGATCTTCTTGTTCTCCGTCTCATCTCCTTTCATGCAGTCCCTGGAGACAAGATGGATCATCCACTGCACTTTTCTTCACTTTCATACACAATCACACGTCAACAACACAATCATCTGTGTGTGGTACCTGTAGTCCAGAAGACGTTCCATCAGTCGGGTGACTGAAGTGACGAAGGAGATGCCGCTCTCTCGCCACGTTTCATGCTCAATCTTCTCCAACAGACTTTAAGCACAAAACAGCAAACTGATTCATTCCATCCGATGTACTATCTGTGTTGTTCTGCAGTATTTATGTCTTCTTTTGCTGAAGACAATACTAGGAATACTAAATGAATGGAAATGAGTTAGCCACGTCATACCTGGGGTACGGCCCGAACAGCTGAGTTCTAATCCCGTAGCACAAAGCAAACGCACAACAGCGGTGTTAGTGCACAGAAAGAAGGCTGATGTGTGTTACTGGAAAAACACAATGACGGATTTTTGTTGTTGTTTTACAGCAAACTGAAGAGTTCTCTGTAGTTCTCGTCGCCTTTGCCCTCTGAAACCAAACTGTCCAGCTTGTCAATCAGCTCGGCCTCCACCTGCACGACAACAACACAACAACAGTCCATACACAAGTGCTGTGCGTTGTCTTTGTGTGTGTTGGTCAGGCTTGCGTGACATGACGTCTCTCTTTGACTACTTGGCCTGTTAGCTTCCTTGATAGCGAGTGAACCATGGTAATTAAAGAGATAAAGGGAACCTAATTTTAGCTGCAAGTAATCCAACTGACGTGTGTCTTGTTGCTAACAAGTGTGTGTTGTTGCTAAGGAACATGTCTTGTTGCTAGGTAAGTGTCCGGTTGCTATGATACGTGTTATAACCAAAGAACGTGTCTTGTTGCTAAGGCACGTAATGTGTGTAATGTGCTAAGGAAGCGTGTGTTGTTGCTAAGGAAGTGTGCCTTGCTGCTAGGGAAATATGCTGTTGCTAGGGACTGTGTGCGTTGTTGTTAAGGAAGTGTGTCTTGCTGCTAGGGAATTATGTGTTGTTGCTGGGGACTGTGTGTGTTGTTGCTAGGGGAAGTGTGTGTTGTTGCTAGGTAATGTGTGCCTTGCTGCTAGGGAAATATGCTGTGTGGCTAGGGACTGTTTATGTTGCTAAGGAAGTGTGCCTTGCTGCTAAGGAAGTATATGTTGTTGCTAGGGACTGTGTGCGTTGTTGTTAAGGAAGTGTGTCTTGCTGCTAGGGAATTATGTGTTGTTGCTGGGGACTGTGTGTGTTGTTGCTAGGGGAAGTGTGTGTTGTTGCTAGGTAATGTGTGTCTTGTTGCTAGGGAAGTGTGTCTTGTTGCTAGGGACTGTGTGTGTTGTTGCTAAGGAAGTGTGTCATGTTACTAAGGAATTATGTGTTGTTGCTGGGGACAGTATGTGTTGTTGTTAGGGGAAGTGTGTGTTGTTGCTAGGTAATGTGTGTCTTGTTGCTAGGGAAGTGTGTCTTGTTGCTAGGGAAGTGTGTCTTGTTGCTAGGGAAGTGTGTCTTGTTGCTAAGGAAGTGTGTCTTGTTGCTAAGGAATTATGTGTTGTTGCTGGGGGGGACTGCTAGGGGAAGTGTGTGTTATTGCTAGGTAATGTGTGTCTTGTTGCTAGGGACCGTGTGTGTTGTTTCTAGGGACCATGTGTTGTTGCTAGGGAAGTGGATGTTGTTGCTAGGGACAGTGTGTGTTGTTGCTAGGGACAGTGTGTGTTGTTGCTAGTGAAGTGTGTGTTGTTGCTAGGGAAGTGTGTGTTGTTTCTAGGAACCGTGGGTTGTTGCTAGGAAAGTCTGGTTGTTGCTAGGACCTGTGTGTTGTTGCCAAGAAAGTGTGTGCTGTTGCTAGGGAAGTGTGTGAAAATGTATGGATGTGAGCAAACCTGTTTGAAATGTCCGTGTTTGCGTTGTTCCCAGTCCATCATGTCGTGGAAGATCGGGATCATGATATTACGGACTTCTGCCTGAGGGACGAGTGTCACTCCCAAGAATGGGCCAATCATTGCAGGGATGAAATGTATTTTGTTGTCACCTGAAGTAAGTGTCAAACCTTCAGGTATAGATTTCAAATGTAGGTTTGGTCATGGGTGGGGGAGGCAGGGGGTGTTCTTACCCAGGTTCTGCCACATGTTGAAGAGTTTGTATGTCATCATCACTCTCATGTCTCCATACCTGCGGTTACATTTCATGCTGAAAAAACATCTTCTGATACCTACATCAGGACATTGCTTCTTTCTATTCATCACAAAAACAAAACTGTCTGGCTTTATGTACTCTTACAGGCTTTATGTACTTTATGTAGCGCTACTGTCAATATACACACACATACAGTATATATACATGCCTACATAATGATTCCTTTTTTCCTTCCCGTTTTGTAACATTATTAGAGCCCTCTAGACATTAATTAACACCCCTAAAGTCACCAATACAGAGAAAATAAGCCATTTAAGATTACCTTGTAAGGAAGCAGAATTGATGGTGGACAGGAAGTGACGTCAGGGTTCAGAGTTGAGTTTTAGCGTGTCGTGGGCTATGGCCGCAACAGTAACCCGTGTTATTATTATGATTATTATTATGATGGTATTATTAAACTTTCAGTAAAAGTCAGTTGTTCAAGTCTGGCGCGTCGATGGTAGTCTCACTGAACAATGACGGACACCTAGTGACCAATGTCAAATAGTACATGTTGTGGTTTAAATGGCTTATACAGTAACGGATTACAAGACGCCATCACCCACTTGTGACAGTGATGCCTCCCTCCCAGATCTGCTGAACGACTTCTACGCAAGGTTTGAGGTACAGAACAACGTGGCGGCAAGGAAAAACACACCTCCTCCTGACGACCAGGTGCTCTGTCTAACCGCGCCTCAAGTGAGGAAGACTCTAAGCAGAGTTAACTCACGAAAGTCTGCTGGACCAGACAACATCCCCGGCAGGGTCCTCAGGGAACGTGCAGTACAACTTGCGGATGTCTTTACTGACATCTTCAACATCTCCCTGAGCAGCACCGTTGTTCCCACGTGCTTCAAGACTACGACCATCGTCCCAGTGCCGAAGAAGTCTACAGTCTCCGGCCTCAATGATTACCGTCCCGTCGCACTCACACCCATCATAATGAAGTGCTTCGAGAGGCTTGTCATGAGGCACATCAAGTCTCGGCTTCCACCTTCACTGGACCCTTTACAGTTTGCGTATCGTCCGAACCGTTCACTGACGATGCCATCAACTCCACCCTTCATCTCGCCCTCACCCACCTGGATAAGAAGGACACCTATGTCAGAATGCTGTTCATCGACTTCAGTTCAGCATTCAACACAATCATCCCACAGCACCTGATCCTGAAGCTGAGCCTCCTGGGTCTGAACATCTCTCTCTGTAACTGGGTTCTTGACTTTCTGACTGGGAGACCTCAGTCAGTCCGGATCGGGAACAGCCACTCCAGCTCCACCACGCTGAGCACCGGGGCCCCACAGGGCTATGTACTCAGCCCACTGCTGTTCACTTTACTGGCTCACGACTGTGTAGCAACGCACAGCTCGAATAACATCATCAAGTTCGCCGATGACACGACCGTGGTGGGTCTCATCAGCATGAACGATGAGTCAGCTTACAGAGAGGAGGTGCAACACCTTACAGACTGGTGTAG
>QODF01000086.1:0-154918 GCA_024372805.1 Oostethus manadensis
GCAGCACATCATCCCGGCAGCACATCATCCGCACCATACAAGGTGTTGACAGTGTACTGCTTCCACCTCCTGAGACGGTTGATGGTGGTCAAGAATATCTTCAAAACCATCCAGCTGTAATTCTCCATGGGTTCACCAAACTCCTCTTAGGTCTGAATTTTTGCCTCCGCAACCGTCAGAACTGCAAACCGCTTGGTCTGCCAGTACCTGTCAGCTGCCTCCGGAAACAGGACTCTTCTGCTTGACGGCCACAGCTCCAATCAGCCATCTCGACAATGGAGGCTCGGAACATGACCCACTATGACTCAATGCCCGCTGCCTCCCTCGTACATTAGGGCCTGCCGGGTCTGACATGCGTTATCCCCCACCTTTGGAGCCAACTCACCACCATGTGGTGATCGGTTGACGGCTCTGGCATCCTCTTCACCAGAGTGTCCGAAACACGTAGCCGCAAGTCCAACAACACAACCACAAAGTCGGTCCTCAAACTGCAGCCCAGGGTGTCCTTGTGCCAAGTGGACATGTGTGGACATGCAACACACGGTGTTCATTATGGACAATCTGTGACGAGCACAAAAATCAACTACGCACCGATCGGGTACAAATCAAAGGGACTGTTCCTCCCAATCACACCTTTCCAGGTTTCATGTGCCAACATGAGCGGTAAAGTCCCCCGGCAGAAACAAGGGAATCCCCAAAGAGAACACTGTCCGGTACTACCTCTAAGGATTCCAAAAAGGATGGATACTTTTAACTGTTGTTTGGTGCATCAGCGCAAACAACCAGAACCCGTCTCCCCACCCGATGACACATGTTAACTACCCTCTTGTTCAATGGCAATATACAGGCCCTGAGCTGGGGCGGGGGGCAAAAAGAATTAGTCACCCCTGCCTGTTGCCTCTCACTGCCGGGAACGCTGGAGTGGAATAAAGTCCAGCCCCTCTCAGGAGGACTGGGTCCAGAGCCCTTGCCATGCATCGTAATGAATCCGACTATGTCCTTCCCCAGCAGAGAGGTGATGACGTTCCACAAACCGGCAACCAGCTTGATTTGCCAAGTAACATTTGCTTGCCATTCACAAAATCAATATATATGCAAACATTTCCACACTCTTTGTGAATGTACAAGAAATACTGTAAGTAAAAGGACCCCCAGATTGTTTGAAATGTCGACTTCGGAGATGTTGAAATGATTTTGTCTTGAGATTTTATAGAGCCAGTCATCACATTCAGCTATTGTTTGAAGGTATATTGTAGGTATATTGTAAGGTACTTGTACATTCGGCTTTATACCTTGTATAATACTCTTGACCTCTGTGTGGCCAGCGGTAACTGATCGGTGGCTGTAGTTAAAATCTTGCCCACCATGTGAAAACTAGAAGGTGCACTGCCTCTAGGTCATATGCTTGCAACCCTATGGGCAGCACAACTTTCCATATTTGACATCATGTTGAGCAGCAAACAGTTGAGCCAAACAGCCCATCTGCTCGTTGAAGCCAAGTAGTGCACGCCATGTTGCTTCCACTGCTTCAAGACACAACGAATCAACTATCAATCACACATAATAGGCTGGATTTCGCCAAGTTTTGTCTATCCCTTGTTGCTTGCCTTTGTCAAAGCTGCCTGAATTATATATACATATTTCTTACTATACAGCCACACATACAATAATGCAGGAAGACAACAATATTAGACGGTGTGAACAATTTACAGCATGTGTATAACTTCATAACTTCCACCTGGGTAAAGACTTAAACCTTAACAAGATGGATCTGCTTCACACCAAAATTCAGCTCATCACAGGCTTAACATACGCTACTTGTATCTGAAAGTCTTCATTGTGCTTATTGGGCATTCTTTTGAAACTAAATAACAATAGTTATTGTAAAGGCTATGGTGCGTTTCCCAAACTGATTTGTATTGACGCGGGGGTCCAGTCAGTCTGTAATCGTTGCATGGTAATGTCGTAACATTATTCACACAAATTATTCGACAGCCAGCTGATATCTTACATCAATTAGGTCATATATTGGGAATGGAAACATTGACATTGTTGCTGCAGTCTGTCACGGGAAAAGAAGTTGTGTTCCTATACACATTAAATATCTAAAAGCAATTTGTGGGAGGGATCTTAAGGGATTAATATGTGGCTGGGGTGGAGAGCTCCAGGCTGGTAACCTCTCAGAAGGTCATCAATACCATGAGAAACACCATAAAGGGTCATTGAGTCGGTGACCTGGAAGGGTCAGAAAATCCAATGGGATTGCAAGTCTGTATAATTACATGGTGATAACTGGTGTCATCATCTCAATCATGATGGACGCATTCTGGATCTGACCAGGAATAAACAGTTAACAGTTAACATTGATGTAGGCAGGTTTCTGGTATGCTTCATTACAGTGTGAGAACACTAGACTATTATCGACAAACTTTCAAGGATTTTTATATTATTGTTTTACAATGATAGCCTCATACACACACACACATACACACTGTGGAGTAAAAACAGTAACATTATTATTGAGCTACTGTGGTTGTGTAGTCAAATTGTTCTCAAAACAAAATCTTATCATATTTGCAAAAAAAAAAAAAATTGCTGTATTAGAAAGGCTATCATACATAACTATATAGCAGAGGTGGGAGAAAGTCAGTGTTTTGCAAGTCCAAGTCAAGTCTCAAGTCAATACAAGACAAGTCACGTCAAGTGCCAAGTCATAGGCTTGACATTTTCGAGTCCTTTGGAGTCATCAACACTGTAAGAGTGTTATTGGCAAGGATCTGCTCAAAAAGGTTATATTTGTCATCCAATGTCGTCTCCACTTGATTTATTGACATAATAATAATATTTCCGTTACCTTTTCAGCCACATGAGAGGAACAAAGTATTAGAAACCTGCCGTCTCTGCACTCCAAATAAATACCAAAGACAGACATATTCCACCAGGAGGACACTATTCTTACACCATCCATGGCTTTCTTTATCCCTGTTATATTTCACTCCATTTTTCCACAATTGGATATTTTTTTGTGTGTCTCATGGCCTTCTAATCCTCCAATCTCTGCCCCCATCTCCATCCTCATCCTATTTCAATTTTTCTATCTGTGAGAATGCCCTGAGGCGCCTCCCGTACTTTATAACGCTGCCTTCATTACCCAGGCCGCTGCAGCTGGCCATAAATGAAACAGAGAAGACGCGGTTGGAGTGGAGGCTTGCACACGAGCAAGGAAGGAATTAGAGGAAAAGGAGTGGGAAGGGTCAAAATCCATACAATGAGTCAATTGTGGAGGCCGTAGTAAGGATGGATATGGAGCAAGAGACCTAGGCAGTATGAGAATGAGTAGAGGGGCATGGCCATAAAATCTAAGTTTGAAGTTATGGAAGACTGTATGGAATAAATTGCCATTGAATAATATTACAATTGCCCTGGCCTTATGGCACTGATGAATACGGATGTCACCCAGCAAAGCCTTGGGCTTTGGGGAGTGGCCCATTTTGCCAGCCTTCATCTCTGTAAGGACAGCCAAAAATATTGAAGGACTAAAAAATCCACTGTTGATCATTTAGTTCACAGCTGCACATCTTTAATGTAAGTCTCCTGAAGAACAGAACAAACAGGATATTAGAGGTGTATTTTATATATTTCAATGATTCCATTAGTATCACTTTCTGTGCTCCCCACTCCATTCCAGACTTGGATACAATTCAATGCGAGGACACACACACCCATGTGTGGCTACCCCTATGAGTTGTGATCAAATGCTTAGGAGAAAATAATACATGTGACGTCCGATGAGGTCCATGACTTCTAGGGAGTTTTTTCAGGAGTGCATGAAAATATCCTTAATGCAAATCACTTGCTGCTTGCCAGCACCAACTGGCATTGGTGCTGGCAAGCAGCAAGTGGCATGCGCCATGATCTAACTCAGTGCACTCAGATGGTAGGCTAGTCTTATGCACTAAGCAGAGAGAAGATGCTGGCGGCAGCCTCATCTTAGGTTTCTGAAATGTGCAAATGCAGCAAATTTTACTCAAGAAAATGTTTCATCCTATCTTGCTGCAATGTCATTGTCAGTCCCCAAAAAGTGTCCACCAAATGATGTGATGATGCCTAACAACACAAAGAAAAAGCGTGTGTTTTGTGGAGCACATTGAGCTGTGTGAAAAATGTCAAGTCAATCTGACTTGCAGGGTCTGACTTTGGGCTATAATAAGAGCACCATCATGCGGTTGGTGTTTGTGAGAAAATACTAACACAGCAGCACAATAGGGGTGAATGTTTGTAACCCCTTAGTGTGCGGTGCCTCAGGTGTAGAAGAGTTACTCTCTTCTGTGTCCTTGGATCAGTGTGGATCTGCACCTAAATGTAATATTAACTAATGCTTGTAGAACATCTTCTTAACTGTTGCCGTGGCTGCTACTGATTTGAGGGAAATAGGACTCTTATTTCATGTCATGTCCCTAGACAGTGCATAACAATACTTGCAGATTTGAATTGATGGAGGTAACCAATACAAGATTACGGGAATGAAACCAAAGCTGAGCTTCCAACACATCATCAATAAATGGGCCACAGGGTCCATGCATTTCGGTAAACTGACCTCATCTTTGTGGTGAGAAAAAAAACCCAGCTGAAATGTGAGGACATAGTGTGTTATTTACTGCCAATCCAAGGTAATGTCAGTTTAGCAGGTTTTAATTCTCTTAATTAAATCTTAATGAAAAATAATCTCCGCGTAATGATTCTCTGCAAACATTGTTGGTACAAGAAAAGGAATAAAACAAACAGTGACATTCAGTTTCTAGCAGAATATATTCCTTTTAATTCAGCCACAAATGTGCTTTAGTTTACTTGAAATGTGCTTCAGTCATAGCATACTTGCACATCAAATGGTACTCTCAAAATCTACTATTGCCGTAGTTCCTTCTTAGCGTCATCGGGGTCCTTCTCTGGAAAATTCTGTGTGGTTCTGATCATGAGTCAACTAAAACAAATAGCTTTTTAGGAATGGAACATTTGTTTGAAATGTATTACCATTCTTTGTCCAGATATACAGTATGCTCTTTGTATATGCATTTAAATTGTGTTTTTATTCCACTTTCTTTCTTAAATCACCTTGTCTCCACGTCTACACATGATTTATAGGTCAAATCTTACTTGATTTTGTAGCAGACATGATCCAACTGTCCGAAACAGCCTCACACTTCTCCTGGCGACGGAAAATGCTGAAGATTAAGCTGAGCACCCTGTCTCACTTTGAGTATGACTTTATCTACCGACAGTATACTGACCTCAAATGTCAGCTGTTGGTGTGAAACTCGGGCATGTTCCACTTGACTTACTGTTGTTTAGAATAAACTCATCAGCACAGTTAATGCAAATAAAAGTAAGAGTGGCGGTCGCTGCTCTTTGAAACCTTAGGAAGCGGTTTGCAGTCTGACTGGCTACTCCTAAAACCCAATAACGCTGGTATTATGAGGTTTACTTAAGAAAGTAGTTTACAATAACTAATTCTGTAAGAGACTTCGAGCCTGCTCTGACCGCAGTCGCTCAGTCTTCTGGCTGCTGTCGGTCAAAATCAAGAAACACCCCGCTCCACAGAACCCAGTGAAGCTCAGTTTCTGTGCAAGTGACGTGTTTTTCGGGGCCTTACTTTCTTGCTGTGAGCTTCCATAAGCTGGAGTTTGAGCTTTAATAGAGATTTACCAAAACGTCCGTGCTACTGCTGAGGGAAGAGAGATCGTGGCAGACAGCAAACTCACTCAACAGCAGATCAATGCTCAACATACTACTACATAATGAAGTGCATTCTTGCGGAATTTCAATGCAGTTTTAAGTCTGCACATTTTGCATATTTGACCAGTTATTCACTAAAATTTCCATGTCAGCTCACTTGTAGTCAACGAGCAATCACCGCTGTTGTACATGCTTAAATGTGCTGTAAATAAAGACCGGTACTTTCCTCCGTTCCGTCCAAGTTCGCTTCTCTCCCAACACGACTAACTTTCCCCGCCTCACCGTGTAGTGGAGGTGACCTGAAACTGTCATGACAACCTATATCATATTTTATCAGTGACTCACCACACACAATCACAGCGCATGGACACCACGGGTTCTGGTGGCAAGAGAATCGTTGTAGCGTATGTGCGTGCACGCATTTCCGATGTCACTTAAACTCATTCCATCAAACCTTGGTAAGTGTACATGCAGGGATGCAAACACACATCTATCAGCTATATTAGGAGTAGGTCACCTATACTGTACCACGCCTCTCACCCTGAGACACTCATCTTTAGAGACACCTCATCCACTCGTTACAAACAGACATGTCCGCCCCGGATGTCTTAAGTAGTTCATCACAACTCTTGTTTTGACAACAACCTGCCATGCCACTTTATTTTAACGTTAATTAATTGCAGCTTAAATAAGTAAAAGCAGAGCTACTCTATTTATGGGTGAACAAGCGCTTTCCCTGTAGGTTTGAAATGTGGTATCCCTCAAGGTTTGCTTTTAAGACCCCTTGATTTTTTTTGCAGTGCGCCTGCCCTCTTCTTTCAGTCATAACAAAGGAGGGCAAACTTCTGCGAAGCAAGTTTAGTGGGTTAGCGAGCTGTGTTGAGTGTAGAGCCGGACTCGCCTGTTCAGTGACGGTAGCTCTCTTTTAAAGCAGCTATCACCGGGGTAATTCGGCCAAACTCATAACGTGGTCCCAACCACGTTATATCAAGACTTAGATCTAAAAATCAGCTATAAAATTGCTGCTGTTGCACTGCAGAACTCATTCGGCGTCACCATTTATTAACAATCCTGTGGATGTGGGAACAAAAATAATTCGGGCATTACTACTACAGAAGTTGCTTCTTTGAGATCACACTGAACCACTAGCGTTCCCTGATAAGACTTTATATAAGAGATACAGATTTTCAGCTGATAGTATAAACTCCATTTGCTCACTTTTTGAGGCCGGCACCACAAATAAAATGCCATGTGAAATATTAATAATTAGGCCAATGTTAGCAGACGTATATGTTGCAGCAGTCCTTGCGTGAGTACTCAGCCCCTTAGTCTTCTTACGTTACAATATTTGCTGGAGGGATAAGCAATCTGAGAAATAAGCACTCGACAGAGCCTCCTAGTGGTCACCACGGGGTATAGCACCTTGTTTCTGATAAAAGAACATATTTAGATGAGCATCTTTCAAAAATGAAACAGGAGTTTGTTTTTGGAATGGATTAGTGTTCATGTGTAAGTTGGTGAATGAAACGTCTAGCAGGGTAAAGTTACTTCCGCATTTCCACGCTCAGCATTATTCTGCCAGCGGCCCTCCCTCGCTTCATTGGTGGCGACAGTGTTGCTTTTAGCAGTTATAATGTTTCGCTCATAACACCCCAGTATAATGACTTGCATAAAATACACTGGCTGGGATTGGTTCACAATATGATGTCAAACGGCCACTTTCATGTGAACGCGCACTTAGCACAAAGCAGAAAACCGGACTTGACCAAGTAAGTTGATAACCACCATGGTAGTACTGTTCAATTCGGTTTGGGGAATTTGGGGTGTGTTGAGCTGCATCCTGTGCACAAAGCTACAATAACTTAATGTACCAGTAGGAGTAAAATATTCTCCAGTTGCATGCACCCTTCTTTAAATGTAAAAATTCAATTAGAACATTATATTTAAAACCTGACAGAATCAGTTGTCAGTTGTCAAAGTGTAAATGTAGCATATCATATTAAGCATATGTCTGGAAAGTAAGTCATTTGTGCTCTTCACCACCATCTGTGGATCCATCTGTCTGTCTGTCAAGCTGCAAACAAACTCTGAAACTTCTCAGTGTGCACTAATTAGGGACCTTTGATTAGATAATGCTAAAAAAAAAAGACCTTGTGTGATGTGACTGTTGTAAAATTCCATTGCTTTATATGTGCACTTGATTGCAGTTGTTGCTGCTCAGGGGGGCCCAAGCAGTTAATAGGTTTTGGGGGCAATTGTCTTTTCACACAGGGCCATGTAGGTTTAGATTTTTTTCTCCCTTGATAGTAAAAAAGTTTCTTTTAAAAACTGCATTAGGTGTTTTTTGTGTTTTGTTGTCACTGGATTCATCTGAATCAAGTGTGGCAAACATGCAAAAACAAATCAAATGCTTTTTCACACCACTGTAGGGCTCACATTTGCAGCCTTTAAGCCTTCCACGTCCACAAAAGATTGGGAATTGGAGTTCTGTCTGTGTGCTCAGAGGGTGGGCTCCGGAGCCATATAAGATCCCATGCCTTCAGGAACAACTCTTGTGTCGGGTGTCATTGTGGATAACAAAGGACCCCCAAAAGCATCATGGTAAAACTGCTAAATGGGGCACTGACTCAAAGAAGAACCCATTAAATGCTGATTTTTTTAGTATGTGTAATTTCAGTAAGCCTAATGCAAGCCTATGCAGAAGGTCCAAGAAACATGGACATGGCAAAGTTGTCACAATCTGCGTTGTTGTCCGCGTGACAGATTTTGCTTTTGTTCCTTTTTATGTCTCAGTTCCTGTTTCTGCACTTTTATTGTGATACGTCTTCCTGTTTTCCTTGGTTTGTGTCTGCCTGCTTTGTTTTTTCTCTATTAGTCGCATCTGTAGCTAATTTGAGTTTCCCTTCTATTTAGTTAAGGTGCGTTCCTCTTAGTTTTGTCGTCACATCGTTTCTTTGTTATTTCGTGTATTTTTGTTGCTGTACCTGCGTCCTGCCGCTGCACAGCAGCAATTATTATTAAAAAGACATTTCTGACTAGCTATTGAGTGCTGCTCTCTGCATCCTCTGGGTTGTCGCCACTATGCCAAAGAGCAAACGTAACAAAAGTGTCGTTATAGTTTTAAAATTGGATCTGTTCTTCCATTTCCGACAATTCCTAGAAATGTCATCCAAATGCATTCAGAACCGTTCAAGTTATTATTACGCCGGCAAAACGTAATGTCTGCGCTGCACTTGCGCTTTGCGCTGTGCTTGTGCTGGGCTTGGCAGAGGTAATAAATCTATGCAGTCCCAAAACTGCATGTCGCGGTGCATAACATCTTCACCCATGAATTGATTGGACTTTGCAAATTATTTTCTGTAATAGACGGAGGTGTTTAGCACCAGCACCTTATGTTACGCTTTATTGAGGAAATGACACCGAGCTAATTACCAGTGTGTGTGTGTGCGTGCGCTGGCAGGCAGGCTGTTAAGAAGCTGCTCACACGTAGCCTGTTAGACATTAATCACCAGTTTTCAATAGACAAAGGGTGATATACCTCCGGCGGTGTGAAATACATTCCTGCAGCATAGCAGGCCTGTTGCCACCCTAAAACCATAATTAAGTGTGGAGGCAATGTTGCGTGTAACATCTTTACAACATTCTTTACTGTCATACAAGTGTAAAGGGAAGTTTACCACTCGATGATAAAACTATGAAAGTAAATTTAGTCTGTCAAAAAGGCCCGAGAGAACATGAGTCAAGTGGTGTTTATGTTGACATTGGTTTGTGCATTATATTGTTTTGTTATTGTTAGTTTAATTGTAGAGATCCTTTTCCTGTGCCGCACGCAACAAGTTCCATTTCTGGTTGCATGGTTATGTCTGCAAGTTGGCTAAAGGGGAAAAGGAAGCTTGAATGAAAGCGGACTTCTATCAGGGTCAGTAAAAAGTTAAATAAAAGAAGATAAAGATAAAGCCTTCTTTTACTCACAGTCACACAAAGCTACTGTAGTGGAGACCTAGGAAAAGTATAACGATGAAACCCTACAGAATCTGTTAATATCTGATTCTTTTAAGATATGATGCATTATTATTACGAAAATGGAGGTGCAGATTTTAGATTAGCGACTAAAGTGAAAAATACACACAAAAAAAGTGCAATGGCGTATCACTACAATAGAATCAGTCTACATTTGTATCAAATAAGAAATAAGAGTAATAATTCCCAGAATAAAATGATATAATTAAAAAAAATCAATCAAAAGGAAGGCTGCTCTTACAAGATTGAGAGGGATTTTGAATGAAATGCAAAGCATTCAATTAACTGGAAATGAATTCAAATATGATGATTACTTGAAAGTGTCACAATCCGTGCGTTAGTCGGCGTGACACTTGTTTTTGTTTTATTTCCTTCTTTAGTTCCTGTTTGGAAGCTTTTATTTTGATAGTACTTCCTGATCTGTTCTGTTCTGTTTCCCTTCCACTTCACTTAAAAAAAAAAATTCTATTTGATTATTTAGTTCAGCTGGGTGCGTGGTAGTGTTGTTGGGTCATTTGTGTTTCTTGGTGTTTCTTGGGGTTTTTGTCGTTCCTGCCGCTGCATTGCAGCAACAACTAATAAAAGACTCTGACCTGCCACGGTGTCCTGGTCTCCGCATCCTCAGGGTCGCTACAATGCCCAAACTACGCAAGCCGAAACGTCACAGAAAGTCTGAGTGTTCTTATTACCTGCACTGAGCAGGTCTCGTTTTACTTGCTTGCGTATGAAATGTGGTGCTCATCCAAATAAGAATTGTTTAGCCTAAGATGACGTTTGTATTTAACTCAATCCAGCATTCTAGTTATTGCATGCTGTGAATATTTTGCTAGAACATTATGACAAATTACTACAATTTTTAAAAAAATAGTGCAGGACATTGTCAGCAAGCGCAAATCATTGATTTTCCTTGGATTCCATGTTCACCTTTTTTTATCCGCACGGTGACTCAGTGGGTAGCATGTTGGCCTCACAGTCAGGAGGTTCAGGGTTCAAATCTCCGTTGGGCATCTCTGTGTGGAGTTTGCATGTTCTCCCCGTGCGTGTGTGGGTTTTCTCCGGATACTCCGGTTTCCTCCCACATTCCAAAAACATGCATGTTAGGTTAATTGTGACTCCAAATTGTCCATAGGTATGAATGTGAGTGTGAATGATTGTTTGTCTATATGTGCCCTGCGATTAACTAGTGACCAGTCCAGGGTGTACCCTGCCTCTCACCCAAAGCCAGCTGGGATAGGCTCCAGCATACTCGCGACCCTGATGAGGATAAGCGGTATAGAAAATATATGAATGAATAATTCAGCACAATGGAACCTTGGTTAGCGTCATTATCATTCTAACCAAAATAGAGGTCAACCGAATCAAATTTTACAGTGGCTTCAAACCTTTTTCTGTCCTGCATCCCTTCAGACATTTGACTGGAAGCTTTGTCCCCCTACTCTTGGACAATTAAAAAACAAAAGCATTTTTATCTTTTATTCCAGTCTTGCATTTTTTTGTACAGGTGGGTTTAAAGTTGGGTTATGGATAATGAGCATGAATCGAGTACAGCTTGTCATTATCTGTTATCGAGATGAAGGAAAATCATAATTGGATAACAACTTTACAGTATTCACTCTTCACGCTCTGTGTTTGGCCCGTCTCACGCAGCGACCGCCCCTCCATAGACAGACTCACTACATCCAAATCTGTTGAAAAACTTTGCTTGTAGTACTGAATGCGGTGCTTTTAAGAAAAATACAGTGAACAAAGCTGATAGATTATTTCCCTGTTTGGCATTAATGGCTGTTTGCATGATTTGAGCAGAGAACGACAAGTCAATCAAGTGTATTAGTAAAGGTAGTTCAAAGCCAAATAATGGCAAAGTGTGACTGCATGCATGCAAACACATGCAGAAGACCCTTTCACTGTTAACACGCCCAGAAAAGTGATGCCCTTTGAGAGCTGAAAATAACTCCAAGGCCTTGGGCTTCCTCTGGGATTTCCACACGAGAAGAGGACTAATTAGTCTTAATGTGACACAATGGTAAGAGAGATGCTTCTTCCCCACATTTGCAGAACACACAGCACTGTTGATCTTTTTGTTTCTATTCCAGGTCAAATCACAACCTGATTTTTTTACTTTTGTGTGACATCAAGAAGACAAGCTGAAGGCCACAAAAAAATCAATAATGCATTCTTGTCAACTTGCAAAGACAACCCCAGAAAGGAATCTCAAAAGTTGGAGTCTTCCCTATGGGCACTGAAGGACAAAAAACATGTAAACTTTAAAAAACATCATTTTTCAAAAAAACAAATGACACATTTCTTACTTACCAAATTAAAAAACAAAATTTGACCTGATTGTTCACTGAAGTTTTGTAAAACTTCACTAGACCTCAGTTCACCAGGCCCCAGAGGATGACATGTATGCCTTACTTTTTATTCTGATTTGTGTGCCTTTATGTGCATTTTTACTCCAATGTCACCATATGTTTCATCATTTCTTATAGAGGTTAGCATTACCATCAACAAAAATATACTATTTCACAATCGTCAACAAAGCCACATGGACACATGTAAACGCTCACATTTTCACTTAAACATTAAAATAAATCAGTCTTTGTTCATTTTTAGGGGTAAACATATTCATCTCCATTAGAACCACATGCAAATGATGTAATTTGCATGTTTGAAGAGGGCATGCTCTAGCAATTTGTAGGACAACCAATAGCTACTTTTCTCACTGAAGAGATGGCCGCACTGTCACGCTCTGTATGGTTATTGGCGTGGCAGTAGGTTTTACTTTCTATTGTTATGCCTGGTTTCTGCTTATTTCCTATTTTCCAAATGTCTGTTCCCTGATTTGTCTTTTCCTATAATTACGCGCACCTGCTTCTCGTTTGTCTCTGGTTATTTTAGTTCAGGTGTGCACATTCTTGTTTTGTTGGAGCGTTGTCAATTGTTGCCTGTCAGTGGTCTGTACTTGTTTGTTTCTTGCTGCCGTTACTGAGCAGCATTCTTCGTCATTAAAAGTCCTTCGTCTGACTTGTTTGGCGTCCTGCTCTCCGCATCCTCGGGGTCAATACCACCACGCCGAGACGCAACCGTGACAAGCACCGAGTTACAGTTTTGTTATTTGTCGGTAAGGTTGCTTTGATTGTTTTTACATTTTCATATTTATAATGCTTAACTTCTTTTTACACGTGCACGACAGTTGGAATATTACTTTGCCTGTACAATTACTGGAGGTTATGGGAACTATTCACAATCCAAACACATCAGAGGTTGACGACTAATGATGAACCTTATACCAGAGGTACCACAGTACGTGCGTTTCCGTGCACTATTTTGGCCGACGCTCTTACGCAACTCACGAGACGACAGGAAAACCACTGAGGCTTGAGGGCAGTAGGCCACCCTGAAGGAAAGCACTTAAAATCCCATCTATTCAGTAAGACAATGTGCACAGCGATCAGGTAAAGAAGTGCACAGTAAGCTTGTGATCATTACACAGATGCATTCTGACAGCCGCTTCATTAAAAGACCATTTCAGTCCAGACAATTGTTTCTGCATGCATGGCCCATTTACAGTGCTGCACATTACGAGTGCTTTCATACCAGCCATTTTTCACATCCCCCAATTGCCTTTAAGGCTTTTAAATGTGCTTTATCTACTACTGTGGTTAGGTTCTGGTTCATCCTTGTGTACTGTATGAACAATTCCCATTCAACACATTTGGTGTTTGCTACTGATTTGTACAATCATACATTCTCAGTTTCAATCGCAGCACCGCAGCCATGGATGGATCAATATATGAACATACATAATTTAACATACACAATTTTTGGCGTTCTAAAGCAAATGCAAAATGGCCCTTGATATAAGACCAGCCTTATGACAACTTGTTGTTGGAAAAATATACAGTATATATAGATATATTTATTTAAATGTTGTGTACTATTAAATTCATTATTGGTTAAATAACAACATTGATCTTCTGAATCCAAACAAGCAAAGTAGAATAGACGACTTTATTGATACAATGTACAGCATCAGCTTATACCCCAAAATCACAAGACCAAGCAGAAAAACAGACCACAGTGCCACGTTAATTGATAACATATTCACTAATGACTTTGATAACGACACAACTAGTGGCCTTTTAATCGATGACATCAGTGACCATCTTCCAGTGTTAACAATTTACAACAAAAACTACAAAAAACGAAAGATGGAGGACAAAAGATGTTGCAAAAGAGGACACACAGAGGACAGCATCAATGCTTTCAAAAAAGATGTGGATGAACAAACATGGGAGAGTGTGTACAGTGGAAGCAATGTGGATAGCATATGAACACTTTCTAATGACTCATATGAAGCTGTACGATAAGCACTGTCCATTGAGTGAAAAGTCTAACAAGCAAAACAAGAATAATCAGCCATGGATGACCAAAGGTCTGCAAAATGCCTGTAAGAAGACAAATACATTATATAAAAAGTTCATAATTCAACAAACAAAAGTTGCTAAAATAACATATAAAACATACCAAAAAAAAGTTAACAAATATTTTGAGAATGTGCAAGAAAGAATATTATAAACAAATACTAGATAGGAATAAAAACAACACCAGAGCTACTTGGGGCGTTCTGAACAGTATTATTAGGAAAGACACTAAAAAAGCAGACTACCCTCAATACTTCGCAGTTGAATATGTTAATAATGATGACATGAGGGACGTAGCTGAGAAGTTTAATAACTACTTTGTAAATATTGGACCAAATCTGGAAGAGGAGATCCCAAAATCCTGGTCAGTGGAGGAAGAGAAGGAGAATAAAGACAGGAACCCTAACCCCATGTTTCTCCCATATGTGAGCAAAGAGGAAATGATTGACATTGTACATAAATGTAAAGCAAAAACATCAACTGATTGTAATGGAATTGGAATGGATACGATAAAAATGGTTATCAATGAGATCGCAGAACCGCTAACGCACATCAGCAATCTATCATTCCAGACGGGCAAATTCCCAGACAAAATGAAGACAGCTAAAGTAGTTCCAATCTTCAAAAATGGAGATAAACATAATTTCACAAACTAGTGACCAATTTCGTTATTACCTCAATTTTTGAAAATCATGGAAAAGTTATTCAAGCATAGGTTGGACAAATTCCTCAATAAGAATGACATCCTGGCGGACAGCCAATACGGATACAGAGCTAATATTTCCACTTCTATGGCACTGATTGAAATCACAGAGGAAATTACGGATGCTATAGATCATAGAAAGTGTGCAGCCTCAGTATTCATGGATTTAACGAAAGCTTTTGATACAATCAATCACAACATCCTAACTACAAAATTGGAAAGGTATGAAATTAGAGGGTTAGTTCTGAACTGGTTAAAAGCTACCTTGCAAAACAGGACACAATATGTGAAGCTAGGAGAATATGCATCTACAAATTGTATCGTCCCAGCAGGGGAAGATCCAAGGCACTTGGAGCGCCGACTGCCAAACTTTCATTAAGTTAAATGGAGGACCAGAAGCAAGAGTGGTTGCTGTCAAAGATTTTAAGGACTTGGAAAAATACTAAAGACCACATCAAAACAACAACATGGAAAACAACTCAGAAAAAAAGACCAACACAGAGGGAAGTATTAGATTCAATATTATTTGAAAATGCCATAAGCAGGACACAAGGAAATGATCAAACGGATGCACTTGAACTAGGAACACACCAAAATACAACTAAAAACACTCATAACATAACACTACAGGTCGCTGGACAAGGAGATCTTCAACTGGACACCTTCAGTCTTACAGACCACAAACACCTGGATCTGGAAAAAGACATAGACCCGAACACAAACTTTTTTTTCAAAAATGAATGCCACTTCTACACAGAGGAAGAATACAACAAAAATCTAAACATAGGTAATAAACTGTCTATTATCCACATAAAATGCAGAAGCATGTATGCAAATCATAACAATATCTGGCAATACTTGGGTGAACACCTAAGTCAAGCATGGAAACATTTGAGGATTGGATCAAGGCAATGTTCTCAAACATCAACCAAAAAATCCTCCTTGTTGTGGAGACTTCAACATTGATTTTCTAATTCCAAACAAGCAACATAGAATAGATGACTTTATTGATACAATGTACAGCCTGAGTTGATACCCAAAAATTACAAGACCAAGCAGAATAACAGACCATAGCGCCACGTTAATTGATAACATATTCACTAATGACTGTCAATGCTATGTTTGTTACCATCACCTTATACTTATACTAGGAACCTTTCACTTCTAGTGAGAACTTTACCTGTACTACAACAATGTTCGTTACAATTGTTATACACCACTCACCATTATTTTACTATTATGATCATTTGTTATGAATATCATTCATCAGGATGGCAGTATAATTTACTTACCATGACAAGGACTACTATCTAACACACTGTCACTTTACCTTACTTATGCATACAAACATAGTAACTGCAGGAAGTGTACAACTGTATTGAAGTAGGGGAGAGCCTACGGGGGTAGGATTTAAAAAGCTTTGCTTCTTTCTACTCCTTTTGGACATGTGGAACTGTCGATTGTATTAAGTGATGTATTCCAATGTCATTTATATGCATGTTCAAATAAAATTAAACCAAACCAAACCAAATTTAGAGATAGTATGCGTACCACAAGGGTCAATTTTGGGACCAAAATTATTTAACTTATACATTAACGACATCTGCAAAGTGACAAAACACCTAAAGCTAGTACTATTTGCAGATGATACCACTGGTTTTTGCTCTGGAGACAACACACATGAGCTACTAAGAAAAGTTTCAGATAAATGATTACTCTAAAAAGATGGTTTAATAAAAAAATAAAAAGTGAAGCAGAGTGAGATAGCTGTTTAGCAACTAAGAGGTCTACCAGTAATGGTAATGGTTTAATTATAATTGAACATGCATATAAGTGACTTTGGAATACATCACTTAATACACCTGACAGTTCCACATGTCCAAAAGTAGTAGGAAGAAGCAAATTTTATTAATTCCTACCCCCATAGGGTTTCCCATATTTCAATATATTTGTGAACTTCCTGCAGTTATACGTTTGAATGCATAAGTAAGGTCATGTGTCAGTGTGTTAGATAGTAGTCCTTGTCATTGTAAATAAAATATATTGCCGTCCTGATGAATGATACTCATAATAAATAATAATAATAGTGATAATAGTGCTGAGTGGTATATAAACAATTGTAACAAAACATTGTTGTAGTACAGACAATGTTCTCACTAAGATGAAAAGTTCTTAGTACAAGTATAAGGTGATAGTAACAAACAACATTGACAGTCAACAGACAGAACATTGACTCTCCAAGGAATGAAGTAATATGGCCTTGGATGCGCACAATATTTCACAACTCTTCTTCCCTGTATTTTGTAAACATCAACTGTTTGTAACGTTACAATATCTTTGTGTTTGTTCAAGTTTAAAAAAATATCTAGTGTGCAGGGCACCAAGGGGCTAAATTAAATTAAAGGGCGTATTATTATATACAGTCAGCCATCATTTATCACAGTGAATGGGTTGCAGGCCTGACCGCAATGTGTCAATTTCCACAAAGTAGTTTTTAATATTAATAAATTAGATATTTTCATAGTTAGAGAAATAAAAGTCATGTTTCTCACTTTCTAAATACGTGTTTCCATTACTAGAACCATGTAGACATAAAATAACTATGCTCACACACGAGACGGCCACGGCTCCATAGCATGCCAGCGAGCTGATTAGTTAGCCTCCAATGTATTTATTCTAAACTTAAGAACTGGTTTCAAATGAAGTTGGGGGGGAAGAAAAAGAAAGACGCCAAAAACTTACCACTTCCACATGGAAAAGAGTTTTTTTTTTCCACTCTATCATGTCGGACATGCCAAAGTTGTAAGGTTGTGCATAATTAAAAGGGGACTGGTTGAATTTACGTGAATCGGTGCAGTCATAACATCGTGAGATCCTGGAGGGACTGGGCAATGGTGTGATCTTAATCTGCTAGCCATATAAGATAAAATAGTGACATTCTCCTCTGTACAAAAAACTTCTTACAACTGACCCCCTACTCACTTTGCCATGGAGTCCCTAATGCAGTGGTCACCAACCTTTTTGAGATGAAGATCCCTAAACCTGAGCAAGATCTAAACCCTAACAATATATGTTTGAAGGGCACAAAGTGCTTGTGGAAGATGAAGGCCTTCCTCATCCCCATGGGAACAGTTAGTGCTTTTAAAGCCCCATCCATCCATTTCCATCCATTTTCTTCCGCTTATCCAAGGTTGGGTCGCGGGGGCAGCAACCTAATCAGAGAAGCATCACTGCAGACGCTGCACCAATCTGCCTGTCCATCTCGCGTTCCATCCTTCCATCACTTGTGAACAAGACCCCAAGGTACTTAAACTCCTCTACTTGAGGCAGGACCTCATCCCCGACCCGGAGATGGCACTCCACCCTTTCCCTGGCGAGAACCATGGACTCGGACTTGGAGGTGCTGATTCTCATCCCAGCGGCTTCACACTCAGCTGCAAACCGATCCAGTGAGAGTTGAAGGTCACTGCTCGATGAAGCCAACAGGACCACATCATCTGCAAAAAGCAGAGATCGAATCCTGTGGCCACCAAACTGAAACCCCTCAACGCCCTGGCTGCGCCTAGAAACGTTGTCTGAAATTCTGTTCTGTTCTGTCTTTAAGGCCCTCATTATTTTTTTTATTTTGTACTAGGATGTTTGACCATTGAGCCACTGTCCAACGATAGCCCCTGAGACGCACTTTGGCCACCCCTATTTTCGTGGATTGACCGGTCAATGCAGCCAATATTTTTTGGAGGTCAACGTCTATTTCATTTTGAGCCATATTAACATGCAATAATTACTGATGTGTGCACAGGCACATCGGTGTGCTCTGTCACTCTCTCCCCTTAACCTATGCTTGCGCCGTGAGGCGGTGTTCTCGCGATCGACTGACAAAGTCCCAAAGATCTAAATCTCAAACTATAATGAGATCTCAGTAAAGTATTGCAAGACACTAAGAAACTCCATTGCAGGCTATAGTTTAAGGTTGCTTTATTTTTTATGTTACTGTTATTCAATAAATGTATCATTTTATTATGATCAAATCTACAATTCTAAATTTATCATATACAACTTTTTCAACTCACACTTGTAACAAAAATGTATTGTTAATGCACTATATATATAATACTATGTGAACATCATATGCATTAACTTAATTATTAATTAACTGTGTGTCCAATATATGACAGTGATTATGGAACCTGCAGTTACAGGTTAAAGGATACTACACCATTGCACTCTGCAAAAGCACGGTCTGCACAGTGCTGCATACAACTTTGGATGAGAACGTTTTATGTATGTTAAATTTCATTGTATATTGTATAATGGTGTATTCAACCGCAAAGCGTGTTTTCGATGGCTATTTTGTCACAGCCGCTCGCACAGGGCACACAAATTCCTCTTTATTTCAATGTTATAGGCTATTAAACAGGACCTCCATTGGCCTTGGCCATATCTGTGATGTTGTGTAATCACAATTTCCGATGCTGCACACCTTCTGGCCAAAAAAACAATGTTGTACTAGTGAGTAAAGCCCAAGGATATTAGCACATTATCAACAGCATCGCACTCAATGTAGCATCAAGACATTTCCCCTGATGGAGGGAAGCAGTGACACCGCAAAGATAGCATGCCTCAAATCTATATTTTGGTCACACACTTTGACTGATGGAATAGCCCATCATCCTCACACATGTCTGACACGTCATACAGTAAGTAGTCAGTCAAAGATGACATCTTAATGCTCCAGCATCAAGACATGAAATCTAATAGAAACAAAAATAAATTAAAACGATGCGACCATTGAATGGAGAGGCAACAGGAAGATGTCGCCAACGCAATACTCCCAGTTTGTGGTGTTTTATATGTACTGGACAAGTGTACCAAAAATATTAACACAAAACAGGACATCAAAGCACGTCACTCGCACAAGGTTGCGCAAGGTGCAAGTACATGGGCCACACAACTCCCCTGGCCATGAGCGGTTGAGCGCATCGTATGTTACGTTGTACATGCTTACAACATGTTTGCAACGTACAATCATTCCACTGCAGAAACTCCACACTCTGATGCTACAAGAACAGTTTTTAGTGACAGCGCACCTCCAGCAGCACCCTCCTCATCACCATCTGACGCTCCTTTGCTCCACCTCTCCTCTCTAGGGGGATCAAAAGATGCAAAACACATTACCAAAAAAAAATTACAATCACACCCAAACATGTTCACAAAAAGCACAACAAAATTACATTACCACCACACAAAAGTACCGAATCCCAGAGTTATAGGAAGTGATAACATTTGGACCAATCAGCTCCGGGGATTTGGGACATGCCTTTTCCGGTTTATGTTGGCAGTCAAAATGTGCAAATCTTAAAACAAAAAGCAAACCAAATTACATTTACACCACCCGCAAAGGGATTGTGCCACTGTTATACCCTCATTATTTTTATTTTTCTGGCCTGTCCAGCCATTAGGGCAGATAGTATCAATGATCTAGATGTCCTTACTAAACATATTTGCCTTGCAAGATACACTCCCCTGTTCCATATATTTTAGTTGACTTACTTTCATGTTTATTGATGTGCAAATTTGGAGCGGCCGGACCGGAGCGGTAGGGGATAGAGAAGAAGAGAAGAGAAGACAGATGGGGGAGTGAGGGGAGTAGAGGGGGACAAAACAGAGAGAGACAACAACACCAGCAACAACAATTACAACAACAATAACAAAACAACAGAGACAAATTAGACTACATCAGCAAATGTCTCTGACAGCTGTAAACACCTTCAAGGAAAAAACAAAAGGGCATGAACAGCCACAGTGATAATACTGTATTGAAACAGTCATACTTGTTAGTCATACTTACTTAATGGTGATATTAGCAATTAACAAGTCCATTCATTCATTCATTTTCTATACCGCTTATCCTCATTAGGGTCACAGGGATGCTGGAGCCTATCCCAGCAGACTTTGGGCGAGAGGCGGGGTACACCCTGGACTGGTCGCCAGTCAATCGCAGGGCACATATAGACAAACAACCATTCACACTCACATTCATACCTATGGACAATTTAGAGTCACCAATTAACCTAACATGCATGTTTTTTTTTTGGAATGTGGGAGGAAACCGGAGTACCCGGAGAAAACCCACGCACGCACGGGGAGAACATGCAAACTCCACACAGAGATGCCCAACGGAGATTTGAACCCAGGTCTTCCAGATCTCCTGACTGTGTGGCCAATGTGCTAACCACTCGACCACCGTGCGGCCCAATTAACAAGTCCAAAAAATAAAAAATGACAATAATTGTAATGTTATTGCTGACATCATCAGTGAGTTACGTGGGGGAGTAAGTACGTACTGTGACTGTATCTGTAACAAGGCCAATTGTAAATATGTTATTACTGTTATATAATTACAGAAAATATATGTTGAAGTAATACCTGATGTGTTCATATTGTCGTGACATTAATGTGGAACGCCAATTACATCTGTCGATGTGTAGCCCCTACTGCTCTAATTAGTGTGACACCACTCATTCTAAGTTTGCGCCATGCCTTTCTACTTCCTGTTTGTTTGTGATCTCCATGTGAGAGGGGCATGCTAGTTCGCCACATTGTGACAATCATCTTTTTTTTTACATTCATCTGTCATCAAGAGAAAATAAAGTGCAAATGCTGCAACCCTGTGTCAGTCGTCACTCGAACAACGCCATCCACAGTCCAGATAGATAAACACCACCGGTTACATACATTATACTGTATTTATGCGTGAACAGGTATCCCTGTAGGAGTGCACGCTTGCATGCCCTCAAGCCCATACACATGCATGAATGTGCGTGCATGTGTGAACCTGTAATTGTGACTGAAAATGTATGAAAGGTGCATGCCTAGCATGCCCCGACCCACACAGCCAAGAAGAGCCCCCATCACCAGAAAACCACCAGAAAGCCAGAACGAAGACAGGCCCTCCAAGGTCCCCCCTACTAAAATAACAAACTAATAAATAATAAATAAATAAACATAAATAAATGAAAACACGCATATACATACCAACACTGTAGCTGCCCTACCCCCCACCCCTTGCTAGGAAGCATGAAAACAACCCTCCCCTTTCTGTGTGGTGTAATTGTAATAGTTGGTTTGCTTTTCGTGCAAACATACACCGGAAAAGCCGTGTACCAAATCCCCGGAGCTGATCGGTCCAAATGTTATCACTTCCTGTAACCCTGGGATTTGGTATTTCCCCCTCTGCAGTGCTTTCTCTGCGGTTGTAGGGCAGCAGTAGGGGTTGAGGCTGAGGCTGGCAGCCAGAGGATGCCTAGCTTCTGGAATTCCCTGCCTTCCTCGGGTTTTGAAGTCCATATAAATCTGCTGCCAACGTCTAGATGCAACTAAATAAATAAGCAGTGCTATCAATCTACCAATGGATACTATTGGATAATACAGCAACTCGCTATGGAAAATATTGCACACTCACCTAGACAGAATACCAGACCTGAGACAAAATCTTAACCACACTGAGGTTTGACTGTACTGTTTGAGAAACTGAGAGTCAAAGTTGAAAATTATTCCAAAATACCACCACCACAGAAAAACACATTCAAAGTATGGAGATATGGCACCTTAAGGGATGTTTAAAATAAAAACAGATTCCCACCAATAAACTATATATTGGTGGATTGTGTAAGCTCAGTTGACCTCTAAAAAAAGAAATATATATATAGTGCCAGTCTTTTGAAAAGAACATCTTCTAGAATCCGCCTCCCTTTGAAAAGTAATTGTCTCTATATTAAACTAACTGAGCTTCTCCACAGTTCATCATGTTATTTATTTTTAAACGTAAAGCACCGGTGCTCGAACACAGCACCTTCGTAAAGAAAGGCGAGAGCGTTGACCACAAAAGCCCGGACTGTCAGCCGAGTATTCAGCGTAGCTCTTAAGGCAGAGGGAGTGAGGTTTAGCAAAGTACACTTGCACAGCCGCACTGGCTGGAACCCGTTACACCAGCCTTGAACTCGCCATGTACAAACCACAAAGCGGATAATCAGTCTCATGATCTGTACTCAGTAGAATATGGAAAATAGACCTGCAATAAAAGGTTAAAATGAAGCGATGTGCTTGTTCCAGGTGGTGGAGAACTACTAATGGCCTAACATTTAATGGAAGATGAAAACATAATGGCAATGGCATTAGTTTACTGGTTTTTAACATGTTTAAGCTACATAAAAAAATACGTTTACACTTTCACAACTCACCATGTCTGAAAATTAATAGAAAGAAGCAATTCAATCCCACCTCTTACTGATACTAATATAAATATGCTATATTCTTAAGTCGCATCACTTAAATAACAAATTAATTAAACATTCCCAGTTCAGTCTTATCGGTGTCGATGATGATAAGTTGGACCAAAGTTTTGAAACAAGTTTAGCAAGTGAGCCTAGATCACGTTGAAGAAAAAGCCACTCTGAGAGGTTGTGCACAAAGAGACATTGGTCTTTCTTGAAAAGATACAGCACTCAAAATTCTTTAAAAAAACAAACAAAAAACACTTGCAGAGGGAAAACTGACAATGACCTTCATTTAACCTTAAAAAAAAGAACTGTGACAGCCTGGTCTATGAAAGAACTGTGAAAAGTGTTGCAAAAAGAAGGAGAGGGTGAGCATTCTACAAATTAGATATTGAATACATGTTCTTTGTGTTGCATTTTGTAGGCTCTAATTCTAACAAGAGGAAGGAAATGTACGGCATGAGCTATCACGTGTTGAGAATTGTGAGAATAAATAAATCCTAATAAGCTCCAAATGCATAGATAAATGAATAGATTGTTGCTATGTGCACCTGTGCACATAGCAACAATAACTATTCATTCCCAGAAAAAAAGAACCTGGTAACTGAACTCTGCACACTGAGCCAGCAAGAGGGGTAGCTTTAAAGATGTAAAACCCTAAAACATAGAAACAAACCACACAATCAGTTATTTTGCACATGGATGAGGCAAACCTAACAGTGGTTGCACAAACAACGATTTAAAAAACTAAATCCCGGATAATCGAGGCCTCCTGCAACACACAAATCATTATGGAATGCACAAAGAGACGTGAGTGACAACATGTTGCAATGCGTAAGGACAACCCAGAAGACCAAGTAGAGTAAAAGCATGATGTGATAAGCAGTAGGGAAGAAAGCGTGCGTGTCGGCCCAGTGATTCACCGGCTGTTTTTTGCCTCTAACCCGTCAAAAAGGTCAAGGTATCTTTTTTTAAGACACTCTTTTTCAACACAAAAGTTTGCTGCCTTTGTTTAGAAGCAGAATTTGTCAGTGTGTGTTCTTCATGCTCCAGCTAGGCCACATCTGAAGTGCCCAGCGGATAGACTACTAGCATCAACACCCATGGGTTTTGGCCTCCTTGTAAGAGTCAAGCATGCATGTATGATTCAGGTGAGGAGGGGTGCCATGGTTACAAAAACTTTATATAATTACTTCACAATGTCTGTTTACATGATCATTTAGGAAGATTTTGTCCAAAAAATGTATGGCACCCAATGTTTTTATCATGGACAGGGCCACACCTGCCTATACGCACAGCACGCACTGTGCATAGAGCCGCGCTACCTATGGGGAGACTGCGAGAAAAAGTGCCCACACTTCTCTGTCTCCTGCTTAGATGGACTCTGGGGGATTCCCTGGACAGTTACGAGACTTCAACTTCAGTTTTTCCTTGGTGTCACCCCAAATGTCTCCTGGACATTCCAGCAACACCTTGCCAGGAAGACGCCCAAATAGCACCTCAGCCACACTTCACTATACAATGACCTATTACATTTTCAGCAATAACAAGTATTAAGCCAATTGTGGCACATATCTCCAAAATACACAGCACAGATAACAAAGTGCAAGGTGAAATCATCCAATAACCATTAGGATTAGTGTTAAGATGACACTACCGGTGCAGTAACTAAACATGATATTCAGTAAACTATCAGTGTGACCTATTGTTGATGATAAGTAATAAATTGGACCCAGCAATGATGTTTTAGACATATGATCAGCCTTTTGTCACAACACAGCCATGCAGCAGAACCAATTTTGTCGTCATCACTATTGATAATATTGACATCATCACTAATGACAATACTAAAAACCACTGACTCATGGAGACCGCCACTTACCTGGTGATGTCCAGAGAAGAATACCCCCTTGGAACCTTCCCCCCCGTGAATACAGTATCACTTCTTGATCCAAGCTAAATTCATACCATTGGTTGGGTCTCTGAACCAAGTCCATCTCATCAGTAGAGGCTACTTAAAAGTTAACCCTCGCCTGCTCACTGCCCCACTGTCTCAGTCGTTAGGATTCCGGGTCATTGGTCATCCGGTGTGATGGAGGTTGAAGGGATAAAATGTGTTGCATCTGTGTTGAATACCCAATATACTTTGCCTAGACAGTACCGTGTGATGTGTGCTTCTTTTGGAACGGCACAAATGCACAAGAAAGAAGAGGGAGAATAAAGTCAAATAATTTGATTTAACAAAAAAGGAATTCAGGGCACATGGACAAAACCAGTGTGATTGAGCACAACAAACATGAAAAGAATAGGGGGCAAAAAGGTCAAAATAAGCGAGTTGTTCATCTTCACTTGGCCATAAGAGCTTCCATCTCAGAACACAATTTGCATATGCTTTTGCTCCCATCTTGAAATTCTCTGCTCATTTTGTGCTCTCTTTTTCAGTTCCATCTGCCACTCAGTCTCTCCATTCCCGACTGACCTTGCACACCTTCCAATGTGTAAGCAATGTCTTTTATGTTCTGTGGGAATTTTTGAACATGTTTGCTGTGCATCGAGCATACATGCAGTTTATATATGAAAAATTAACTCAGATTTTGTCATGAGTTAATGGCAGGACTGGAATGGAAATTAATTATCTTTAAAAGATGAAAGAAAGGGATAAATTAACACTTAACCTCACTTTTACCTTGACTGAAGACTTGATTGTTGACATGATGACAGATGGCTATGAGTGAGGGAGTGGAAGAAATCCACCTTCCATCCACACCACCATCATGTTTTGCTATGTTTTTTTTTTTAATTCAGTAGTGTTTTTTACCTTCTTTATCGATACTGGCTGCAACATGGGTTTTGGCTGCACTGTGGACCATTTTGCTGCTGTGGCTCATAAAAACGTGTGACCTATCTGTGTTAGTTAGCACAGAACCACAGAGCCAACCGCTAATAATGACACAGTGGGGCGAAGAAGATAGGGAATGGCATCCGCTAACCTGAGGGTGCACTAACCAAGGTTCCACTGGTTAGCGTTACTTGTGAAGATTGATTATAATAAAATGCTTGCTGAAATATTGAGGGTTGTACTCACTTTTGTGAGATGTTCTTCTGCATTAGAGTGGAAAAACATAAAGAACCTAATGCGTGTTCAAGGTGAGACTTTAAAATTGTTCCAAATTTTAAGATTAGTGTTAAGATGACACTAGTGTCGCAACCAAACATGATATTCAGTAAACTATTAGTATGACTTATTGTTGATTTTAAGTGATAGATTGGAGCCAAATTGTTCAGGATTTTCATTTAATCATTCTTCTTCAATCTTCCACTGTGCCGAGTTTTTATTTTGGTTTATATGCTGCCTTACTGTACCGTCTAACTGTAATGCCATTGCCTGACTTTTTAGTCACTGTTCATGTTGTCATTGGGTGAACTTTAATCTTTGGCCATAAAAATTAGATTTAGTGAAAAAGGTACAAAAGTTCAATTGTAAGTACTACTACAAATATAACTGTCTTGATCTTTTTGCAAAAGTGCCATATTTTGTTCCAATGGGCCTATTCATTGATGTTGCATTTAAATACCATTAATGATGCTGCTACAAAGCAATAAAACAAATAGTAAAATAATATACTGACAAATGCTTGACTCCGAGCATCCACATTACTTATCGTGAATTATGATGAATACATCTACTCCACAAGCATAATAAGGAGATGTGTTCATGGTTCTCCTTGTGCGTGCATATTTGCATGCCTGACAGCACTCATGTGATTGTCTTAAAGCAAGCAAAGGTGCATTCAGGGTTGAAGACCTGCAGCCAGGCAGGCCAAGCTGTGTGGAGAGAAAACCCCAACCAACCCATGTTGGACACACACTCATAAACACACGGTTATATGATGTGTGGGTATGACAAAGGAGGGAGCAACGCTAATAAGACAATAAAAAAAGAGGAGCGCTAAAGAAGTCTGTGAAAGGGAAAATGCAGTTGAAGATAGCTCATGTAGCAAAGAGAAAAGGTAGGCATGAAGAAGCAATGTGAGTGCAGAAACTTTTGTTTGTTCCTATCGCAAGTAACAGCTTGTTATGCCCTCTAGTACAATGACTGGTTGGCTGGATTCACTAAAACTCAAAGACTTGTGAGTGCATCTACTTTTTTTTTAGACTATTATTCTGTTATTTTTTCTCTCAGTTCTCAGATGTATGCTTACTTGCTACATTTTTATATAAGGCTTTTCCACAAGAAAACAGGAATTAAACCAAAATAATTCACTTATCCAAATGAAAAATATATTTTTAGATAATAAGGCAATGAAAATTGACTTTTTTTTAAACGCTGGAAATCACCTAACATTCTAGTGCGATACTCAGTAACTTTACACTGACTAACTTTTCTAACTTTATATCCACTGCATGTTTTCTACTTGTCGCAATGCAAATTCACTACTTTCACTACTGAAACTATTCAATTGGCAAAAGTACTACGGGGTCGTATTTCTCATACCTGGTCAACTGGAAATGCAACAAACACAATGCTAATGTTAACTTACCCTATTTCTGCACCTACAGGCTCAGCCCCATAGAGCGTTTGACAATGTCATCTGCTTCCGTCTAAATATTTACGTCAGACAGTGTCCTGCGGCAAAAAATGTAAACTTGTTGTGCCACGGACGGTACATAGATACAATGTCTCAGAAGCGTCTGCCTAACTATGAATAACGTCTTCATTCAGTCCAGCTTACGGAACATCCAACACCCGAGTAAAGGCTGTATAAGTACGAACAAAACGACAAAAAAAGGTCTTAATTACATCTATCCATTGTATATTTGACTATAATCTTGGAATAAAATTATTTTAGAGTGATATCACACTTTGAGTTTCTGTGGAAGAAAATTGCTGAACTTACAGACCTGCAGGAGAGGGAGCGTGACTACTAGCCGACTCTTTACATGAAGTATAGTATACATTGTCTGTTGTTTTGTTATTGCTGTTGCAGTTGTTGTTGCTGCTGTTGTTGTCTCTCTCTGTCTTGTCCCCCTGCTCTCCCCCTCTGTCCTCTTTTCGCTTCTTCTCTATCCCCTCCCGCTCCGGTCCGGCCGCCCCAAATATGCATTAGAAAAAGCATAATAATTAACGACGTAATAACTTTAGTATCTTATCGTATAACGTAGTATCTTTTACTTTTCCCTGGCAGAGCAAATCTGTTTAGCATGTAAGGGCATCTAGATCAGGGCAGGACAAAAAATAAAAAATAATATAGTATATAACATGTCGGGGCTGTGAAAGCGTTTTTTTATCCTGTTGTTGTCATGTTATGTATGGATTTGTTCTGTAGCTCATTCTCTTAAGAATGAGCTGTCTGCATACCCAAATAGTTCTAAAAGTTAAAAAAGCAGTAAGTTTCCGACCAAGCAGTGGTGAAAACACTAGTCCAAAGTGTGGAACGACTATTGCCTTAGGTCATTGTCTAGATACGTCTGTAAACCATTTGAAAAATGTCCAAAAACACCTTGTTTAAACAAACCACTGAACGATGCAGTGGGACAGAGCCTTCAGCTCTAGTTGCTGCAATTGTATGTATTCCTTGGTTCGACCAAAGTGTCCATGCAGCACAGTTCTTGCAGCTTTCCATGGTTATATTTTGAAATGGAAAAACTACCCTTTCCAAAAGGAGTAGAGCTGATCCGTTTCTCCTTCCACACGGCCAGCCTGGGCTAACTGTTATATCGTTTTAGCTCTACAGCCACCCCGAGTAGGAAGCAGATCGCTACCATTCTTGACCCCACGTTGGTGGGGGAGTGGGATGGGGAATTGAACAAGCATTGGCCGTCAGAGCTGATTAGCCTCACAGAGGTCCTGTCACTACTGCGCTGACAGTACAAGCCTACTAGGGCCTCCAGCAATTACCAGCTCCCCAGTGGACGCGAGGGTAGGCACACTAGTGCCTGGGGACAGATATGAGCAGAAAAGGGCGGGTGAGGAAAGAAGGGGATGCCTCATTAAGAGGTGAGGTGGGGTAGTGGGTAAACAACAAACGTGTGTGTGTGTGTGTGTGTGGGTTGAGTGTGAAGGTTAGATTGTTTGGTTTAAGAGCTTTGATAGTTAGGGGATCAAAGTGTGATGTGCGCAAAACAGCACTGATGGAAGGATGAACTAAGCAGACGTACTACACACAATTGATTGTTTTGTGTTATAGGCCCTTGAAAAAATAAGGCTTTTTTCTATTATCGTCTATAAAATGTCCATTTAAAGGATTGAATCAATGAGGGAAGCAAAGGAGCTGTTCGGGGAAATGAAAAGATGTGGTCAATTACATCTAAGTGGGCAAGTTGTTGTTGTGTGTGTATGTTAACCTGATGCCATGACCCGGCTCCTGACTCACGGGGACAGTGGGGCAGTGACACAAGCAGCAGCACGGGACCCCTACAACACTACAATGCTTCTCAGTAGGGCCATTTCAATTCAATGTAGCACCCTCCAGTCATATTATGTTTGTATCTTGTATCTAGCTATGCGTCAAATATACTCATTCCCTCTGTGGAAGTGGATGTAGAACAGCAGTGTCATATAATTCGCATACAAAGATGTTTTGCTTGATGGACATGTTTTATTTTAAAGGCAATTTTTTTTTAACCAATCTGGCTCAAATTTGGCAGACATGTTTGTCAGTCCTCTAAAGACCTGTACCACATCCTGGCACACATTCTGAAGTTACAGTGGGTGTCTTGCACTGACAAATTTAAAATCAATCGTACTTATGAGGCACAACTTTGGGGGTTTTGTGTGCAGCAGTTCAGGAGTTAATCACGTCACATACACAATTAAAAAAATATTAGGGCATCTCATGGGAAACTGTAATCACGCATCTGCATTCACTTAAGAGTCAAGATTCTAATGTGAATTTACGTACTTTTAAATACTCTCACGATCAGAACCCCCAAGGACAATTAAAAACAAGCCATAAATATTTAAAAAACAAACAAAAAAACCCAAACTCAAGGTCCCCACACTATTAAAATGGATCTCTGCTTTTAGTTTGACGCAGCTTTGCAGATAGTTTTGTAAACGTGAGCTTTTTATTGAAATAAATTGTTTTTTATGTGTAAGGGGATCATCTCCACCAACCATGCCGAGAGTGTCACTCTGGTTAATGAATTGTGCCTGGTAATTATTACTGTCTAAGACAAAAAGGGATTCTGGAAAGAATGGGCCTTGTGTAAAAATAGATCTACTCATTTTAGCAGGTTGTATTATGTAACCATCTTATGAAGGTGACCTGAGAAGCATTGGGTTAGGGAGCCCGTGCCACCCGGACTAACTGTTGCAAAAAATGAACAAAGCCCAACTGACTTCACATTTTACCTAGGAGCATCTGACGCTTTTCTTTGGCAGTTAGACGGTTGAAGCACACACCTGCATTATACTAGCATTTTACCAGCAGGGATATTATTTTTTAATGTGTTGCACCCCTCTAGCTGTACTCCCAGATAGAGAAATTCTACTTGATCCACCAGCCATGCTTTTTATCCTCTCCACCATAAGTCATCAGATACTCCTGGAAGCCATTCCCACCCGAAATCTCATCATCCCAATCTGTCTTTCATCTCTCTTCCGACAATCTCGCCACTATCATTTCATCCCGGTTTCAGCCATTGCTCGGCCGTGGGAATGGCTCTATCGTGAGAGTCAGCTCCATGTGGAAGGAGTGCTCCTCCTCTGCGTCCACTTACACTGCACATCTACACGGATGGACTTGATGGCAGCTACCCCCACCCCGTTGTCAGCTTTGCAGTAGTAGCGACCCCCCTGCACCCTCTGGATGCCCTCGATGCGCAGCATCTCGTTGTAGATGGATGTCTCTTGGAACTTGTCTGAGGCGCTGCCAGCTGTCTTTGTCCATCGTATCTGTATAGGAGACAGAAGATGTCATTCATACAGACAATTAGAGATTAAGAGAAGTCACAAATTAATAGACTTGACTTCTGTCTAGTCCTACACCAATAATAACTTCATAAAACATTATATTTTCATTCATTCATATTCATGGCCGCACGATGGCTCAGTGGGTAGCCGTGGGAACCGCAGTTAGCATATTTTTCGGTTTACGTCAGAAATTGACACAAAACTTTGGATGGGGTTTGCATACATTTCCTGCCTGGTATACTACATGGTGCAGGTTTTGTCTGCCAGTTCTGTCATCTGCGATGTTATCAGCGGCTGACTTTGTAGTCGTTTACTAACTAACACAGTTAGGTCACATGTCTCTGCTTTTCTTACTGATCACGGCTGCAAAAGAACACACTATAGAGCCAAAGAAAGTTAAAATTGCTAGCATTTTGATAAAGAAGGTGAAAACATTATTGAACTCAAGAAATAACCTGAAGCAAAACATAAAGGTGGTGTGTGTGTGGATCGCTACCTGTCTCTTCTGCCTCATAACCATCTTTGTCAAGTCATCAGTCAACGTAAAAGTAAGATCAAATGTTTATTGTTTCCTTTCATTCGTCATTTATATGCATTGATATTTTTTCACATTGTTTTCTGCCTATAAAACTATATTTTTTTACACAAATTAATCCATTTGTCCATGTTTTGTGTTAACATTTTTGACTTACCGGAACAGATGATTGGATTTGCTTTACAGTAATCTATCCTTTATAGCGGTTATTTGTTACCGGACCTGTAACGTGATAAGTGGATTTCTGTGAAATACGATTCCTTCTTTACAAATGGAACATTTCCATAGTTAGAGCTTATAAAATAAAAATAAAAAAAATCAGTTTTTAACATCATTAGAGCCTTCCTCGTCCATCAAATAACACTTGATGACATAAAGCCTGTTGTTCCGGCAGAGGCTTGTATTTTTTTACCTACTGACACCAAGTGACCAGTGTAGAATACTGTATATCACAATTTTGATTTAAATGTGTCTTTTTAAAGTTTTATATTTGTATTTTAGTTAATTTGGCCATGGTTATAGTGAAGAAATTACAACCCCGTTGCGGTGAGAGATGACTGTATTTCTTATCGGAAAAATAGATTCAATTGGAATAAATTTATGGACTTGACTGGTTGATGGCATTGACTGGGAATTGAGTGCAAACTGTATTTAAGTTATTATAAGATACACATTTAGGATAATTGTACAGACACACACAGCAATAGTGTGTGAATACACATGTGACCATGAGGTAGAATAGGGAATGGAAATGGAAAAATGTGCCTGAAAATGATCAATTGGACTGTGAGAAAATGTATAACATTGATCGATGCAGTTTGGCTCTGTCTTTAAAGCAAGAGGTTTCAAACAGTGAGAATTGCTTGACTATTGGAAAAATGGTTTCCTGGAGAATATTTTCTGGTGTTTTTTTTCCTCACCACTGTCTCTGTTTACTCTCTCACCGGAGGAGCTAACAATCAATGACTTTAAATATGACAGAAGTTAGCTTTGTAGATTTGATAAATATGTTTTTCTTTATTACCTCAAGCTGCTCTTGGCCTGGAGTCTCACACTTTGAACCCCCCTGCTTTAAAAGATGAATGACTGTTTAAAGAAAAGCAAAGGAAACTAGTCATTAAACACTCCTTTTAAATGTCTATGAGAAGAAAAGGACGACTGAATGAGAAAAAACAGACTGGATGGGTGCAAACTGGTCATGGAGTCATTAGAATGTCTGACTCACTCATTAGAGTTCTTCCTTTATTGCTTGTGGGGATAATATCAGCCCAAGCTGTTGAGTGACACTAAGCGCTGCACTTGTGGTGTCCATGACGTTCAAATCAGACCACTTCTGACAAACTCTGTATGGCTTTCCACGCTTTAATTATCCCATCAGGTCGCGAGGATGCTGCTCAGCAGACAGCGCTATGCCTAATCTACCACACAAACATACACTCAAGTGATACACGACAGCCTCATCAGTGTTTGATTTTTATTCCAACTTGCCTGTGTGCGCATCACATTAATCCCCATTAACCCTTCTATCGGTTATCAGCCCTGTCCTGTAGAGGAGGTCACAGAGGATAATGGGCAAAAGTCACTGGTACAGTGTGTGTGCTCCAGCTTTTCCGCTCCCATGTGGCGCCAGTTTACATGTTCACCCCTGTGTGGAGCACTGTGCAGATGTGTCGGTGTGTGTGTGTGTTAAAAAGCAGGTTATATGGATTAGTGGATTATCAGAGCCTGTGTAAACACTCCCTGTCTGTTGATTCAGCTCTGTTTGTGGGAGGGATTTAAATGACGCAGAGTGCCATTGATCCAACTGGCCAAGGTGAGCAATGAACCAAACTCTGTCCGTTCACGCTTTACTGGCTCCTCTGGTAATTCACACTTGTGAAAGAAAGTGTGAAAAGTGAGGTGTGAGAGTGAGGTGTTCAGTGGTGAAGTACTATAGAACTACTATACTAGTGTACTATGTACGGTAACTATAATACTAAAGAAGTGCAGTGCTATAGCCTATTCATATGAAAAGTCATATTTGTTGTCATTTGTTGTCTGATGTGCTCTTTAACATTACCTCATGGGAATGTTATTAATGGCGATAACTGGTGTTTTTGTTTATTTCATTCCCAGTGCATTTATTCTTATTCTATTTTCTTATTTTCTTATCTATCTATCTATCTATCTATCTATCTATCTATCTATCTATCTATAGCAGGGGTCTCAAACTTGTGCCATGGAGGGCCGAGACACTGCAGGTTTTCTTTCCAGCTCGGTCACTAAAGAAGGTGCGTTAATTGAGCTCCTTTTCTCAAATTGACGGAGGTGTTGATCGTTAAAATCAAAGGCTGTAGTGACCAGCTGGAAAGAAAAACTGCAGGGTCTGAGACCCCTGATCTATAGTGAAGCACTTTTGGAAAACCCTTAAGTAGTCGGGCAGTAAAACCAAAAACACTTGTAGTTGCTTTCTGTGTGAGTATATCTTAGAGCGCTTCTAGAGCTCTACTGTATCAACCCTGGAGAACACTTCGCTCCCACAAGTACACATACTTAAAATGGCAGGTAAAGCCTTTAGTTATCAGGCTCTTCTGTTATAGAGCCATGGAACACAGCTACTTTCTATTTATTGGAAACTCAAAACTCAGCTTTTTGCTCAAGCATATACAGTAATTAGAGTTGACTGCTTTCTATTGATGCACTGATACATATGAGAGAAACCCCTGTACTGTATGCTCCTTTGACTAAGAGAAAACTCTCCTGCTTTCTCATTTAATCTAACCCAACCGCTCGAGAGAGATGGTCTCCTCACACAGCCTGGGTTATGTTGTGAGAGGTTTTCCTTGATTTGGAAATTGAAAGCTGAACTAATATGGATGGATGAAGTACTGTACATTGCCATAACACGATATGGAGGGAAATCAAATTACTCTACCTGACCCAGTTTTGCTAAGTGTTGACACGGCAATCGACTTTTTATTGCAATACGAGGTTTCACTCTGGTGCAATGACGCCACATTTTGTTGGTTGAAGCTAAATTTCCAGTGAATGCTAATGTATACAGGGCTGCATGTTTGAAAAGGTCAAATAGATTTAAATGCTAATTATTATTATTATCATTGCAGGTATCATAAATGCTATTGGTTCCAGACCAGACTGCAATAGGCCAATTTTCGCAAAGTAGGAGTCAATATTAATAAATGAAAATGTATTATTGTAACCTTCTAAAAATGTTTTTAGTACATTAGCGCTCTGTAGAAATAAAATAACACACCTATAGTCACGTTTATACTTGTATAGGAGACATCATAAGCAATAATAAGACATCATAACCCACCGTTGGCATTGGGAAAGTTCCTTGTTGTTGCAGTACCTCGAACATAATGTGGGTCAACTGCGTGCACATTCATATGCCACACATAGACGTACACGCCGACAATACTGCTAGCTTTGTTTACACCGCATCGTGCACTCCTTGTGCACAGGCTAGGGGATGTCTGAAGTGACACAACAGATGGCCACTGTTATCCAATGGAATTTAAATGATTAAATACCATTAGATTACAAATGACTGTATTTGGTTTGTTGTTTTCTTTGTATCATTTTATATTTTATTTCCTGTTTAAGTAAATACATATGGTAGTAAATGAAAAATATATATTTAAATGTCATGTTACTTAAGTCACATTTTTCTCAAATTTCTCTCGTGAACACATGGTGTAGAGGTTATAAGCGTTTGTAAGTCAAATTTGCTCCTATTTTATTGCCTGAAATCTGTTGGCCAGTGTGTGGGTCTGTGTGGATGTGTGTGTGTGTATGTGTGTGTAAAAGAGCACAACTAGAAGAAAGTGATCTAGTATACATAACAGAACGCCTGTCAGCTATGTGAGATGGTGTGAGTTCCTCCGCCGGGGATGGCAGACGAAAGCGAATACAGTGGAGTGCTGATAATGTGAATAAAAGAGTCATCTTGAATGTGATGCAGATGACAGCCAAGCAAAGAGAGCAGCTTTTGTCAGCCTGCGACACCCGCCAGCTGAAAGCCATCACCTGTATGCGCTTTCCTCCTCAGACCTTCCCTTGCTCTTTCTCTTTTCTTGTTTCCTTGTGTCCCATGTGGACATCTTTCAGCGCTATCATCTTTATAATGTCTGGGGGCCTCTTTTCTTCTTTTTTGCACTTTACAAAGTACAGCAAAGTCCAACTCCGTATTAGATCTTCAGTTGAAATACACTTCAAATTGAAATGATGCACATTCCAATAGACAGGCACACACATTTTGACTTTTTTTTTCTCTTATAAAGCAGCTTTTAACTTTGGGGTGTAATATACTAAGAAGGTATGGCATCCCCTAAGAAATGGCTCAACAGAAAGCAGAAGGCTTAGTTCACTGTCTTTGCATTCAGCTGAGATGTACTCATACATATGTTTCAATATGGAAATGAATGAAGGCTTGTCAGAACATCGCAGCTGGGGGTGTGCGGCACCAGCGAGTGACTACTTTGTGTGTTAAACAACATGTCTTCCTGCTTAAACAGCTGCCAAATTCCCATAATGGCATCTCTGACATCACCCTGGCGCATCATAACACTGCCACGGTTACAATAACAACAGCAACAGATGCTACACTGAATATGAAATATACTGCAATTCCTAAATTGGTATTTGTTTATCTTAACTCTGATGTTAGATAAGTAGTCATTCCAATAATGGAGGCAAGCATTGCTCACCTTACCGCATTGCTTTCCTTGTTTTTATGAGACTGATGGCGCCACAATGTCCACAGTCAAATAGACAATATGATGAACACATTAGAAAAGGGAGGCCTGTGAACTTTCCATTAGTGGTCACATCTGTTGTGGACATTACTTTATATGGAATGGTGTACACTTGAAAACCAACAATGAATACCTGTATTTCAAGTCATCACTGCAAGGAGTTGTACAAATGTACCTTATTTAGACTCCAAGGACAAAATATCACCATTCTTCTGTGTACAGTATTTCCTCGTTTATTGAAGTTAACTGTTTTCAGAATTGCCCGTGATAAGTGAATTTCTGCTAAGTAGGATTTCTTTTTTAGAAATACAATATTTTCGTGGTTAAATCATAGAGCATAGAAAACTTGTGTAAAAAACTAGAGCCCTGTAGACATGACACATCAGCACTCCAAGAGTCATCTTTACACTCACCTAATATAGTAGATATAATCACAACAAATAAGCCATTGAAAACATAAAAAACAACTTTTGCTAATGCTTGTGTGTTTTGCAATAAATATGTTCCGGACATGTGAACAGGAAGTTTCAGAGTTGAGTTTTAGCTGGATTGTGGATAACCTTGTTATCACTATTATTATTATTTGTAATATTACATATTATTTTATGTATTGCTATGATATTATTACCAGTGAGGAATGCTGCATATGGAATGCCTCTTCTAATGCTTTATATTTGTATTGTAGTTCAATTGTGCATTGTTCTGCTTTCCAATGCTTTATTTGGATGAACAATATGTAAAATATGCTTGTAAAATTTGCATACTTTGTTTTATTAATGGTATAATCATCTGCTGTTGTGCCTCCTTGTTTGTTTTCTCTATCTCTCTCCCTTTCTCTCTCTCTCCTACAATTGGATGCTCGGCTGGAGCTAGGACAACTGGACACTGCCCCTACTCAGGCTGAGTAGGGGCAGCTGGGGGATGTCGGTTCCTCACCTTACACACCTGCAGGCAGACCTAGCCTACTGTTCGTCTGTAATCCTACGAGCTCACACATCACTCGCAAGCTTTTCCTGCGCTTTTCCGAGCTGGCACCTCCTCTTCGGAGTATGGTCTTGTCCCTGTCCTCCTTGCCAAAAATACTTTTTGTATAGTTAACCTTTTCTTGGCGTGCTTCTAACTGCGGCCTCCAGCTCCCTTAGTTCCTCTTTTTAATCTTGTAATAAAAAAATAATCTTGTCAGTGTAGACATTAAAGGAAAACTGCACTTTTCAAAAAAATGTTGCCCATCATCCACAATCCTAATGTGAAACATGAACACATATGCATTTCCCTTTTTTGTGTGTTGTGAAGCCAAAAAACGAGTTTGTTTACACAAGCTAACATCGCACTACATGGCAGGTACCTATTTTGGCAATAATATAATATATAAGATATGTAAAATCAATGCTCCTAGGAAAAAGGTTCTGGTAATGTTTTAAAAATACTTGTACATATTACATGTTATCATCAATAATGATGTGCCTGTCAATGCATGATCATAAAGCCATAAAATGTTGCATTTTTTTACAGCACTTTATAGTAGTGTAATGCAGTGTAATGCAACGCACGCATCTAAACTTTTTTGGGGGGAACTTTTTCGGCACACCATTGCGCCAAAGAGAGCCGTAGCAGATCAGGGCAGACAAGTGGAGGTTCTTTTGCAGGAGATTCTCCACCTTCTTGCAACAGACCACCAAAATCTTGTCTCTTTTAATGCACAGTATAGGACACTCACAGAGCACAATTCATCAGAGTAGGGCAGGCAACTGGAGGCTCGGTTGCAGGAGATAATCCACCTTCTCGCAGCAGACCACCAAAATCTTGTCTCTTTTAATGCACAGTATAGGACACATGCAATAACATCGCCAGATTAGGGCAGACAAGTGGAGACTCCGTTGAAGGAAATCGTCCATCTCCTAGCAACTGAACTCCGAAATCTTGTCTTTTTAATGCACAGTATAGGACACTTGGCCAGGAGTGTTGGTGTTGCTAGAGCGCAGTCCCTCTCTGGCAACAGTTCCACAAGTCCTTGGCTTCTCTTCATGCGGGACACATGCTATCCAAACTAATTATTATTACCATCAACACTCATTACTATCATATTTTTTAAGGAAATATCTCTTGTATGCAAAAAAAAAATGTATGTGTGTGTGTGTGTATATGTATGCATTGGTATGTGTATATATACTGTATATTTACTGTATAGTAAACCCAGGAATTGTCTTTAATACATGTTATGTTGATACGTGATGATGGTATAATAATGAGTAGTGTCACAAGCTGTATGAGGTACAACACATTAATAATAGTGTATATTGTACATGTGTGTTTGTAGGTGGGATATCTTGTTCATGTATTACTGCATATTGTATTAATATAACAGCCTTTAGTATTACGAATATGGCGGTGGGAGTAAATCAGCTTGTCTTCTTCCCACTCCTTTTTGAAACAAATTGTTCCTGTTTATAGGTGTATGTTCATTATGTTCTGTCCTGTGTATTTTGTGTGGCTCGAAATAAAATAAAATAAAAAAATGTTGGCCTTCTCATACAAACATGTTCTCTGAGTTCAGAACACACAGAAAAGGGAAATAAATATGCTCATGTTTCACATAAAGGTTGTGGATGATGGGCAAGAGTCCAAAAAAGTGCAGTTTCCCTTTAAAGACTGTTAATTGCTCCTCCTTCCTCTGCATTCTGTGGTCCACCCCCCCCCCCCCCACACACACACACACACACACACAAACACTAACAATCTACCTCGGGGTTTAAGGCCACATTTCTTCTCTTTCAGCGTGTGTACTTCTCGTCTCACTCTCCGTTTAAAGGGTTACTCTTTCACATTGACGTTAGGGGCGAGGGAAATTCACACACAATTTTAACAGACTACTGTGTAAAGCCAGCTTATGCACAATAGAGTAACCAGTTTATAATGCGCAAGACTGAACTCTATTTTATAGCTGTTCCATCTCTTTGTTGTTTTGGTAAGGAGCTATTACCTGTTGATTGTTTTAAATAAAATCAGAATTACGCAACTCCTAATATTCCTGAAGACTCATTGTGACACTCTTTTAAGATGTGACAAAGACTAAGAGTTTGAAGCACTAATAGGCAAGGACCTATTAGCAGTAAAAAATATAAAAACTTGCATAACTAGCTTTAAGTGTGCCTTACATCCCAACGTACACACTCCTACGTGCAAAAGTGAGAAAATTGCAGAAGACACGCACGTGTGAGGAAGAAATTGATTTTCTGCATGTACACAGCCAGTGCAAGGCCGGGGACAAAGTGTGTGACCCTTGCATATGACGTTAATGCACCTTGCCCGGCCATGGCGGACGATACTTCCTCCTGTACACTCTGGTTCTCCTGGTCACAATAGTCGTAAGTGCCATTGCAAGTCAGTACGGCCATCTTTCAATCGTACGATGCCCACACACACCGGTAAGTCAAACGTACAAAAGCCTTACATCATGCGGAAATAGCATGCAAGAGTCGCATGCCAACCAACGGAGGGTGAGCAGCAAACACGTGGATGTCACGAAGCACTTGCTCCATAAGTACAATACACTTCCTCTGCATGCTGGCCACGGTCAACAGATTTCCCCAAAATTGCTGATTCCGGATGTAAGGACCACTTTAAAGAAGATACATGAACTCCATTCACATATGAATAATAATTCAAACATAACTGGAGCAGAGAAAATCTTCAGTAGTTGAATTAAACAATCTTTCCTCTAAATACGCAACGCTAAAACTTGACGCCTATTGTCATCCTTTCCTGTAGTGTTTCTGCAAACTGGTTTGTTCGATGACTTTCCATTGCACATAGCATGGATGGGTCTTGCTGCTTACGCTAAATGGATAAGCGCTGCCAGATGACCAGACACTCGAGACACAATTTCAACATTAGCTTGGAGGAACTGCCTGTCGCTATAATGAATGTGTCGACAGTCAACACTACTAGGTCTTAGCCTCTGCAATCTTATATGGCACCGCTGAATTGAAGGTTAACTTTAAGAAATATATTTCTCTGAGAGCTCTCCATTGCTGCCGGCTAGTAATGATTGCAACTGACGAAGTAGTGGCAGACAGCATTTAGCATGTGTTGCACAGTCGTTGAGGTCTACATATTGCCTGCATACACCTTGTTCTTTCTGCATTGATCATGTAGTAAAACAACACTATATTGGACGATCACAAATCAACCTTTTTATGTCAGCCTACTCCATAAAAACTGGTCCCGAGGCGCCAAAAGGCTGATGACTGTCAACAAATCAAAATCGACCCATCCATCCGTTTTCTATTCTGCTTCATTAGGGTCATGGGTAAACTTTGGGGTTGAGGCCTGGACTAGTTGCCAGTCAATCGCAGATCACATAGACAGACAACCATTCACACTCACACCTCTGGACACTCAGAGTCTCCAGGTAACCTGACACATGGATTTGGAAGATGGGGGGAAACCGGAGTACCTGGAGAAACCCAACCACAGACAGGTAGAATATGTAACCTCCACACAGACACAACCAAAGGAGATTCGGACCCTCATTTTCCTGAGAGTGCAGCCCATCATGCTAACCACAAGTCCACCGTGCGGCCCCACATCAGCACTACTTTTCATATTTTCTTTTAGTTGCGTTTATTACCCTAAGCAACAAACCTCTTCTCATCTTTCCCTGTGTGGCTCAATCCCTGATTCCTTCTGACATTCTATCCCTACATGTAAAAATATCTGTCTTGTCAAACGCACACGCACAGCTTCTTGTCTGTGAGGTGCTCACTTCTCTCGTCAGAGTGACACATCACAACAGGATCCAGCAGATTTTGCCCCAACTGCTGTCAGACCTATTTGCCCTGCTGTCCAAAGTGCAAGCTGTCAACACCAGTAAACAACACGTGGGAGACCTTAAAAGTGAATTAGCATTGAATGGAGTCGATAGAAAGGAGGCGAAGACAGTTTTGACATCACTAGCGCTCTGTTTTCAGTGAGTGTAATCCAATAAAGTGGTATGAAATGATTACATCTTGCTTTGTGTTAGCATGTTAGCATTTCATGCAATGTTGCTGGGCTATTGAAATAACATCTTACTACTGGGCATTAGGAATAAGTCTATAATCCTTGTGGGGTCTCGTCACCTACTGTAGTTTCTCTCTTACCATATAAACAAATATATGAAAACATCCATGTTGCTGTTGAATCCATGTTGAATGTTGCTGCGACATACCTGATCTCTGAACAATGTCAACACACAGCTCTGAATTCATACACTTGCTTTCGTCCATAATTTAGCTTTCGTCTGTCCCAAACAGGAGACCATAGATGGGGCTGAGGGGTCTTCCAGCTCAGGCTTCTCGCTTGCGTTTGCCATGATGCCATTTGTACCACCTGCAAGCTACTAGCGTCCCTCCCCCTAGTCAGTAGTGTCCGACAGTCGGAGGCGTCCATGCGGAACGACGGCCAGGACTTTAGTTCCGCGTGGAGTTCATAGGTCACAAAATGTAACAGTGACCTAGTAATACATTTAATGACAAAAATAGCATAAAATCTAACCTGGACCTAACCAAACTGACAGAATTTAAACGGTTCAATACATCCATGTGAACCGTTAAACCCCAAGTATGCAGTTATCCCTAGTAATTGAATGAAGACCCGATTTCCGCATATTATAATCCCCTCTTCTTTCATTAAGTAAATTTGTAGAGTATAGAAAACCTGTTTACAGCCTTCTAAATACAGTTTTTAGCATTATCAGAACACGGTAGACATTAAATAGCACCCTTATTACGCAATATAGCTGATTCAATCAGAGAAAAAAAACAATTTATATCATTTACATACTTACAAATACAATACTTATACTCTTGTCTGTTGCAGTAAATGTGTTGCTCTTTTAGCTTGGCAATAGTATGTAACTATTATGATTTTTATTAGTAAAATTATTAACCATCCATTATTTTACGCCGCTTATCCTCATTAGAGTCGCGGGTATGCTGGAGCCTATCCCAGCTGACTTCGGGCGGGAGACGGGGTACACCCTGGACTAGTCGCCAGTCAATCGCACATATAGACAATCAACCATTCACACTCACATTCATACCGATGGACAATTTAGAGTCGCCAATTAACCTAACATGCTTGTTTTTGGAATGTGGGAGGAAACCGGAGTACCGGGAGAAAACCCACACAGGGAGAACATGCAAACTCCACACAGAGATGCCCAACGGAGATTCGAACCCTGAACCTCCTGACTGTGAGGCCAATGTGGTACCCACTCATCCACCGTCATGTTAATTTTATTGTGCCTGTTGCGAAGTAATTCAAACCTGCAATCAAAGCCTGTTGTTTTGCTCTTCTCGCCAAACATCAATGGAAGCGACACCTAGTGACCGATGCTCAATACAACTTTCACAATCTGAATGTGTCTTCTTTGCGCAGGGTCAGACATTTACATTTTTATGGACCTCAAGTTATTTTCATTTATGTGCTATTCCCTGGTGGTCTCAGTAGGTAACCCCCATGAATTGCATAAAACATTATTCATTCCTTAAATTGCTATACTGTACATTAACATACTAATTTAACATTGTGATACAAAAATGCTATTATTAATTATGCTGTTATGTTGTAACGCTAACCTGTGCACCGATGACGGACACTTCCATGCAAGGTAGTTTGTTACTCAAGGACACGTCAACAAAGTCAATGGGGTCTATAGGGGTCGAAACCCTTGATCACCAGTTAATCCGATTAGATACGTGCATCTGACAGTGTAATTAAAAGTCGATAATCTAGCAGCTCTGCAAATGATTACAGAACAAATAACAAGCAGGATAAAGAAGGAAATATACAGCATTCCCTATCTCAGTGTGCACCAGATTACTAGTTTATGTGTGTTAATTTATAATGTCCTCCACTGATCTGTACATTTGAACTTAACTCATGTTTATGTTTAGTGCAATGAACCATTACAACAGAAGCTAAAACAGTATACCTCCCAAGTACTCAACCTCCCCCTTGATTGACATCTTGCAAAGCCCCAGTCCTTAGGAGCCCAGCGCTTTCCTGCGTGTTACAAAGTTGAAAAATCTTATAGTCCCTTTCAATAAACCAGCAAGAGCTTTGCTGTGCCTGTTGTCTACTTTTTTCCTTTATGGTTTTGTTGATGTAACGCCAGCGGAGTCGACGATACGGTGCTTTATCCATCCAGCTGGCTCACTCACCGTGAATAGGCTTAAGATGGTAATCCTGTTATCGGGGAATACTACTTGGCACGAGTGCGGAGCCACACACAGACATACAAACACATACACACACACATGCACAAACACCGGCTGCATGGAAGCACAGCAGCTGCGTAATCTACTGTAAGCACAAGTGTGGAAAAGCCAAAGTAGGCTATTGTGAAAATAAAATAGTTGCAGGTTAAGATTGTGGATAATAAACGTTGATAATGAATAATGAATGTTGATAATGCTAATGAAGTTTGGTTGTCTTTGTTAACATTTTTAACAGATCCAGACTGGATTTACAGTCATGGCCAAAATGACACAAAGTCTGTAGCCTTTGTTTTTATGATGGTAAAAGTTCCTCTTAGTCATGGAAATAAGCGTAATCCCAAAAACAGCATTTCCACAGCATTTTAGGGCCGTTACAAAAGGACCAGATGATCATGTTAGCGATTCTCCGGTTAACAAAGGTGAGAATGTTGCCAATGATAAAGGCTGAGGGATGACTCTGTCATGCTCCTTCCATCCATCAAATTTCTATGTCGCTTATCCTCATTAGGATCGCGTGTATGCTGGAGCCTATCCCAGCTGACTTTTGGGGGGGATGCGGGGTACACACTGGACTGGTCGCCAGTCAATCACAGGGCAGACAAACAAACATTCACACTCACATTCATACCAAAGGACAATTTGGAGTCGCCAATTAACCTAACATGCATGTTTTTGAAATGTGGGAGGAAATCGGAGTACCGGGAGAAAGCCCACACACGCACGGGGAGAACATGCAAACTCCACACAGAGATGCCCAACGGAGATTCAAACCCTGAACCTCCTGACTGTGAGGCCAATGTGCTACCCACTCGACCACCGTGCGGCCGACTCTGTCATGCTGATTGAGTTAAATCAGAAGGCTTTACAATGAGGGTTGTGCTTGCATTGTTTTTCATCTGTTAACCACGGTTACCTGCAAAGAAACAGGTACAGTCATCATTACTTAGCACAAAACCAACCTTTTACCAGATTATCCAAAACTTGCAAGAGATATTTCATTGTTGTGAAGAAGGCTTCAGGACGCCCAAGAAAGTTTAGTTAGTGTCAGGAACAGAAGCGGGCATATGTGCAGCAGGGATAGACTGGTATTGGCAAAAAGTACCAGGATTTGACTACTGAAGACTGGGGAAAGGTTGTTTTTCCTGATAAATCCCCTTCCAATTTTGCCGGGCATCCAGAAGAAAAGGTGCGCGCTACCATCATGCCAACAGTGCCAACTGTGAAGCATCCCGATGCCATTCTTCTGTAGGGTTGTTTCTCAGCTCAAGTGAGTGGACGCACTCACAATTTTGCCTAAGAAGACACAGAATGGTACCAGCTAATATCGAATGGTCTCTCCTTAACTTTGCCCAACCACCCAAGGAGAGTTTGGTAAGGGTGTTTTCAGCAACCTTGCCATGAGGCAAAAGTGATAACTGGCTCGAGGAAACTCTTACATAAACTTCATGCAACTGTCAGTCAATGCCTCTGAAAAACCCCAAATATAATAAAAGCCTTTGACACATATCAAGTGCTTGTAATTATAACTTAGTGAGTCATAGTAACATTTCGGAAAAAAATCTGAAAACGCAGATTTTGTCAACACCAGTACTTGCTATCTCGGATTGCTGTCATTCGTCTTTCTAGCCTATCTTGCAGTCGGTTGCTGTCGGTTTCGTTACATTTTTTTAACTGGATCTATCAAATCCTATGATAGTATGGGCTTTTCATGCCAGGGGTAGACAAACAGCTTACAGTGTGTCACTTACAAATTTGTGGCCAATTTTGTGTGTGTGTTTATACTATAGTCATCACAACACAATACCAGCGAATGTCATTGTGTTATTGTCGTGAATAACTCACTTTTTTGGCTTCGCTGTGAGTTCATGTCGGAGTTTCAATCTGGTTCCAGGAACGTGTCCAGGTCGTGATGTCCCAACCAAGATAACGGCGGTGCAGAAAACTCGCCAGGAGGCATGTCAAAATCACAACTTAATTTTGCTTGTATTTTATAGGTATTTATTTAGCTATGAAAGCAGTACAACACTTTCAATACTTTCATTTTGTTACTGTTTTTCAACCAGTTAGTTGGTTCTGCACCTGCAAAGACGATTTGTTTGATGGCGGCCAAATTCTGTAACCAAGCTTGCTCAAATTTTATTATTAGTCACATAAAGGTGTGCACGAAATTGTGTGATGATTTGGCTAAACATTCTTGAGTTACAGTGGGACTTCCTGTAGAACACACTGAATTGCGTGAGAAATTTCAAGTCAGTCCAATTTAGGGGATCAAACTTTGGGTTTTAATAATGACGTTACAATGTGCTGTGTTTTTCTGCAAAACAATAGCATGGACAACGCAGTAGTGGTGCACAGTTGGACAAATTTACACTTTTTCTGTGAAGGAGTAGAAACATGAACTTACACAAAAGAATACATACCATTGTGAAAAGTGAGGTAACACCCACAATGACACGTTTTACAGCAGAATCTTCACATAATCTTAATAAAGTAATACAACATTGCCACGTTGGAGCAGGGGTGGGACAACCCAGTGTTCAATAAAACTGACCTGATGATATTGAACACGCTTTCTCTCTCTTTAACCTTGCCATGCAATACAAATGACTGCATTGGTCATTCCGCTGCTGGAATGTGACTCCAAAGCTGTGATAGCATTACAGGAAGCAGAGGAATCATCCTTTTTTTAGGATGATGCAATGCACACAATTTATGACTGATTTGTTTGAAAATGATTCTTAAGAGGTGAATTGGAGAGGAACACAAGCGCAAAAGGTGTTGTGGTGGTGGTGATACAGTACAGCGTGTGAGTGATGCGAAAAATATGTGGGAATTCAAGCTTTAACTTCATGATAAAAGTGTCAGTGATGATACAAAATTGAAAATACACTCTATTTAGACATAAGCTCAACAAGTCTTAGTGCAACAATCCGCAATTTAATATTGAGTGTATGTTCAAATTTTTTTCAACATACTGGTTTGTTGACATTCAGATCTCAACCTTTTATTATCTTAAGCCTGAGAGAGATGTCTGTGCAAAGTGCGTTACCACAGCAGCAGACACTCCCGAGACAACCCAAAACATACCGACGCGCTATAAAGGAGTCCGGCACAGGACGGGCACTTGCCGCCCATAATATTCAGTGTCTATTCCTTTATTTGCCTTTTATTCGTGCTCAAACTCATTTTATTTATGACCTCCACATGTCAAGTAGTCAAGGACACCGTTGCCAAGATTGTGTAAGTCACATTTCAACACCTTCAATCATGCATGGTGAGAAGTTCTTTTTTAAACTGAAGTGTGAACTAAAAAAAAGAATTTATATGAGGATTTCGTACAAACAGTGCATTTTTATTTATGTATTTATATTTTTTTGGCATAAAGTCTAGGTAGAATGACCAAATGTCTTGTTTTCCTACAAAATGTCCTGTTTTTACACCCTCTCTTTGCCATACTTTTTGTTGTTTTCTCTCTTTTTTTTTTACAAAGTAATAAAAAGGTCCTGGTTTTTATTGTTCTTCATTGCGCCATTAAACTGACTGGCATTAGGGCACTCTGCTGAATGTGACGTAATCCCCGAGAGGCTGCCATTTTCTTGTATTAGTGTTGACAAAAAGGAGCAAAAAGCCAAAGAAAAAAAACAAACATGCATGGCGCGAGCACATTTTTCCCCAAAATATTGCAACCCTAACAAGAATCTAACCGCGGCTTCCTGTGTTGTCCTTGTTTTTGGTAACAGATAATTTTTTTCAATATAACAATTTTCCATCCATACAGAGAAGGCATACTTTAAATGCATTGACATAAGAAGGCATGTTGGAGGAAAGTTCGAGAGTATCTCATTGCCCGGGTTTGTCTGCATCGAACCTTAAAACTCAATAGTTCGTCCCAATCTCCACCTCTCTTTAAACAATAATCAAGGATCATTCCATTTGCTTGCAGCCATCCAACCTTTTACTATTTATCTATTCATGGTTTGTTGTGTCGTGTTCTTGGCATGTGTTTTTTGCATGTGTATGCCCTTTTGTGGCCAGGTTGTCACAATACATGGTGTGTACACAAAGATTAAAAAAATCAATAATCGTGTTCAGAAAAAAAAAGCAAAACATGCAAAAAAAAGTAAAACATTACATTTTCCATCATGCTACTTTAAGAGCGTGAACATTCAGGAACATGGCTTAACCAAAGTAAGATTTTGCGTAACTGTGCTTAAAAAACTATGTCCATACTAAATGTACCCATTTTTGACTGAATAATAATGTATTCCAAGCAAAGAATCCTAAATGTGCAGCAGATGTTCCATCAATTCCCCGCTGCTTATTAGAGGCACAGAATCTCGGTGAACCTTTCTTAATTGACGTCACTGATGTATTTTTACCTGATCAGGAAAATCTGAGGTCAAACAAGCAACATTAAACATCAAGGAGACATTTTCCCATCTTCAATTGGCTTGTGTCTCTCTTATTAATCCTTTACATCGTGCACTATTCATCACAAGCACTTTGCTCTCTTTAAACTTCTTAATTAGAATTTATCTTTCATGCATGCAGCACTGCTGTTGCCAATTTGAAAAAAAATCTACTCTACATATGATGTAATGTTCTACATCCTCTTTTAAGATGTAGTTTTGAAAACACACCCCTATATTGGTCTGCAAGATCTTAGTAAACACCCAACAATGTTGACAAGCGTTATAGAGGACTAAAGCCTCCGCCTGGGCTGGGATTTTGGGCTTAGTCTAGGTCTGTGCACTAGTGAAAGCCATTAATGTAGTCCTGTTCAGTCCATCATTGGTAAATACTAACCAGGGGGCATTAGCTACACATTGTAAATATACATCATGTCAAAATACTGCCAATAGATTAAAATGCTATTCATATTAACCACAGATTTCAAAAGAATTAAGCCGGATCCATCACCATTTGCAAGTACAGTATGTCTGAAATATGCCCATTCTTACTTTATTCTATTAAGAGAAGGATAAGTGGCAGGACGCAATTATACATACTTGTATGAATGAATGAATTTAAAAAAATAAATGTGAAATTAATATTTTAAATCAGGTTAACGTAATTCAAGTTAGCCTGAATTGCTTCTTCAAAAAAAATCATCCTCCTGCATTTGGACGCTTCACTTTCCTCTGTCCACCTAAAAGTTTTAATGTAATTTATTAGCTCTTATCAAATGCACTTTGCCGTCTTGTGGCCGTTTTTATGGCTTAAAACTGATCCAAAAGTGACATTCATTAGTGGGCTGTTGCATCGTCACCTCTTTTTGCCTCTCACGCACAAAAAAAACATAAAAGACATTTATAAAATGTATAATTTAATCTTTGGTATTGAATGAGTCACACTAAAAAGTCAATTATAATAGAAATCTTAAAATAAAGGATTGTGCTCGTTTACATTTTGAATAGGTCATTCCTTTGTCCCCATGAACAAATGGCATTGCCAATGTAAACATTACATTTCGGTTTTATCGCAATTATTGTACTGTGACTCTAGATTTGCTACGAGACTGAATATATAAACTTTAAACAATAAACACCAACAACAATCTATCCTCATCTCTCCTCTCCATCCAGTCAGAGGTCATCCGGTGACCTTGTTTGCGTCCAAGTCATGTTGTCACTGAGGTCTGCGCAGCCTCGTGCTGCCACCCGATCAGCCCGCTCTCATCCTCGCCATCGATCGCCTTCCACTCAGCCCTCAAGGACGGAAATCCAAACCCATATTCCAAACCACAGCCCCATCTCACACACATAGCTTCTTTCGTCTCTGCCTCTCCACTTTGCTCTTTTATGGTTTGCTCCACCTTTCATCTACACACACACCCACACACGCACACACACACACACACACACTGGTCCCAAGGTTGCAGTGACCAGAAGATCCATGAATAAATAATAAAGTGGGTAGGAATCACTTTCGCAAAAACCATTTACTGTCCTATTGTGTTCTTGGGGAGGCCGTGCGTGTGTGTGTGTAACAAGAAAAAGCTTTGTGAGTGAGACTAGAACGTTTTGTTAACTAAAAGCCTCGCTGTCCGTGGAGTTAAGTTTAGTCATGCAAAAAACTTGTGACCTTTAGTACTCAGTCTTCCATCGTCACTTGTGTTCTTCTTTCTTACCTCCAACGCCCACTCCTTTCCTTCTATTGGCCCTTTTTTATGTTCTCTCCTCTCCATTTCCTCCATCCTGACCTGCTTTCTAACCTCCTACCCTCCCTTATTTACTTCCATCCCCCCTTTTGTCCATTCTTCTTTTCCCATGCCATTCCATTTTTCTTATCATCCTTGCTTACTTTTCTCTTTTTTTGTTTTTGTTTTCTTTTACCTCCCTATTTCTGGTCTTCCATTCGAACGTCTGTCTCCCCCATTTCCCATCTTCTACTCTTTTCTTTCTTTTTCCTCCCAATCCCAATTGATCTTTTTCTTCTTTATCTCTGTCAATGTTCATTCTTTCTATCGTTCTTCCTCATATACACTTTCTTTGAGTCCATTCTGCTGTTTGTAACCTGCATCAGTCTCTCTTTTTTGTTCTTCCTCCCCTCCCTTTCCCATCTCGTCCCATCCCATCATTTGTTTCTTTCCACCTTCCTTGCTTACTGTTTTCTTTCCTTCACCTTTCCTTTGGCTACTTTTTTTTCTCGGGCCCTTTCTTTTCAAATTGGACAGTGGCAGGTGGGGAGTTTGACTGGGGCGGTACACCTGCCAAACGGTAACACAGGCGTCCTAAGGCGAGCTCAGGGAGGACAGAAACCTCCCGTGGAGCAGAAGGGCAAAAGCTCGCTTGATCTTGATTTTCAGTATGATTATGAGAAAGCGGGGCCTCACGATCCTTCTGACTTTTTGGGTTTTCAAGCAGAAGTTGTCATAAATCAGGAATCTAAGTAACACTGAAACGATGCTATTTGGTAAGAGCAGAAGAGATACTTGTGAAAAAATACTAATGGATGGTGAGGAAATTGAAAGGGTAAATGAACATAACTTGTTGAGGACAGAATGAGTTGGAAACCCCACATCAAAAACATACAACATAAAGTAGCAAGAAATACTGAATAAAATAAAATTTGTCCTGGATCAGAAATCACTCCAAACGCTCTATTGTTCTCTCGCGTTACCATATCTAACTTATTGTGTAGAGATATGGGGAAATAACTACAAAAGTACACTTTACTCACTTAATGTACTGCAAAAAAGATCAATTAGGGTAATGTTTTGTTGTAATTGTTTTTATACCACTCAACACTATTGTTATTTATTATGATTATATTTCATCAGGACTGCAATATAAGTTATTTGCGATGACAAGGACTACTATTGAACAAACTGTCAAATTACCTTCTTATGCATTCAAACTTAGCAACAGCAGGAAGTGCACAAATGTATTGAAATAGGGGAGAACCTACGGGGGTAGGATTAAAGAAGCTTTGCTTCTTCCAACTCCTTTTGAACCGGTGGAACTGTCAGTTGTATTAAGTGATGTATTCCAATTCATTCCAAGTCATTTACATGCATGTTTAAATAAAATTAATCCATTACCATTGCCAATTTAAAAAGTAATAAAAACATCCCATTTTTAATGTATTTCCGTTCTTTACACTTCCCTTTCCTTCTTCACATCTTCTTCTTCTTCCCTTCCTTTCATTTCATTTCATTCTTGTTTCTATGCCATATGACAACAAAACAAAGTTTCTATAGTTTTATCCTTTTGTTAGTGTTGTCTGTTATACAAAGCAACACTGTCTTGATGTATAGGTTGTTGCATGTGTAGCGTCAATAGAGAAGATAGAAAAGGGGATGAACCTGATGAGAAAGATGAAAGTATCAGTAGCTGTTGACAAGATGAGGGGTGAAAAACATGAAAACAGAGGCAAAAACAAAGACTTCCAAGTGGCAAAATGGTCTGCTGTAATGAACTGCAACAACACGTGAAACAAAAAGAAGATGCAGTCAAAAAGAGAAATGATTAAAATCCTATGAGGGTGCATGGAGCTCTCTTTTCAATCCAATCTAGCTCAGGCAAAAGTAAACAATCGCTCTTGATAAAGGATTGGTCAAATCCTCAATCAGCCTCATTCTGGCCAAAGCAAGTTTTTATTGGGCCGCCCTCACCTGCCTAAATTGGATCCTGCATCTGAGAGAGAGAGAGCGCTGAAAGCTAATGGAAACATCTACATGGTCTCAGAGAGACAGAGAAAACTGAAAAAGGCACAAAAACACTCCTAAACGGGGCATGTTATGATGTTAAATAGCGACATTAAATGTGGCACATTGCTGTTCCAAAAGCCACAGAGGATATGGATAAAGTATTCTTGAATGAAGGGAAACCACATAGCTAATAAATTAACTAGGAAGCGCTTAAGATTCCGTGTGGGGCCTTCATCAATAAATGAATTCGAGTGTTGTCGGCACAAATTTGTTGGGGTATTGTCTCTCTTATGGCTGAATACATAGATAATTATGAGGGCGCGCTTGATAAACTGGAATGCAGTCATAAATAATAAAGAAGCCAGAATAGACTATGCGATGGCCAACACCCAAGGCACATACAAACTTCTGTTAAGAACAGAAAAAAGACATGCATGCAAATTTTCTTTAGAGCAAGTTTTGTGTCTTCTTCAGCTACTGAATTGTTACTGAAGTTCATCAAGGGAATTCAATCAATTGATTTTACCATACATGTGTACAATTTTATTAAAAATACTTGCATACTGAAATTGATTTGGCTACTTTTTTCTCATACTTTGAACACTGTGGCCTATATAGCGATGCAGCTAATTGATGGCTAAAAGAACACTTCCTTTGGAGAATATGCAAAACATGTCATAGAAAATGAAGGAATAGATGGATGGATGGATGGCTGCCTCTGTCCACCAGAGGAGTCCAGAGGGAGGCTGACATCGTCGCAGCGGCCTAGCAGGGATATGCTTTGAAATGCTTTGCTGGGATGCAATGCATTATGGGAAAATGTTAAAATATCGGGGGGGGGGTTGTTGTTTTTTAAAACTCTTATTAGTATTGTATTGAATATTTTCTAGCTATCTCTCGAGTGTTAAGTTGCTGTGGGATGAGTTTAGTGTTATTTGTAAGCTGACACAGTGTGTCAGACGGTATATTGAGTAATAACCTACTGCGATTTCCAATAGGATGACAAGCTCGTAGTGAGTTCAATGATAGCTTGTTGATTTCTTTGGCTTCTGCCATATAAAGAGCTACCATGTCCTTGCGGACTCACGAGTGTCACAGAATTTAAATGATTAGTAGTAAAAGAGATATTACGAGATTAGAATATAGCCATATTTTAGCTGCACCGCTGTGTAAGCCACCGGGGTCAAGGTTTAAGAAAAAAGTAGCGGCTTATACACCGGAAACTACTGTACATTCCCATTTTTTCATATGGGAAAAAATTGTCATCGGATTGAAATGAATGTATGTTATTGTGTTTCTCCATCTACCCAAGCCAAATATTTGTTTTTCAAGCACATAAAAAATCTAATCACATTTCTACCTTGGCAATTAAAATCAAACATAGTATCATAAGGAATGGTTTTTTTTGTGAAAATCATTTGCCTAGCGGATTGTGATACAATATTGCCACATGGTGCTTTCAGTCGCTTAAACTGCTCAAAAAGACCTATACTTCGCTTGGCAATGACACATGAATTGAGAAAGCAGAAGATGAGAAGGTATAGAAAGATGTAAAGGGTGGCTGAATAAGAGCTCGGGTGACGAGCATCACATTATCAATACAGCTGATGGAGTGCAGTGGAAAGTCAGTATGCCCAAAGGGAGAAAACCGAGAATGCTGCAGTTTGCTAATCTTGCACAGCACCCTGACACAGAGGTCAGCACAACTTCCAATCACATCTAGTTTAGTTTCTCTGTTCTAAACTACAGTTATTTGGAATATGTGTCATAATTATGTCTTGGTGCATGATGTACAAAACAAAACTTGACTAAACTTTTGTTGACAAGACAAAACTTGACAAGACACTGCCTAGGATTTAGATCTTATCCACACATACTGTAGCAGGGTATTTGTAAAACCACATATTTCTCCCTCGTTTTGTGAAAAAAAACGGTCTCCACCCAACCTAATACTAAAACCGCATAAATGCATTGGGAACCACAGTCATGCCAAACTTGTAGGCGGAAATAAGTATGTAAGTACTCAAATTCTATCCAATCAGAATCAGAATCATGGATAATAGGCCAAATAGGCCAAATCGTGGAAAAATAACTTTGTTTAATGAGATACCTGCCTAAGTGTGTACAGGGCCTTAGCAAACCTGCATCTTCTGAAAGGGAGAAGCATGTACCATTAAACCAGTCCTTCTCAAATAGTGGGGCAGGTCCCAGTGGGGGGGGACGAGGTGAACTGTCAGGGGGGACAAATGTAAACCTGCCAGCATGTCCAAATTTGTCATACTCAACATGCAATTTGACTCTTCACAGCTCTCCATTTTGTTTCATTTTCCTGGTTTCAGTTTCAGGTTCAGTTTGTACAGTACAGATAAAAAAAGAGTTATTATCAGTTGTCAATAGTATTTCAAATGGGGGATTTGGGGCGCAAAAACATTTCTGTCCCTTGGGGAGTGCATGACAAAAAATAACTGAGAACCACTGCATTACACCAACAGAGACTGACAGCAGAATGGGTGAATGATGTGGTTTTATTTTCTAATTGGTCACAGAGCCTCACTTGACGTGTTTAATGTGCATCCTTTGCTGTGCCAGCTCACCCTGTTCTGTTGTGTTGTCTGCAGCAAGCCCGTCTGGTACATTTCGTTAACGTAGTTATCAAGGCAAGGAGCAGCAATAAATAAATAAGTGACCGTCAACTGGCCCTTTATTGATCAGCCCAAAAAGAAAATTCCCGGTACTCCCGACGGCCAGTCCGCCCCTGCAAGGGGGTCAAAATATAAAGTTGAGCTGCACTAGAAAACATGCTTATTTTGCAGCCAGTTTTCAGTCACTGCCACATCCATCATAAAAAATGTGTAAAAAAAAAAAAAAGCTGCACCGATTTACAAGCCACACCACATATAAGCAACATTGCCACATATAAGCAATAAAAAATCAGTTTTTATTTAGGGAAAAACTGATTTGTTCTTATATAAGCTTCACTGGTGCATGAGGCACGTGTGTACACATTATAAAGTGCAATATAGTGGGAAACATGAGTTTGTAAGGACCAGGCAACTCTTTATTTGACCAATCATGAGCCAATCAGGAACCAATCATGAACTATGATTGGTTTGCCATTACTCATAACAGTGTCATCTTACAAACAACATTAAACTCATCCCACACCAACTTAACACTCAAAAGGTATATGTCATAAATATCCAAACGTGTACCAATATGAGTGAGTTTGAATAAAAAAACAACATATTCAAGTTTTGCCATAATGCATTCCCCGTGTGTGCGTGGGTTTTCTCCGGGTACTCCGTTTTTTTCCCACATTCAAAAAACATGCACGTTGTTGCCTCCAAAACCATGCATTGATGACTCTAAATTGTTCATAGGTATGAATGTGAGTGCAAATGGTCGTATGTCTGCCCTGCGATTGACTAGCCACCAGTCCAGGGTGTACCCCGCGTCCTGCCCGATGTCAGCTGGGATAGGCTCCAGCATACCCGCAACCCTAATGAGGATAAGCGGCATAGAAAATGGATGGGATTCCATCTGAGCAAAGCATTTCATTGGAAGACAAGCAGCATAGAAAATAAATGGATGGTGCTGCAATGCTGACTTTGTCCATCAATGGAAGCCAGAAGATCACACATATACGTGTAATAAGGTGATTGTTGTGATGTCCGGAGTGTCCATGAATGCATCTTTTGGTCTGTCTGGTGACAATGAGGAAGTGTCGTTGCAATGACAAATAGACTAGAGACGTGTTTGTGAGTTGGAGACACATATATAGTGTTCGAATTGCACTGCTGGTTACTACTGGAGTTTCCTCCGTAGAGTGGCGGGTCTTACCCTAAGACATAGGGTGAGGAGCTCGGCCATCCGGGAGGAGCTCAGAGTAGAGCCGCTGCTCCTTCAGGTCGAGAAGAGCCAGTTGAGGTGGCTCGGGCATCTAGTCCGGATGCCTTTCGGGCGCCTCCCTGGTAAGGTGTTTCAGGCATGCCCAGTTGGGAGAAGGCCCCCGGGAAGACCTAACACACGCTGGAGGGACTATGTCTCTTGGTGTCCTCCCGGTGGAGCTGGAAGAGGTCGCTGGGGACCGGGAAGTCTGGACATCCCTACTAAAGCTGCTGCCCCCGCGACCCGGACCCGAATAAGCGGAGGAAAATGGATGGATGCTGGTCATGTGTTCAGGTATAATAAATGTATAATAAAGTTATACAAGATAGGCGCACAGCTACACTGATCCACCGTCTGCTGTCATAACAGAGAGCCAAGGTTGTGTTCTGATCACATCATTGCATGTTGTGTGACTGTGTGCAACAACATTTCAGGGCAAACAGTATCCCCTATGTTTATCTTAATGAACAACAAGCATTAAACTAGTTTTGCTCCTTTCAGTAATCTTTTATCATTCAATTTCATTTTTATTGTCCCACTACGCTCTTATCTTTTAATTTCCTCATCTTACATTGTCTATATATTGTAACAGAAGAGGGTTTCATTTACTAGGTATTTTATTCCTTACTGTGTTTCATTCTGTATTTTGCACACAGCTGGAGATAGAAAGAAAACAGTAATAGTAAAACTGATGCAATAAAGGTTTGTGTTCCCTTTGGGTATGTACTGTACCTATTTTATCTCATTGCATTGTTTTATCAGCTTATATTTGTACATTGAAGAGTTAATCATACTGTTTCCATTTTTGCTGCTACAGATGCACCTAATGTTGTGACCATTACCAAAAAATTATTAAAATGATTTTTTCTACTTTCCCTACAGCGAGCAAATGGTATAAAGGTTTTGACACCGGATCCCCTTCCTGATGCAACACTGGCCTGGACTCGAACCATTGCCCTCCACTGTGAAAGGCAGAAACCTGCACTAATATATGATTTTTATAGTTCATATTCTTTGAGTAAAAAAGAAGATACAAAAAGCGATACCAAAAGTCCTGTAACACACACACAATACTCACGTACATGCAAACACAAACAGAAGAGAACAAGGAGTCAACACATACGGCTCTGTTTTATTCACGCTGATGTGATGCTAGTGGACATGCACCCGCGAGGAACACTGCTTTTCTCACCTAACACCCACTCACAACGCACACATCCCCTCTGCTAGCTCTCCACCCAGGAGTTCAACACAGGACACCAGATGTTTCCAGCAATATCTCCTATTTGCTCTGTTTTCCCATTTCCCCCTCAGCAAAGCAGGTTGTTGGTTTTTTTAGTTGTTGGTTTTTTTTGGGGGGGGGTTGTTTGTCACAAGGCCATTTTCACAGATTCTTCCCAAATCTGATGTAGCACGCAACACACAAGGAGCTTTTTGTAAAAAAAAAAAAAAAAAGAGCATTTGTGGTCAATGCTTAATAAAGAGAGCACTCCCAGGTGGAATTCCCTCAAGGGACGGAGTGGGGAAAAGCAGTGACAAAAACGTCAGTCATTGCAAACAACACTTTCTGCACGGAAAAGAAAGTCATCTGTTGCCGGGGGCAGTGTCTCTGAAGTTGCTAATTGCTGGTGATGCTGAGTCATTTATGTGTGCATGAGCTTCCTGTCTAAGGCTCAGCAGTGATGATGAGGATGTTAGGAGGAGACAGCTGAACGAGGTTGAGGTCTGCCAAAACCAAAAATCACTATATACATAAACTGGTATCCAAACACAGAATTTCAATCAAACCAATTCAGGGAGCCTTAAAGATGATTAAATTTGTTTTTAGTAGGCCCTAATGGGAACACGGCGTTCTCTGTCCTCACTGTCCGTCGTAAAAGATGCCAAATATCACATTGGAGTCCATACACATACCGTGTCTTTCTTCGATTTGCTAACAATTCCAAATGACGGGTGGATTTTATTAGTTGCTATGCTAGAACTGAGGTTAATACTGTCCTTCTTTTATTTTGAACCTTACTTTGCACCACCATGTGCATGTTTTAATGCTGCGTAACTGGACAGTCATTATGTTGCTCTTCCTTATGCATCTTTAAAGGTAAGTGCCACTTCATTTTCTGTTGCCCCTGGCCCACCGGGCTGTGCTTGCTTACACTTTATAGCTAGGGTCACAATTGTTGGACAAACATAAGCACCCCATGCTGTTGCATTTTCCAATGACGAGTATGATTGACAGAGATGGGCTATGTTTGCTTGAAACGTGCGGTATAATCAATCGATCACTCCTTCCGCCAGTTATTAATGATCAATGCCACTTTACGTACGAGAAAATACCACAACAACTCACAATTATCGACCAAGTCTTGATTGTTGCTGTAGTGTAGTATCCCAAAGTGATGAAAGGAACGCAGCGCATGTTTCCCACTTGGGGATTGGCAAAACAGGGAGAGATGTAACTGTGCTGAAGCACGGTACAGAAATGTGCCATGGCACCCCTAATGGGAGTACTGGTGCTATTTGTTGTAGTCAGTGGAGTAGCTTCTCTTTTTTTTTCCATTTAACAACTTGTCAGTGCTGTGATACACTCAAAAATGCATGACATCCAATTTTGGAACATGTCTCCACCTCAGTGAAGAAAAGTCTTAATTGAGTGAATTGAATGACTTAAATTGGCTACACTGCAAGTGATGACTGAAGTAACGATTTCGGGGTAAATCTATTAGTACAATATCATATCTTAATACGAATGTAATGCAAATGAAGCATTGGTGGTGGTTTTTGCATTTGTTTAGAGGGCTTTCTAGGTGAAATAGGTGGATTCTCATTACCTGCATTGTCAGTCAGAAAAATTAGACGCGTTCTAGCACACACAGAAAACAATGTGTGTTCTTGTCTCACATAAGTATAGATGATGACACTACGAGAAAGTGCAGTTTTCCTTAAAGAGCCTCTGAGGACAAAAGCCAGCTTGTGTGACCCATGAAGCCACTGCATAACCATTTGTTCTTCTTCTTCACTTCTCTTCAGTGGCTTTAAAATGCGAAGGGTTACACATTTCAAGTGAAGCGGCAAAGTGCATAAAAAGAATCTCACAGTGTGTCATAAGGATTTGCTTTTCTTTTAACTCCTTCTCGGCCGCGTGGAAACAAAGAAGGCAAGGACTGGGAATGTCAAATGCCTTCAGTGTTCACCTAAAAAGTTGGAGCTGCAACAATGAGGATGAATAAGGTGAATTTTAGGATTTGCCGGCAGTCAACAATTAAATATGTTTACATGGACGAGGTGATGCTTGACCCAAACTGGTTGAAACAAATTTAACAAGCTGCTAGTGCTTCAGCATCAATATCCCAAGGCGTTGCTATAGTTGTGTTTATGTTTATGAAAAGCAGCACTAATATGAAAATTACACATTAACTAGTAGTACTCCCACAAAGAACCACAAAAGGAACATATTTTGGTATGAAATCCAGCTATCGTTTCAGAAAACGTTTTCTCCATCACAACAGAGACCATGTTTTTTTTTGCAATCAAAAAGTCGCAAAGGCACATGAGCAGACACTTAGGTACTCCTACTACTTTTCTGTTGAAAAGGCCGTGTGGACGTCTTAAAATATGTAATTTTTCATAGGATGTGGTGTGTATTTTCATTGGTATATATGTTTGTTAGCTAGATGACTTCTTCCTCTTTAATTTGGTATGGGATTTATAATGAGTGTTGGACCACATCCAAAGTTAAGTTCAACTTGAAGCGTTTCAAACTCATGAGTGGGAGCGTCAGGACAAGATAAAAGGTATGTAGCGAGTGTTACGTTTGTGCATGTTTGTGTTCTGGTTGAATGGGGGGGCTTGTTGTTTGGGAGCCACTGTTGTTCTGGTGTATGTTCCATTTTTTCTTGCAATGATAAGCTTGTTCATCACCTCCTCGTAGGTTTAAAAAGTTACAGTATGTATGATATTCATTCACTTTAATATCTATCTGCACATGAAATTTAATTCAAATCTGGTGGTGCGAAATAACGTCTTTAATACTTTGGTTAGACAGGTGAATGAGGTATCAAAATAAAGTCTGTCATGTTTTATCAGACAGAATTATCAACCTGTTAATGCATTCATTGTTAATTCAACCTGAAATGTTGGTTGCCCTTTATTCAAATAAAATGTGAACGCATTTGCCGTGAATTGTTGTTTATCTTTTTGTTTATATCCATAATTATTGTATACCTGATTCTTTTTAAAAGCAAAAAGAATTTAGGAAACTTCACCTGCCCTGTCCAGCATCCAGCTATTTATTTCATTGTCAAACAGCTTGAATTTCTGGCTAAAAAGTTACTGAATAGGGCCGCACAGTGGCTGAGTGGTTAGCACATTGGCCACACAGTCAGGAGATCTGGAAGACCTGGGTTCAAATCTCCGTTGGGCATCTCTGTGTGGAGTTTGCATGTTCTCCCCGTGCGTGAGTGGGTTTTCTCCGGGTACTCCGGTTTCCTCCCACATTCCAAAAACATGTATGTTAGGTTAATTGGTGACTCTAAATTGTCCATAGAATGAATGTGAATGTGAATGGTTGTTTGTCTATATGTGCCCTGCGATTGACTGGCGACCAGTCCAGGGTGTACCCGGCCTCTCGCCCAAAGTCTGCTGGGATAGGCTCCAGCATCCCCGTGACCCTAATGAGGATAAGCGGTATAGAAAATGAATGAATGAACGAATCGTTACACCCCGACAAAATTCCTAAACTGTCCACAAAGGATGATTTATATGAATCACAGGAGAAACAAAATGCAAGGTAGGTACAGGTGGAAATGTAAAGACAATCGATCATTGAAAATAAACAAATGTGGTAATATTTGTTTAAAATTTTGGCTTTGCTTTTTTCATTGTGTCATGGCTTCCTTCTATATTATCTTTGGGGGTTTTTTCCATTTTGGCGCTCATCTCCCTGTTTTGTCTTTGTCTTTTCCATTTGCTTTTTCTCATTGGATTTACCGCCTGCCTGCAGGTGCCGACAATTGGGAAACGCAAAAGGTGTACATGTATTTCCTTCATTCATTTTGGCTCTCCGTAGATTTACAGTATGCTTCTGCGTTAAACAACAGCATACATGACGCTGGCTCACTCCTCCACGTCAAAAAAAAATCCAACTTTGCGTTGCAGCTATGTGAACGGTAACGGCTGTGGTTTGGCCGACAGTAACCTGTTTTGTTTTTGTAATAACGAGACTGTTGATCTTCTAGTCATCCTTACAACATCCGGGTAGATATTACAATGCAACCTTTATATCCTTAATGATGGTCACAAACGTACAGTGTTAGAGTAGCGTGGCTGCACATTGTGTATGCTTTTGCTGTAACTAGTTCGCAATTGAGTCTCAGGTTTACAGCCTAATATACATTTTTAAATTAGTTTATGGCTCATGCGTAACTGCTATATGACAAAACTAGGACCGCCATAAACTGTATATGACTATGCACCTGTATTTGACTCACTGAGAGGGTGCAGGGCACATTGCTGCCCTTCTCTCCTCCTCAAGGCCGCACGGTGGATGAGTGGGTAGCATGTTGGCCTCACACTCAGGATGTTCTGGGTTCAAACCTCCCGGTATTCCGGTTTCCTCCCACGTTCCAAAAACATGCATGTTAGGTTAATTGGCCACTCTAAATTGTCCATTAGAGTGTGTTGTATGTCTGCCCTGCAATTGACTGGCGACGAGTCCAAGGTGTACCCCGCCTACCTCCCAAAGTCAGCTGGGATAGGCTCCAGCATACCCGCGACCCTAATGAGGATAAGCGGTATAGAAAATGGATGGATGGATGGATGGATGAATGTCACGGTTGCTGAGTGAGTTGATTAACTGGAAAAATGGTCCATTAACGTTTCAGTGGAGAATTGCACAGCACAACCCAGACACAGATCTTTGCAAGCGATACAACACGGACGGTCATGATTGTGGACTCTCATTACAGTTTATAGTAAAGATAAATGCTTTTGACGTCACACAACCCTGATGTGTGAGAGGATAAGATTGTGTCATGTAGTTAAACTTACATTTAAAGGTGCGTCCTTGTGATACAAACAAATACTCATCAGATGCACGTGCTTACCTGTGGTCTCGGGTGTCCTTTCACAATGCACTGAAGCACGAGCGTGTCTCCCTCTTTGATGGTGTAGATCCTCTCGCTGATGTTATCGTCCTTGACGTTGCACGCAGCGCCCGAGTGCACAATCTGGGCGTTGGCTGGCGCTGTGGGCGTACACAGAAACAGAAGAAGAAGAAGGGGACAAAAAGCACATTAGAATTGGTAAGACCTCTGAAGCAGGCAAAGATCCACTGTGCAAACTGTAACACAGCGTTTCCTTTGATGTTTTTTTCTGATGTTTGTTTGTGATGTTTTTTACCAGTATAGCATATATTATGTTACACTGGTATAGCATTACACTCTATGAATGAATGAAGTCCTTTAATCCTCAGTTATCTTTGCTGTTGAGTACTTTCTTCAGCTTTCTGACTGACTTAAAAAGGATTTAGGAGCCATACTACTTTGGTATGCATTTGACATTTTGACACTGGAAAAATACAGTATGGTGTTTGAGGTAGCAAAATGGAACGGACATCAAATATCTATGCAGGACGTGTGTAGGACAGACCACCATTTACAATACTCCCCGAAAAATTAGAATATCAAGTAAAATTAGTTTTTTTTTGGCAATTTAACATAAAAGATGAAACCAACAAATTTTATTGAGGCATAACAAGCAAACTGACATGGGCTTTATTTCATTCTGGCGTTGTTAGCAATGAGAGGCGAAGGCAGAGGGACAAATTTTGTTCCCCCCTGGCTCCAAGCCTGTACAGTGGCGTTTAACCCGGTGAAAGAGAGGGTTAGCTTCCCTCCGCCTTCGGGTGGGGGTTCTGACTGTTGCGCTTATACGCCAAACATCAGTTCAGAATACCAGCCGTTTTAGGATTCCTTAGAAGGAGTGCTGGAAAAAGCTCCATCAGGGGACTTCCTTGTTCTCCTAGAGGACTTCAACGCTCATATTGGAAGCGACAGTGAGACCTGGAGAGGCGTGATTGGGAGGAACGATGATTGACTTTGTGGTTGTGTCGTCTGACATGCTTAGGACTTGGTTCCGATGGCGGGGCAGGATGCTGGTCAGACGTGGCAGACCCAAATCCATTGTGAGGGTCTGCTGGGAACGTCTGGCAGAGTCCCCTGTCAGATGGAAGTTCAATTCCCACCGCCGGGAGAGCGTCAACCATGTTCCAAGGGAGGCAGCGGACATTGAGTCCGAGTGGGCCATGTATCATGTTTCCATTGTCAAGGCGGCCAATCGGAGCTGTGGCTGTAAGGTGCAAGCCGAAGAAGGAATCCTATCAGTCCGTTTTGGCCCATGGGACTCCGAAAGCAGCTGACAGGTATCGGCGGTCACTGAGGCAAAAACTCGTACATGGGAGGAGACAACAGAAAATAACTTCTGGACGACTTCAAAGAGATTCTGGACCACCATCCACCGTCTCAGGAGGGGGAAGCAGTGCACAGTCAACACAGTGTATGGAGGGGATGGTGTACTGCTGACCTCAGCTCGAGATGTTGTGGACCGGTGGGCGGAATACTTTGAAGACCTCCTCAATCCCACCGACATGTCTTCCAGTGAGAAAGCAGTATCTGGGGACTCCATGGTGGGTTCTCCTATCTCTGGGGTTGAGGTCACTGAGGTGGTCAAAAGGCTCCTCGGAGTTCTTTAAGGCCCTGGATGCTGTAGGCGTACAACTCTGCAGCATTGAGTGGACATCGGGGCGGTGCCCCTGCATTGGCAGACCAGGGTGGTGGTCCCGCTTTTTAAGAAAGGGGACCGGTGGGTGTTTTCTAACTATCGTGGGATCACACTCCTCAGCATTACCGGTAAGGTCTATGCAGGGGTTCTGGAGAGGAGGATCCGCTGGATAGTCGACTCTCGGATTCAGGAGGAGCAGTGTGGTTTTTGTCCTGGTCGTGGAACTGTGGACCAACTCTCTGCTCTCTGCAGGGTCCTTGAGAGTGCATGGGAGTTTGCCCAACCAGTCTACATGCGTTTTGTGGACTCGGAGAAGGCATTTGACCGTGTACCTCAGGGAATATTGTGGGAAGTGCTCCGGGAATATGGGATATCGGACCACCTAATTCACGCGATTCGTTCCCTGTGTGACCGGTGTCAGAGGGTGGTTTGCATTGACAGCAATAAGTCGGACCCGTTTCCAGTGAGGGTTGGACTCCCTTTGCCGTTTGTCACCGACTCTCTTCATTACTTTTATGGTCAGAATTTCTAGGCACAGCCAGGGCGTCGAGGGGTTGCCGTTTGGTGGCCGTATGATTGGGTCTCCGCTTTTTGCGGATGATATGGTTCTGTTGGCTTCATCAAGCCGTGACCTTCAACCCTTGCTGGATTGGTTCGCAGCTGAGTCTAAGGTGGCTGTGATGAGAATCAGCACCTCCAAGTCCGAGTCCACGGTCCTCGCCAGGAAAAGGGTGGAGTGCCATCTCCAGGTCTGAGATGAGATCCTGCCTCAAGTGGAAGAGTTAAAATATCTTGGGGTCTTGTTCACGAGTGAAGGAAGGATGGAACGCAAGATGGACAGAGTGCAGCTTCTGCAGTGATGCAGACTTGGTTCTTTGTGGTTGAAGAGGGAGCTGAGCCGAAAGGCGAAGGAGAAGCCAGAGGAGGTGGCTTGGACATCTGGTTAGGATGCCTCCTGGACACCTCCCTGGGGAGACTAGGTCTCTCAGCTGGTCTTGGAATGCCTCGGGATCTGCTAGGAGGAGCTGGACGAAGTGGCCGGGGAGACGGAAGTCTGGGTTTCCCTGCTTAGGCTGCTGCCTTGCAACCCAACCTCAGATAAGTGGAAGAAAATGGATGGATGGATGGATGTTATCACTATACTTAGAGTTATTAGTTATACCTCAACAATAATGCAAAAGTGGCATTGCTGCAAGAGACCTTCACTGGACCAAACAGGACCATTAAAAAGCTGCTTTAAACCAGTATGGACAAGTCATATGCGACAAAATGCCATTTTGGACTTGCTTGCAAAAAAATCTGAGCGAGAACATCAATGACAGGAGTAGAGTGAAGCCAAATCAGTGAGGTTTAAATTTGAATTTATGCTTAATAAGGTTTATACATTTACAGTATTGTCGAAGTTTGTTATATTGTTATTTCTAATTCAAATGTATATTTGATACATTTTCTTTTGTAATAAATGTTGCTGTAGTGCTGTTGTTTGAGTTGTTTGTTGTTTTGCAATAAATGTCACAGTTTGTAAAAATGTGTGCCTTTTACTAAAAAAGGTGTTCTTAGGTAGGCTATTGAACATAAAATGTCAAAATGTATGCACCTTATGTTGTGGTATGAAACATTTCTTATGAATAATTTAATTATCTCATCTACCTATGCATAGCCAGAAAACAATGAAGGGTGATGATGTAATGCGAATCAGGTGGTGTCCCATTACTTAGTGGATGCTTGCCCTTGGCCATAGGTTAACCAAGAGGTATAATTGGGATTCAGCTTAACGCTATAACGCAAAGTATTCCCTTGCAACAATGCCACTATTCTCAATATGTTTGAAAATGCAATACACACTCTCTTGACTTGTGTCTCAACGGATGAAATAACGCACATGGTAATTTTCAAGTTTACTTTATCACTACAATGCAACTCCCCTAAAGGCCTCCAGTGACCTATGAAGAGCCATGGCTTGTGTACAATTAGTGTCAACTGCCCTCTGAGGGGAGACAGAGGACAGGAGGGTGGAAGACAAAACAGCGGGTGAGGAGAGAAAAAGGCCAGTGAGGAGTGTTAAACCCCTCTGGGAGAGATGCAGGAGTCGGGACAGCACAATGATGTGATTAACATCGATACACGCAGAGAACAAATCCTCACGGTGCTCAAACAATTGTTATGATTGAACAGACAGCGAGCGGGTGGGCGGCCTGTTCACCTTAAAGCTTCAAGTCAGATCAAGTGCGATGGAACCCTGTTTGGGAGCCGTGTGTCTGCTTTGCCAAAACAGCCACAACACTGATTTTTACTTTAAACAAATGCTAGTAAAGATGTGGAAATATCGGGGAAAAGATATGAAAACTGAAAGAAAGCTCATACCACACAACTGCTTGTGTGCATTGTGTGTTCAAGGGTGCACTTGAGACCTAATGTTCTGCAAAGTTGCTATTTTATCATCATCTCCGTCAAATATGATTATATAAACACTCACTGGCGCTGAGTTGCAGGCTTTGCAAAGAAAATGCTGCAAAAGTTCAACTCTGTTGGAGATATTAATTAATTATATTTTCATGTAGTTAAATAAGGTCAACAAAAAGTTACAAGCACTTTTGAATAAAATGCACAAGACCTAATCCAGCTTGGGAAACCTCACAGCATTAACTTTTACCAGGAATGTGACAGAGATATACAAAATCACTCTCGCTCTTCTAAATAGCCTTACTACATATTTACTCATTTTTTCTTCCACCAAAATTATTCTCTACTACTACTACTACTACTGGTGAAAGAAGCATGTCAGCAACTCTCAAGCTCTAAAAACCAAAGTAAAAAATTAATAAAATCCTACAGACAGAATTCTTAATAATCAATAATCCTTTCATGATACCAATCCCAACAGTGTTTGCAATAATTAACATTCCATTATCTGCAGAGAACTGGATTAGAACCAAGAGGTTGAACTCTGCTCGAAGGGCATGTTGGTAGCAGTTGATGTAGGAGGGAGGGTCACGCCTTACGTGGAAAGACTGCAGCTTCATATGCGCCGCATGCACAGTAGCATACTCATAGATGTTACATGCAAGGCGTTCAAAGGATCGCATCATTAAAGCCGATTTGCGGACATGCACGCGAACGCTGTACGATAAGTGCGAAAGACAGAGAGCTGATTTAAATGGTGAATAATTGTCTCCTGAAAGCTAACTGCCGTGTCTACATTAGTTTGTCTCTCCGGAGAGAGCCAGGTCGGACTGAACGGCGCCTCTTGTCCGATCCCGCCTCCGGCGGCTTGGCAGCTTTAGCTGTCTGATCGGCGGGAAAAACGACAGCCGAGAAGAAGGGATGAAAGAGAAAAAGAAACGCAAGAAAGAGGGAAGACAAGGGGCAGCACATGGAGAAACAGGGACTGAAAAAAGGGACTAACAAACAATTTGAGATCCGTATTCCCAAACATGTATTATAAGCTTTGTTTTTAATTGATTAGCGTATTTGTGCAAAAAATCACAAACTTTCTAAAGCCACGTCGCCATCAACAATGCAGCTTGATTTTTGAAATTGACGCACCTTCTCAGAAGCCTTCTCAGAAGCACCTCCCAGGGTAGGCCTGCCTCACACTTTAAAAAGCACTGCTTTAAATGTTACAATTCATTGTGGTTCTGTCAACCAGAAAAATGGAGGGCCACTTTGCTTTCCGTCACCTTTTGTTTATTTGATATTATTATTACACCTAGTCCAATTCAGTCCAATAACTCAGGGCAAGAAGACCTTCGTGACACACGCTCACAACGCACAATCAGAGTTGCACAAATGGCATGTATGGAACGAATGGAAAATTACTGGAAGAAGCAGGCACACAATAGATGTGTTGTCCTCACGAGCTCACTTCTTTCTAAAGGGTCACGGGAACCGCCATATAGACCCTGTTGACTTTCATTCTGGGCTCTTGAGCAATCTTCCTCTATTTCTCCACTTTTCACGGCAGTTTGAAAACCTTTTAAATTGGGTGTTCATTGGCTGCTTCTCCAATAGCAACGCGGTGCAAAGAGAAGCAAAAGCCTTTACACGCTAAAACGAATCCACTGAAGGCGACGGTGTAGTAAGAAGTTCAATGTAAAGAAAAAAATAGCCTTGGGTTGTTTGCGTCAAAGAATTGGAGTTTGTTGTGCTGGAACATTGCAGGGTTTTTTTGGTGTGGCCCTACTTGTCTTTTGTCATTTTGGCTGTGTAACTTTGCAATAAGCCACGGGCCAATAAAAAACAAGCTGCGAAACACAAATGGACCCTGGGCCGGACATTGGCCATCCCTTCACCAGAAGAGCCAACGTTTGGATTCATGTATGTAGTAAGTGAAATATCATCATCAAAACCTAAATGTGTCAAAACAAAGACAAAAATGTACAGTTTTCAGAAAACCCACTTGTACAGAGACATTCCACTTTCACCCTGTAGTTATGTTATCAAAACCAATTGGATCGCTGAGAGCTCAGTATTGCACCTAACCGGATCCACCTATGCCGTCTACAAAGCCCGCTATTAAAACACTTCCAAAAACAAGGTTTTATGGGTTTTTTTTATAAATGCTGTGACCATGTAGTCTCAAGCACATTCATGATAACATGTAATACTTTATTTTGCGTATTTTGGCCATTCTTAGCATTAACAGAACATTCTTCCACAGCGCATTGATTTCACATAGCAATATAGACACCCATGCCTACACCTAGCAATGCCTACATTGGGCCCATTGAAATCCATTTTATTTTTTCACAAATTCCATTTTATGGTAGTCATCAAACCGAACTGTTATTTCCATATGCACGCAAGGCATGATGATGGGTAATCCAGCGGCAACAACAATGTGAACAATGACCAATAAGAGATTGGATATCAAGACTATGTTAACGACCCTCCTTGTTTCTTCTTCTCTGACGACCTCCTCAACATATTTTGCAATCAAGCAAAAATACGACAAAAACTGCAAAATGTTGGGAGAAAAAGTACCACAAGCTATCCAGAATGCCTTGCGGTGAGGTACCTGGTGTTTGGATCCCTTTTTTTACAGATTGTAGATTGCATCTGACTATTTTGCCAAATCAAGCGTGCCACAATAGCACTGCAAGTCATGTTGCCAGCTACAGTTGGATGTTTTTAAAAAAATTCAGAAATGCCTGGCGGGCCAGATGGAGACACTCAGCGGGCCTGATTTTGTCCGCGGGCTGCAGTTTGCCCAGCCCTGTAGTAGCTGGTAGCTAGCTGGTGTGTTCTGGCTACGTGTCAAAGTGCCAATAATGTAGTTCAATCGGCAAAACAATGTTTAAAATAATAATAACAGCAATATATCTGTAGCTAGTTTAATATGCATGTCACATGCATGCATATAAATGGAGCGTTGTTGGTGCTGCTAAGTCTTTTTCAGAAGGCTTTATAGGCAAAATAAGTGCTTCTCGTGTGCAGTAAAGAGCCGTTTCTTTATATGTTTTCATAGCTGTACAATGCACATGTGTTCATGACTAATATAAGGGTTGTGGATGATGGGCCAAATTACCAGAACAAATGGACTTTCCTTTATGCAAAGTTTGCTGTCCTGTAAACAAGACAGCAAACTCTTTTTCTATCAACGTGCATCAATTCTGTTGAGCACCATAACTCAATTAAATTCAGAGTTCAATTTAACTCTGTTCATCTATCAACCAAAAAACTGTCCCAGTGGATGCTGGTTGAATGTACAAACATTGTACAAACAACGCACCTCAGAACTATTTGCAAATAGCTGCTCGGATTTATTGATTCCTCACCGCCTGCCATGTTTGTTTTTGTGCACGAGGGGGGGGCAGGACATCTCTCTTGAAAACGAATGATGAGGTTGTTTAAAAACTGCTGGTTGTTGCGTGTGTGTGTGCTCTCCCCACGGAAAAAGTGTATTGATGCGTGTGTTTTGGTGGAGGAATCCCCGCAGAACGGAACATGATTGATATGCGTACTTTATACGCGTTACTTTATGGGAGCTGCTCGTGCATGCACATGAGCTCTGTCTCAATTTGCTTCATTCACACGAGGCTGCTGAAACACTTTGGCACTTTGGCCCCTGCTACCACAATGCGCAAGGAAAGGACAGGCTGAAATGGAAAAGGAAGCAGGGATATCAAGTGCGGGTCTCAAACTGTGTTTATCTGACAAAGAGTTTCCTTTGTCACCAAACATAGCTGGTGTCATGACCCCCATTGAACCACCCCGAGCCCCTTTCATGACAGTTCAATTGGGAGCTCTGGATATCAAAACATGTCTGGTGCATTGATTGAACATTTGACCTGACTACCAAACAGCCACTTAAACATGAAAGCACAGCCCTAAGTGACCTTATTGGTTCTTTTATTCACCTGTAAAATGCTGGTATGTACTCCGCCACACCATTATTACATACACACACACAGGATGCCATGTTTCCCACACGCTGCAGTCTGTCTGAAGCATAAAGTTGCGTTTGCATAATTGTCTATGATGCAAACACAGTGAAGACTTGTGGTTTGTGTCATAAGAAGTGTGTGACATGTTTGACATGTTTGTAAGCCTTATTTAACAGAAGAACATGACGTTATTGACGTATGGGTGTTGGTTTCACTTTGTGCAGCAGCAGACGTGTGTGTGTGTGCGCTAAATAACACACTTGAATAACAAAAACACCCATGTTTCCCGGGCTCCGTGTGAGCGAATGCCGATTTTAAAGATAACATCATTGCGCATGCAACTTCTCACTATGTTACAGTCAGTTGTGGTACCATCGTATGAGGCGTGTTAAGAAGCCGAGTTGCAATGCCATTTACTGTGCAAAGTTGTAATGACAAGCTACACAGACAGTTACATAATGCGGTGTTTGCGAGGGAGAATGAACAGGTAGCGCCAAAAAAGTAGCACCAAATCTGTCTTTCATGTGTTTGTCATTTTTATTCATCTTGCCATCCCGAGTGAATTGAATGGTGTGATCATGAGCACAAATTAACACATAATACAAGACAATAAGGATTCATTCATTCATTCATTCATTCATTTTCTGTACCGCTTATCCTCATTAGGGTCACGGGGATGCTGGAGCCTATCCCAGCTGGCTTTGGGCGAGAGGGGGGGTACACCCTGGACTGGTCGCCAGTCAATCGCAGGGCACATATAGACAAACAACCATTCACACTCACATTTATACCGATGGACAATTTTAGAGTCGCCAATTAACCTACCATGCATGTTTTTGGAATGTGGGAGGAAACCGGAGTACCCGGAGAAAACCCACACACGCACGGGGAGAACATGCAAACTCCACACAGAGATGCCCAACGGAGATTTGAACCCAGGTCTTCCAGGTCTCCTGACTGTGTGGCCAATGTGCTAACCACTCAGCCACCGTGCGGCCACAATAAGGATTTTGTTCATTAATTAGATGCTATTATTTTTGTTTTATGTATTTTTATTTTGTATTTATTTCAATTTTGTATTAATTAAAAATACATCTCTTATTGTTTTACTGACATGCCCGCTTTTACAGACTTGCACAAGGCATACAGCTAAGGTTTTTAAAATTTCCAGGATTATATTGCCTTCATCTGAGTTTTGAATTGCCAGGCAGGAGGCCTAGAGGAAGACCAAAGAGGAGGTTTATGGATGTAGTGAAAGAGGACATGAAGGTAGTTGGCGCAAGAGAAGAGGATACAGAAGACAGAGTTAGATGGAGGCAATTGATTCGCTGTGGCGACCCCTAACGGGATAAGCCGAAAGGAAAAGAAGAACATTGCCTTCATCTGCATGTGTGTATTCTGACAATCTACTGTAGCTTGCATTTCTCAGTCGCTAGTCACTAATTCTACAAATTCTACACCTTCACTGTCATTGTCATCAGTCGTTGTTCATGCAACCATTGGCTGGTCATTATACAGTACATAGCACAAGTATTATTATTATTTAGTATATATAGTTAGTATTATTACCTTGTTTAGTTATCATTGCTTGCACTTGCTAGCCAACTACATATTAATATACTGTATATGCCGTCATATTAATATACTGTATCAGTGGGGAATTTGGTGGTTCACGGATGATACTTTTGGACAACAACAAAAAAAATGTTTTCACATATTTACATCAATTACTGTAATAATGAGAGCATAGTTGAAACATTTCAACCAAGCAATTGTTCTTTTATGAATATTAACTAAATTTCCTTTGGGGGGGTTGCAAGGTTGTGGGAAATAAGGAGAGAATCAATAGTAGGAATTGAATGATGTTTTGTGTCCATTTTAATGAGAGTCATACGCCTTCTATATAATAGCGTCATATGTCAAATGCTTACATTATTTCTGAAATTACAATATGTTCATTATCTTTGATTTCATACAGAAATGTAAAATGTATGTCTGGTATTCAACTAACTCCAGTATTGTTTAGTCAAATTGAGACATATTGCGGTAGAAATATCGGAAATCAATCAAAAGCCATCCCACAGGATGTACAGAAAAGCAAAAAATCAAATACTGTTGGTAAAAATTGTCTCACAGAGCTCAGCAAAGCAATTACCACAGCTAGGTCGAGGTAAAACTGGGGTTTGGAAAAACTTTAGGTTAAACATATTCCCAGAAATTCTAGTCCATGAAAATGAATGTGGGCATTCTTTAACATTGAATTGCTGATGAAACGCCGTGGGACAAAATATCTAAAACATACCAGACACACAGTAAGCCATTGTAACAACACTAATATATATATATTAGTGTTACTAATATAATGTAACAACACCAATATATATATTAGTGTTACTAATATAATGTAACAACACCAATATATATATTAGTGTTACTAATATAATGTAACAACACTAATATATATATTAGTGTTACTAATATAATGTAACAACACTAATATTTATATTAGTGTTACTAGTATATTGTAACAACATTAATATATATATTAGTGTTACTAATATAATGTAACAACACTAATATATATATTAGTGTTACTAATATAATGCAACAACACTAATATATATATATTAGTGTTATTAGTATATTGTAACAACATTAATGTAGTGGTTGCGGCGTCATCAAAACTTTGGACAGAGGTAACTTTTACTTGAACAGGGAGGGTGCTGCTCCTCCAGGATGTAACAGATAAAGAAAGCCAGCGTCAAAGACATGAGAATGACTTAGATCTTTGGCGTAGAGAAGATGAAGATGTGCGGAGAACAAGGAGTGGGAGGAAGATGAGCAAGGAAGGGAAGGGGATGAAGACAGGAAAAAAGTATCATCCACAATGACTGTAGGTGTTAAATATGCTGGCTTTGATTATGAATACATTGAGGCTGCAGAGGATGTAAATGCAAGGACAGTGTTCAGTTGTCTGTAAACTCATGTAAATTGAATAATAAGATTCTAATGACTAACGACTAAACCACACCATTAAACACGTAAAGGTACAATGGGTTGAAGAAAAAAACATCTTAAATGATGACCAGATCAATATTAAAGAACATAAAAGCTCAGATCTCAGTGGTTTATTAAAAGCAGTTCACAAGGTTGGTCTCTGGTTTCATCAAACTGGGAAAAAACGAGCTGTGAATGATAATGGGCCACTAAAAACCTGGTTTTACGACGTCCTATTTTCAACATTCAGCTTGTTATACTCGCTGTTTAGACAAAAAGACAAACAGACATGACTGATACATGGATGTTGAAATCAGGTGGTAAAATTAGTCTGTCAATTATGAAGTACCGTACAAGGATTTTAGTGTAGGATATCATGGAGAGCATTTTGAAAGCAAGCGTTGTGGACAAAGCTTGTTTGTTATCTTTTGTTAAAAGCAAGTCTACGACATTGGTAGAAGACCGGATTTAATGAAACAATATTTAAAAGAATATACAGTAGTATTCAAAATAATAGTAGTGCAATGTGACTAACCAGATGAAGTACTGTTTTTGGTATATTTTTATTGCTACAAGTTACCAGTAAGTGCAGTACATTCTCAGAAAACAGACAAGACCCAGCATTCATGATAATTGGGCAATTAGTTGAAAGGGGTGTGTTCAAAAATATACTGTAGTAGTCTCTGCCGGTGACTTTACAAACACAAAACTATTTTGTAAAAACTTTTTTGTTTCGAGGATTTGGCAATCCGGTGAATCACCAAACTAATATGTAGCAATAACAATATACTAATAACCGTGATTAATCGGGTTAGTCCTTAGAACACTATTGTATGCCAATATATTGCAATACTACTGATTTACTTTCTACTAGTTACACTCTTTTGCATTCTATGTTTATGCTAACAGCCCCGCCTCCAACCACCAATAAAAGAGACTGCATGACTAACAAAGGGCTCACTCTGGTCATGCCGTTGTTCTATGGATCAAGCAGCCACACGAGATCCTCTGGTACGCCTACTACATACAAAATCACAGTTCAGTGTTTATCTTGGTTTTAAGTTCCCAGTCTGGTTTATGTTCGGTCGAGAGTAAGAGAAAATCTCAATGGTGGAAAAGGGGGCGGGGAACTATGAATCCACACTACAGTAAACTCTCGTTTATCATGGCTAATTTGATCCCTGACACAATTGGTTTTAAGTGTAATTTATGCAAAGTAGGATTCCTTACTTATAAATAGAAGATTTTTATATCATAGAAAACCAAAATGTGGGTCAGTTACATCTAATTTATGTCTGATGTGTTTCATTTTCTGTTATTACGTCTACTATTTTGGATAATATGAATGTAAAGTTGACTATAGGGGTGTTATTCCACGTGTAGAGGGCTGTTAAAACATATGAACAGGTTAGGGACAGTTCCTCGACCTTTTTTTCCTCGATCGTGTACGAGCTGCAGTCGCTATTGTTTGCTAAACGTAACATTACTGACACCTAGGGATCAGTGTAGAATACTACATCACGTCTTTGAATGCATCTTATGAATGCCACGTTTGAATTTCCGTTTATTTAGCCATTTGTATGCCTGAAAAAGGCTTAATTTTGGCCAAGAATAGGTCACATTTGTTTAGATATGCATATTTACTAATAATAGGTTGTAGTCAACCATGAAAAAGCTATCATTTATTAACTATAAGTAGTATATTTATTTTGAAAAACCATGATTGAGTGAAGTTGTGGAATTTGAACCGTGAAGAGCCTCTTCTTAAACAAACAACATATTATGGTAATATGAAACAACAGTACATATTTTTTCATTGTTTTTTTGTTGTGCAAATATTTGTAAAATGCCATTCTAATTATGTCTGATCAACATCCAGGGAAAGTGTTTCTAAAAAGTTTTTCCCAGATATTATGATGTTTTTCCGTCCAAACATATCAATGATCAGAATCACTGCATTACTACTTTCGTTTTATCGTTTGTAAAATACTGTGAGTTCCTATTTGATTCTCACCCATTATTTACAGAAGACATGACTGAATTGAATGGGAAATGAGAACCTCTCGCGTGGTCTAATTGCGATATTGCTTGTATTGCACTTTTACATCTCCGGCCATGTTACACGCTCCCGTGGGACCTCTCAGTAGGGAGGAACGAGCAGGCGAGAACCATTATCCAGTAAGAATAAGCGAATGCTCTGATGTGCTCCCCTACAACATTCCCACCAACCTCCTGGTGTCTCTGAGCATTTGTTACGACAAGAGGCAATGATGTGAGCAAAAGACAGCTGGTGAAGAGATTTAGAACAACAGCACAGGTTCAACTCTCTCTACTGTGAGTACACGTGTGCGTTCAGCCATATGCCGTCCAAACCTCCTTAAGGTGTAACATATGGTACTTAGCTGGGCTAAGATGAGGAGAGACACAGAAAAATTTGCCATTTTCCATGACTGTTCCCGTGATGGGACAGGAGAGCGGGGGCGGCTGAGGCCAACGGGAAGATAACCTCGGGATGACAGGAAGGCAAGAGAAGAGGGGAGTAAGAGGCACTTTATTTCGGAGGCAAGATGAGGGGATATAGCACGGAGGTCGCGAGGCCTGCATCATCTGTCTTGCCTGGCTGTCGACGTGACCTAATTCTACTCCGCCATAATACGCCAACTCATTTTTAATGACACACACGGAAGCGGCTAACGAGATGAGTGCACGAGGCAAAGGAAAGGCAAGAAACAAATTTTTTTTGCGTATGTGCGGGGATGCTGAGGAGTCGTCCCCAATGCAGCAGCGGTCAATCCAGGTGGAGTGGGTGAAAGGAAGGAAAAAAACAAAAGCTGTGGTAGAGGAGAGCGTGTGTAAAAGGTCAGTGTGTGTGGATGGGGGAGGACGGGGAGTTGGGGGTTTGGGTGTCAAGCAAAGCAGAGTACAGCAAAGTACAGTGCATGCTAAATTACTTCTTTGTCACTCAGCAATCATTGCTCTCTTGTTAACATTATAATACTTATGGCTTGTCTTCAAAACGCGAGTTGTGTGTCTAAGTTGCTCAACATAAACATGTAGTGTGTACAGCTTTAAGACAGCAGTAAGCTGGCAGTAGCTCACCGAAGAATGGTTGCTGCACCTCTGAATATTGTTTGCAAACACCAAGCCTGTATTTAATGGCAAACGAGCACACTGAGCGGAGATGTACTTTGTAAATAAAGTACAGTTAATGTAGGTAGTCACATAAAAGCACAAATGGCATGCCTCTTCTTTCTTTTTGTCAAAACAGCTTTAATGGTGCTGCAATTTGGATACAGCTGTGCTATCTTGACCCGGACTCTGAATGTATGCTTTTCATACAGGACAGATTTTTATAACACAAATATTGAAATTGCTCATTCATTTACTCAATTGTGTTATTGTGTGTGTGTTATTTAAAAATATATATTGAATATATATATATATATATTGAAATTAATTTCACATTTCTAGTATTTGTATTCAATGTAGGTTTGTGTCAAATAGTACAAAATGTTGCAGGCCTACTTTTGTACTCGACATTTTAGATGTGTGGGGTGACGAGACAACTCAACAAATGATGCTCCATAAAATCCTTTTTTCGGGAAGAAAGTGAGGTTTTTCTCAGTGTGACACTTTGAAAATGTTTTTGTTTTCAATCCGAAATATCATTAAAGCAAAAATAAATTAACAACCCAATTGTGACAACGGGGCAGCACGTTGGCCACACAGTCAGGAGATCTGGAAAACAACGGCTCACATTTCCGATGGGCATCTCTGTGTGGAATTTGCATGTTCTCCCCATGCCTATGTGGGGGGTTTTCCAGGTACTCCGGTTTCCTCCCACTTTCGATGCATGTTAGGTTAACTGGCGACTCTAAATTATCCATAGGTATGCATGTGAGTGTGAATGTTTGTTTGTCTATATGTGCCCTGCAATTGACTGGCGCGGAGTCCAGCTGGGATAGGCTCCAGCATACCCGTGACCCTGATGAGGATAAGTGGCATAGAAAATGGATGGACGGGATTGTGCATCTTGTGCATTGACACGCAGGTGTAAAAAGACGTCAATCACTCCCAACTGAAAAAAAGCAATAGCATTATTAACGTTAACTTGTTGCATTTCCATTTTGATGCAAATTAAGAGGAATATTACTCATATTTAAGATTTAACTTTAGAGGTTGAATTACAGCTAAACGGATTTAAATATGGATCCAGAATGATAAAGTTTTGTTAAACCGACAGAACAAGCTGAAGTACATACAATTAGCGCCTGATGTGGTGACTCTGCCATAGATGCCTTACAAGAATCTCAACGCCTGAAATTTGATTTTTCAGATTCTGTTAAACTGCAATCTGGATCTGATCTAGATTTGATTCCATATACATGACATACACAATCGATTCCAATCCAGTAGAGAAGAATGTAAGAATTGCCCCAACTGTCCCTCCAGACAGGTGTTTGAAAGTTTGGCTTATTTTTTAAAGATGGGAACAAAATGTATTAAATAAGGCTTACTATAAAAAATGAAATAAACACACCCATGCCCAGGAGAACCTCAATGACAGAGGCAATAAATATGACAAAGAAAGGACAGACAAGGTGTAAAAAAGTGGAGTCCAACTGGCAGAAGCCGCAAATGCCAAGGTCTAAGTGACATAGTGGCAAGCGTTGCAGAGAATAACGGGAATTTAGGGATGAAGTGTGGCTTGTATGATCCTGTCAACACAGCTCAACCTAGGATTTCAATATTAGTCTCACACATACCTACTGAAGCCACTTACTAATTGAAGAACGCTGCTTCGTTAACGTGTCGCACCTTTTTCAGCAGGTCTTAATGAAGCCGCCAATGACTTTTAGAGGCGGGACTTGACAGCCGTGACACCTCGTGGATGTGACGGCGGTTCATGGATGGTAGATGGATACCAACATGACGGATGGAAGTTTTTTTTATTTCATTGGTGGTTAGAACAGGATTAGTGACAATGCTTGACTATTATAACCAGGAAATATCGAATGGGATGAGATTAGATGAAGTGTCTTTTGAGGATTTGGTTTGAATTCACTTGAAAGAGATGATGATGTTTATGCGTGTCTTGTCCATACAGACACCGCCTGCCATCCTTACACAAAAAACATTATAAATAAATACAAAGTTACAAACTGAAAACAAACACGCAGCAATTTTACCAATAGAAAAAAATATAACATGAATGTGTGCGTTTACTTGCTTGGGGTTTGGTCATTTTGTCTTTTTATTTTGTCCAAGGTCTGTAATATAAAAAAGTAAAAAATATATATATTTTTTAATAAAAATGCTTGCAACATTCTTTGGTTCCATTGTGGGTTACTTTGCAGCCTTGACTGAAAGAAAAGCTGTGACTAGAGGTGAGATATGCTACTGAATTTAAGAAATAACTCGTGTCAAAATACAAAGCTGTTGCCCTTGTTGATCGTGTACTGTTATATTTTAAAAACATTTTTGTGTTGAAATGGATTTACAGTCATCGTTTGTTTATTGCGGTTGAATAGTAAGTGAATTTTCATGTTGAAAAAGCGCAATAGAGTGAGAGAGCGAGGTTCCAAAAAGTGATTCTTTGACTCCTTCTGGAATGGATGAATGACGCTAACCAAGGTTCCACTGTAAAATTTGGTGACTTTGGGCGGACTACACTCTGGATTGGCTGCCAGTCAATAACTGGGCACATCATCTACGCTCAAGAGTGTGACCCACTGCATGCATCCCACTTTCAATGTTTTATTATGACTCCCAGCTTTTGCCATTTCTTCGCCTCTTCTTAAAATGCTCATCCAAGATGAGAACACGTCATATCCACTACCATCACACTTGCTCGGCTGTGGCTCATAAGCTCAAAACACTCTCATGCTAAACATAATTATGAGTTTTTTTATTATTTGGATACATAACATAAATACTGTGTGCTCTGTAGCGGAAACACATTTCAATTAAATTCAAAACTCACACTCCCTACCAAACAGGAAGCTTTTTGGATGGATAAATCTGATCTTGAGGAAGGTACATCTAAAAGTAAATGAAAGCCAATGTGGGAATAAATGCTTCTATACTACAATATGCGAGTTTGAAATCAATATGCCGGTTGCTATTTGTACCCTGAGCAATGACGACAAAGACGACAATAAAGATTGAATCGCCCACAGTGGTACATATCACACATGTAACGCACCTGTCCTTGACTACTAGTTGTCTATACCCGGAGAACAGTAGCATCTGCGCTGCCCTGATGTGTTCAGACAATGTTTTTTTCCTGAGTTCAGGCTCATTTCTCTGAAAAGACAACCCAAGCTCGGCCAGGTTTGCAATACAAACTGTGAAATGCACTAAATGTATTACAAAGGCAGTGATTCATCGGCGATGTGTTATTTAACAGCACATATTAAATATTCACCGGCAGCTGAGAGCAGGCAGACTGGAAAAAAGCTTGTGGTTGGTGGTGTACTGTGAGATTTTTTTTTTAAACAGGCTAGAAGACAAAGGACAGAGAGGAAGGTAGATGGTAAATGTAACTATAGATGGATACATAAAGTGGACACTGATAACCAGAATTAAGCACTCCACCTTGCACCCAATATCAGCTTGGGATATAAGCGCCAGCTCACCTCTGAACCCGAACTAAACAAGCGTTGGCCAAAAATGTTGCTCTTCATACAGATGTGCTCATTTTTTCACACAACTATACAGTAAATATGGCGCCCCTGTGGGTTGTGCTCCAAATGCTTTAGAAGACACCCATCCACCCGTTTTCTATGCCACTTGTCCTTACTAGTGTGGCGGGGCTATGCTGGAGTCTATCACTGCTGACATTGTGCGAGAGGTGGGGTACAGCAAGGACTTGGGTTCAAAAACTCTCCAGCGACTATACTGGCCGACATCGGTTACACTCACCAGCACGGTTCTGAAGGTTCAGGTAGTGAGGTTTACTAACAAACGCTCGCCCCCCAAACCTCGCTGTCATCCGGGTCACAATGTAACCTGCCTGGTTCAGCCAGCCCCGCGCACTGCCATGGGCTCAAACCCAGCACTACTGAAATGAGAATCAAGAGTGCCTGGACCATCAACTCAACACTTAAGGTTCAGGGAGTGAGGTTGTTACTAACATACACGACGCATATATGTAACAGATATCCAGGTTATACTGTATAATACGGGACAAATGGTCATTGACTTATGGCGGTGGTTCCACATTTTACAGTGGCGTACCCTTTCGGCCATGTACCCCCTAGTCCTGCACACTTACAAGACATAAACCTTTTTATTTTAATTAAATTGAAATATTCATCATAACTCTATGGGTAATTAATTGCACATTAATTCAAAGGTGTGTATTTTGCATGGTCACATCTGACTAATTGATAAGTAATCATCGTACTCATCCAGAATATGCTTGAATTAATATGAGCCTCACTTCTTTGTCCATTCACAAGGCTATTATGTTTTACATCTGCATATTAAGGAAATACTGAACTGAAGGGGAAAGTTTAACAATCATGATAAAGCAGAATCCGAAATATAAAAATACTGCACATACGACCAATAATAAAGCCTCATTTTCAGCGGAATGCCCCCTAAGCTTTCACAGCTGGGCCGTGTGGGGGTTGGAACAGCAAAATAAATGAAATCTTCAACATTAAACACTCTTAATGCACAAAATAATCATCACATGTACTTATGGTTTTTGATATGATGCACACAAGCCAATGAACAACTTGACGCTCTTTCTGCTTCTGCGTCTACTTCTACTCACGGCATGAGGGCATGAGGCGTTTAAGCGCACTCGTAATTGTATGTGTTAAGCACGAATTGTTTTCCATTTATACTCACTTACCACCACCACAATATGCGTACCCCACTTTAGGAACCAAGGACTTATGGGAAAGTAGTTTTTTTGCTTAATGGCAGCAACGTTTTTCAAGCAGCACTCCGTGTTTGTCGATACACAATGTTACACACTTTTTATTATTACTCTGGATGTAACTTAGCAAAATCTAAAAGTATGAGCCCCTTAAAGCGCTCATCTTGTCATTCCAACACCTCTGTAGTTTCACTCTTGCTTAGACGAGTGTGTGTGTGTGTGTGAGAGTGTGAAAACAACAACTGACTCTTTTGAAGTCTACTTCCTCCTGTTGTTGTCAAAAGTGGAAGAGCATTGTTGAAAGCCAGAAAAATGTCTCCTAATTGGCTGCGAGGCGTTCTGAATGAAATGATAGTAGCGGTACAATTGATGCCGCGATTCTCATTCCAACCACTGTTAGGGTCATTGGGCACAATACTGTACAATGACGTCCAATATATTAGGCCTGTATGACGATAATAAGACCCACTTTTGATACCCTGTATACATAATGATGAGCATTATATTGGACATATCTGTAAAGGAAAAAACGAAGGTGAGAATGGATTTCAGCGCATCGTGACCACCGAATGAATGAGGGAACAATATGTGATGAGACAAGACAATCCATGTTCCAGTCACAGGTCACTGAGCATCAGGCTGCAACACAATCTGCATCCAGCCACAACCATCATAAAGTAAGCTAGACGCATGGCAGATAGAGACGCGGTGCGGAAGAAGTGTAGAGCAAGCGATGTGCTGTCACTGAGTGAAATGCCACCCAGTCTGTCACATATCTCTACAATATTAATTACATCGTGCCACGCTGCTGAATAATGGAACAGTCCTATTTAACCAAACTGAATTATTTAGACGTTGCTTGGCCTCGTGTATATAACTGGATCAATAAGCAGCGTGGCACAGGTAATAAAATTCCAAAAGGAAACCTGGAGGACGACGATGGGGCTCACCTGCACTTCCAGCCAGCACCACACACAGAGTATGTAAATTGAGACAATTCATCAACTCGCATTGCAGTTAAATGGTTGTGAAATATCTCTAATTAAAAAAGCCATTTGTTTTAATTGTTTAAATTTTTATTTTTATTTAGATGATTTTGCTCAAATATAACCGGTACTGGCCACACGGTGGCTGAGTGGTTAGCACATTGGCCACACAGTCAGGAGATCTTGAAAAACCTGGGTTCAAATCTCCGTTGGGCATCTCTGTGTGGAGTTTGCATGTTCTCCCCGTGCGTAGTGGGTTTTCTCCGGGTACTCCGGTTTCCTCCCACATTCCAAAAACATGCATGTTGTTAATTGGTGACTCTAAATTGTCCATAGGTATGAATGTGAGTGTGAATGTTTGTTTGTCTATATGTGCCCTGCGATTGACTGGCGACCAATCCAGGGTGTACCCCGCCTCTCGCCCAAAGCCAGCTGGGATAGGCTCCAGCATCCCCGTGACCCTAATGAGGATAAGCGGTATAGAAAATACTGAGGTCCGGTACTGATCCGCCTCCTTCAGCCAACCCCACGTTCCGTACCCGGCTTGAACCAAGGTCTGCAAAATGAAAGTCAAGAGCGCTAGCTGTCACGCTAATAGCTTGCTAAGGTTTGCTGAGATCTGATTCAGTGAGACGAATCCTTATTTATTGCGGTTACCTGGTTCCAGACCCGACAGTGATAACTGGATTTCAGCAAAGTAGGAGTCCTCATTTATTAATGGAATATTTTCATGGTCAGAGCATAGAAAACCCGTTTACAACCTTCTGCATACATTTTTTAACATTATCAGAGCCCTCTAAACATAAAATAACACCCCTATAGTCACCTTTACACTCATATTACTCAATATAGTAGTAATATTAAGATATAATAATATAAGGATTCATATATATACTGTATAATGACTGCCAATTACTGTATGAACTCCAACTTGTGTATGTTACTATAAATGTGTTCCCAAGGAGACCTGCAGGAGTGGCAGACAGGTAGAGATGTTAAGGGTTCAGAGTTGAGTTTCAGCTTTGCATGGGTAATGGAAGAAAAAGTAGCCAGTGTTTTTTTAGGGATTGTTGGGTCTTTTGTGAGATAATTCAAACCTGCAAATAAAACCATGTTGTCTGATCATTGTAAGTCTCACCAAACATTACAGTAACATTAATAACACTCAGTGGCTGATGTGGAAAACTGCGTTCCATCAAAATCTTTAGAATGCCATATATTTATTTATTTTTGTTGGGGGGGGGGGGGGGNAGCCATTTTTGCTGAATGTATGCATATTTTCAACTAATAGGCTGTATTCAACCACAAAACAGCAGGATGTATTAATTTCAAAAAAAGGAAAAAAACTCAATTTTGAAAGAAAAATAAAACGGAATGAGAAGGGATGATTAATTGAGACCTTTATTTGGTTCACTGACAAAAATACAAACGTGAACGCAAACCGGATTGCAATAAAATAATCAGCAAGTGTCTTTTTTGAAAGTTTTAGACTAGAGTACTAGAGTACAAGTCTGAACACGCCCAAAGAAAACACTGAATAGTCAAGACAAGACAGGGAACGTCTGATTAAGATGAAGGTGTTGTCCTAAAAAAGCTTTGCTACAAATAAGTGCTTCTTAATTTAGAAATTTTGAACAACTTTGCTTGAGAATTGCAAATTACATGAATGCTGTTTGAAAAAAAACCGAAGGAAAACCTGCAGGCACAAGCTTTGCAGTCTAATCACAAATTTGATGGGTCAAAAATACACAAAAGAATGTGGTCAAGACTTAACGTTCACTTTGGCAGACTGCTGCGGGGGGGAAAGGTCTGAGCCAAGACTGACATCGTCCTTCTACTGACTGCTTGTTTGTGCCCAACATTTTGTATGCCTTTGTTATAAAAGCCCAGTGAGAGCAGCAGTGTTTGTGTGTTGGCTGGACACGACAATCCTCCTCCTGACTAATCACCCCAGCCTTCCACACCTCCCTGGGAAATCGATGTAGGCAAAAAGTTAAAATACCTCATTTAGAAATAAATCACACTGTAAATAATTGGTAAGTGTTGCTTGTGATGCACTTGTGGGGCTTGGTTGTAGAAGATTTACTCACCCAGGGAGTAGGAAGAGTGCCTAAGGGCCAGAGAACTAGTCCACCACAGTGTTCCAAATTGATGCATGTGCCTGGCTCTAAAAATGTATCTCTAAAACAAAGGCAATTAAAGAAAAAACATCCACACGCAAACACATTTGCAAGCACATACCAAATCCACTGGTAACAGTAAGACAATTTTGGTCAATCACAAGCCTGATTAAAGACCTTATAGAAAAAGGCAAAATAACAATTCTGGAAAGACAATTTAAGAAAAACAAGGAACAGACAAAAAACAATTGGACAAACTTTGTTATTTATTAGTATAAGAATGTGTGTGTGCATAAGTTTTGCAAAAAAATCTGGGATATCTAGAATAGAAGGACCCATGTCTGCGTTACACCGCAGACATGGGTGTGATGCAAGACACCAGGATGATCGGACCAAGGGTGGAACATGGGCCATGGTCAGTAGACTGAAAGAACATGTTGTTGCTAAAGTTATTCAAATCAGAGTCCTCACAGTCCCTCGACAAAGAACCGAGATTGTTAGCTGAGAGGCCACCCGTGGCTTGCATTCTCTTCTGGATAGGGGAGGCAGCTTCACGGAACATGTCATCACTAAATAGCGCCGTATGATTTTGGAATTGCTGAATTGGCAAGTTCTCAAGCCCACTGGCATGCTTTCCGTAGAGAAAGCAGAGTCTGAGGACGCATACACAGACAGTTCTATCACCATGGCTGAGGTATCTGGGGTAGTCAAAACACTCCCCGGTGGCAAAGTCCCGCGGGAGGACAAGTTTCAACCTGAATTCCTCAAGGTTCTGGATGTTGGGGGACTGTTTTGGTTGACACACCTTTTCAACACTGCATGGAGGTCAAGAACAGTACCTGTGGACCTGCAGACCGGGGTGGTGTCCCCCATTTTTAAAAAGGGTGACCGGAGGGTGTGTTCCAACTATAGAGGATCACACTCCTCAGCCTCCCCGGGAAAGTCTATTCCATGGTGCTGGAGAGAAGGGTATGACCTTTAGACGAACTACAGGAGGTGCAATGTTTTTTGCAATGTCTCTGTTTACCAATGGATCTACGTTCCCACCCTCACCTATGGTCATGAGTTATGGGTCATGACCGAAAGAATGAGATCGCGGATACAAGCGGCGGAAATGAGTTTCCTCCGCAGGGTGGCTGGACTCACCCTAAGAGATAGGGTGAGGAGCTCAGCCATTTGGAGGAGCTCAGAATAGAGCCGCTTCTCCTTCACATCGAGAGGAGCCAGTTGAGGTGTGTCAGGCATCTAGTCCGGATGCCTCCCAGGCGCCTCCCTGGTGAGGTGTTTCGGGCATGCCCAGCCCATATGTCTCACAGCTGGCCAGAGAACGCATTGGTGTCTTCCTGCTGGAGGACACCGGGAAGTCTGGACTTCCCTGCTGAAACTGCTGGACGACCCGGAAGGAATGGAATTGGCAAATAAAAACAGAATTTATGTTAAATGTGGAATCTCGCCGAGATTTACATAAAGTGAATGAAATGTTGTCATCGAGAGGTTAAGGAACATTCATTTATTGTTTTTTTTTTTCCAGCGAACGATTCAATTGTGGCGGAATCTCATTACAAATACTAATTACATATGCAGTTGGAATTATATCGGTGGCTACATTTTCCTTAATCACAAGCACTGGGATTACAGTTAGTGGAAGATTTTGTAGCAATTTGTGCACAGTCTGACACCCCATTAGAAAAGTTAGGCAGGCAACATCCATTTCTCAATAACACAACTGTCCTTGGATGTAGTGCATCAATAGATGTGAGGATTTTTGCATTTAATTAACAGACATTTTATTCACTAACCACAAAAGCACAGAATTCTAAAAAAAATTCAGGAAAAAAACGGATTTCGTAGCTAACTAAGGTTCTGTACGCTTTTCCCTCTTCATCTATTATGATCAGATTACAAATTTTTCAACCTAAAGGACCAAGGTTCAAATTTGCTGTTGATGCTTTTTGAGAGTTCTGTTAAAAATGCTGTAATTAATTCAGTAATTCAATAAGTAGCTGTTAACCACGTCAAATGTGCGTTTGGCCGTGCTTGAGGCCCGTGTTTCCAGGAGGCTAGTGAGCATGTTGCTCCAGGTGGTTTCACAGAGGGCATCCACCGTCTTGAACTGGACTGCCGAAAAACAGCTTGAAAGCAAATGAAAGCAAACTAGCTGAGAGAAATAGGAAAAATTCATATGCTTTTGCATACTCATGATTTGCTCAAGTGTATGCATCCTATATATTGTCCATGCTTATGTAAAAACCTATGGAGTAATTACTGTATATCTCCACCGGCCTAGTTGTCCTCTGTGAAAAACGCAGCCCTCTCAGTGATGCTTTAAGCGTGAATGACCATTAATTAAGAACAAAAACACAGTTGCAAGCTCTGGTTGAAGCAACAACAAATCGCATATGCGCGCACATGACTGATTGCCTGTCTTTAGGGCCAGATCAAGGCTGATCTCAAGTGCGCTGTGCTAATGCTTAATGTACCAAAGGCAAAGAAGCCATCTACCAGCCTTCATTAAACGCTCGCACCACGCCAAATGATGCTTGACTATATCCTTAGGTTACATTTCTCTGTGCAAAATGCATGCAATGCTTTTCGGCGCAAAACAGTTAATTAGGTTATTAAATCCTCCTAAGAAAGTACATCCGAACATTAACTGGGGTTTTCACACAGCTGCTCTGGTCTCCCTCCTATTCTAGTGAGGTACAGTTTGCGGTGGTGTGCAATTGAAAATGATATCACTATTTTCAAGAAAATAAGCCTTTACGGTAACACAAAACTTCAGCCGTCATTCACAATATCGTGCTAAACCTCAACGTACCTCACAAGACCTACGCTCAGAAGACATCAAAGAATTAAGTCAGTTCTTTCTTTTTTTTGCTTTTTGAAGCTTTTTGCATCACTTATTCCAAATGACTTACTCGCTAAGTAAGCACACGTACATTAAAAACAGCTTCTTAGGTCTTTGTAACAGTAGCAAGCTTCTTTTTACACTTGTATGAGTGCATTTGTGACATCTTGTCTATGCATTAGTCGCGACTAAATGTATGATTGCCTTTTTATATAAATGGCGGTTAACTCCATCAACATGTTAAATACAAACCTAGAGCACCAGAAAACCTCCGATTTCTTTTCCGACGGTCTTTCGGGAACTCTTACAAAACTCCAGCGTACCTCAAACAACCTGAGCTAAGTGAACATAAAAAGGTGAACTCTGCACATTTTGGGTTTTATTTAGCTAAAATGACTTTTATTCAAATCAGTAAGATTATCAGCAAGGCCTTTTTATGTTTTACTAGTGATACACTTCAAAATAAACAACATGTGAGGTATACGAGTCAACTTTGCATTACATTAAAGTTACGAATAAGTGCATTATTTATTTTACATTTGAAAATGAATAATGTATTTTTTTGGTTAACACTTTACAATGTTACCCAAAAAAACACCTCTGCAGTTAAGGAAGGTTTTACATTAATGCCTCGTTTATCGCGGTTAATTGGTTCCACACCAAATAAGTGAATTTTCACAAAGTAGGAATCCTTCTTCGTAAATGCAATATTTTCATAGTTATAACATAGAAAAACTGTTTACAATCTTGTCAATTTGTTTTAACATTATTAGAGATAATAATTATACATGAAATAAAACCCACATGACCACCTTTTAAAAATTAGTGGCGGACAGGAAGTGACTTCGAATGTTCAGAGTTGAGTTTTAGCCATAGCCCTCAACAGTAACTTTTGTTATTATTATGTTACTGTATTATTGTTATTTTATTGTTTGTTGTTTGTTATTGTGTCTGTTGTGAGACCATTTAAAGCTGCAAAAAAACGGATTTTTGAAGTCTGGTGCTTATGCGCTGGTCTCATCGAACAATTACTGACACCTTGTGACCAATGTAGAATATTATATTCACAAATAGGTGGTCTTAATGGCTAATACTGTATTTGGATATTAGCTCATTTAGCAATTTTTGGATTGTAAATGCTTACTTTGGGCAAAAAATATGTAAAATTTGCTTAGATACGCATATTATTTTACTAATAATAGGCCGAGACGACGAGAGTTTTTTCTCTTTGTTTGGGGAAATTACTACCAAATCCCAACAAATACAATTTTTAGGACTGCATCTGTCCTTGCAGGTCACATGAGAAGCACACACTAGACATGGTTAGTTAATAAAATAGAAAAATGGTTAGTTAATAAAATAGAAATACAGCATGTCTCACTTATATTTGTTTGATAGGTTCATGGAGAATTATAGCTTATGTTAGTCCTCTAAGAGTGCCTTTACTCACTCACAATTCAATGGATTCTTACTTAGCCCAAGTTTAATCACTCAATAGATTTTCCTGGAAAGCGGTTTTGTTGCAATGAGACCCTGAACGCAACATAGAAACACTGAGTTGGGTTCAGTGTCCTGTTTTGTCTCTCTTATGTAGCTGCAGGGTTCATCGGAAGAAAGAAAAAGCTGTCAAAGGCGTCCAATGGCATTTTGTCCTTGAAAGCCATTTTCAGTAATTGCTTCAAAAATGTAAAATCATTTTCAGGTCAAACTCTTTAAAATTACAATTTTTTGTTGAAGCACTTATAACATGGCAATCTTGCAGGGTTTTTTGTTGCCCTCAGTCTCCTCTTGATTACACTTGTAACAATAAATACAGGACGGCCTTGTTCTACATCATTGTTGGTGTTTGTTAGGCGGGCGGTGCCCCGGCTGGTTCATTATTATCATAGAACACTAAACAAAAGGTGATCTGGGGTTGCCATGGCGACAATATGAGACAGTAATGCATTTATTACAAGCTAATGCACCATCAAGGTTTATATGAAGCTGTTACTTTAAGGTCAAATGACAGCAAATTGCTGTCTCAAATCATTTTAACGCCCAAGGAATAAAAGTTAGCATGCCAAAAATGGCAACTTAAATGAGGCACAAACACACTACCCACCCCGCTTCTCTCCCAGCAGCCACATCACCAGCGTCCCCCCATCTCAGCGACCACAGGGTTGCCATGGCAATTAACAAGACGTGTGAATATCCAAGTCACCGGCACAAGAACCTCCGGACTTTCACACAGGGGACTCAGTCAGCTGACAAATGGATTAATTAAAGCCTGCATTACGTCCACTCTCTCTGAAATGCCTCGTTTGTGTTATTTTCACGGATTCAAGGTAAACACAAGATATACCGCCGCGCACGCACTAACTTGACATCTCGTTAACACTGTCCAAATATTCCCAAACATTTCAAATACAATCATTAGTTGCCATTACTTCTCCTTATATTGGACGTGCTAGAGCCAAGTTCCATAGTAGTCTTGTTTTGATACATAGACTGAAATTCTTAATACAGTATCTAATCTTCTAACTTCAGGGGGTTGAGTATCATATTACTATCATGTAACTTAGCTAGCACTAGGGCTGCAACTAACAATTATTTTTAATAACCGATTAATTGGTAGATGATTTTCTCAATTAATTGGATTTTTTGCACTTTTAGCAGCAATCCCTTCAAGAATGCATAAATGGACTTTTTCCCCTCCCCAAAAATACTGTTTTATCACTTGGTTTTGTGTGTATGCATGATAAGAGTTGTGCATGGATGTACGTGTTTTGTACATGTACAGTATCTTGTAGATAATAGGTCTGCTTTCCTGAATAACTATGGAAATTTTAAAAAGAGTTAGATTTGAGAAGCTGAAATCATGTTATTGACCGTGCATTTTTAAACAAAACAATTCATCGATTACCAAAATAGTTGTTGATTAATTGTCCATCCATCCATTTTCTATACCGCTTACCCTTATTAGGGATATCAGAATATTAGGGATTTTATGCTGGAGCAAATCCCAGCTGACTTTGGGCGGGGTACACCCTGGACGAGTCGCCAGTCAATCGCAGGGCAGACATACAAACATTCACACTCACACTCACACTGCAATGGACAATTTAGAGTTGACAATTAAGCTAACATGAATGTTTTTGGAATGTGGGAAGAAAACTGGAGTACCCGGAGAAAACCCACGCACGCACGGGGAGAACATGCAAACTCCACACAGAGATGCCCAACGGAGATTCGAACCCAGAACCTCCTGACTGTGAGGCCAACGTGCTACCCACTCAAGCACCGTGCGGCCCATATTAATTTATACCATAGGATTTCTGCACAACTAACTTTTAGTTATTAATAACTAAACTTAAACATCAAACTCCATTAAACCGCACAGGTGATGTCACTATTTGGCAAAGAGGTGCAGCTAAGAAAAAACCTGATTTCAACAATAGTTTGAAATACGGTCATACCTCTTTTATGGCAGTTAATTAGGTTCCAGACCTGACCATGATAAGTGAATTTAGTAAGAGTCATTTTTTTATGACTAGAATGTTTTTGTATTTAGAATGCAGAATACAGTACTGGCCGAAAGTTTGGACGCACCTTCTCATTCACTTGGGGACACATTCAAAGTTTTTGCAATTTTCCAACTGACTGATTCACATAAATGTATAAATAAACAAGTTTCATGTAAAAAAAAATATTTTTAATAAGATAAATTATACCCGTTTTTTTTTATAAATACATATGTTTAACAAATATATATACATACTATAAAGAAATAAAATAAAATAATAATAATGTCCAGCGTGTGCAGGCAGGCTGGAATGGGTGGAGAAAAGTGTCGGGTGTGATGTGTGATAGAGGAGTTTCAGCTCAAATGAAAGGAAAGGGGTACAAAACGGTGGTGAAACCTCTTAGGGTGTGACCAGGATGGACAGGATCAGGAATGAGTACATCAGAGGGACAGCACATGTTAAAGGTTTCGCAGATAAAGTCAGAGAGGCCAGACTGAGATGGTTCGGACATGTCCAGAGGAGAGATAGTGAATATAATGGTAGAAGAATGCTGAGTTTTGAATTGCCAGGCAGGAGGCCTAGAGGAAGACCAAAGAGGAGGTTTATGGATGTAGTGAAAGAGGCGCAAGAGAAGAGGATGCAGAAGACAGGGTTAGATGGAGGGATTTTCCGAAAGGAAAAGAAGAAGATTTTTATTTTGCAGGATTGAATATAAATACCCTTACACAGTTACACAAAGACAATTTTAAATCAAGTATTAAAATATTTTTTTCTGAGAAAAAGAGCAACTAAAAAGCTATGACACTATAGCAAAAGCTATAGAGAAAGCCTCACAATATACAAAGTAGATGTTCAATGGTGAAAAAATGCAGGAGGGCAAACTTTAAAACAAACAGTTTACCAAAAAACGAATTAAATGTACCTCATTTTTGGCTGGCTTTCATTACAAAGAGTTTATAGGAACATGTGTGAGACAATTTCTTCTCATGATTACAACAAGACCCTCATTTATATCACCAGCATTCTTTCACTCTGCTTGCTGACCGCAATCAGCCACACAGTGGGTGTGCTAAATTATTCACATTCAATTTAAGCACAACAATCAGGGAAGATACAAGTTCACATGTTCCATCAACATTACAGGAACATGAGGAGAGTAACATGAGAATAAAAATGTGCATTTATAAATACATGGATGCGTGTTTCTGTGTGTGGATCTGATTTTCGTACCCGTAACTTTGCGGGGAGTTTAAGCGTAACGTACAGGTGAATAATGAGGCTATTACAACCACAGCGGAGCATAGAGCATCGTCTGCTTCCATTCAATAACCGCGTGCTTCTGTGTGTGTGTGAGCCTGTTTGTACAGTAATCGTACGTGTGTCCTCATAGTCAATATGCCTGATGGACCCTTGCACTACATTTCCCTCCTATGAAACACCCCTGCTGGAACATCGGAGGTAATTCATTATTCATTTTATAGGATGGGTCCTGTGGGGAATTATTCAGCATGTGTGTGTGTAAGGATGGATGTGTATGTGCACTACTTGTGTCTGATGTTTCAAAATGAAATCCGTCCATCGTGTTTCTTATGAGTACCCCAATGATATGTTCCTTATCCTAAATTTCCTTTTTATTTTTGCTCTATTGTGTTTTCTTTTAGCAACGCACGGAAGGAAGCAACACATGCACATGTCAGTGTGCTTTACGTTCTATGAACCATCATTGGTGCCACGGAAAAGGCTGCAATATACTTCAAGTTCAACTAGAAAAACTTTTTTTAGTCCACAACTAACCAAAAATGGATGCTTTCCATGGGAAGGTTATGTCCGAACTATTCAAAACAGGGCACATTGGACACTCCTCGATAACAAGATAAACCTTTTTAAAAGATGGGTATTATTAATTACCAAGAGAAATTCACATCTAAAAAGTACTTCTGTCATGTTTGTTTCATCAAACATGTAACAAACAAAACAAACAAAATATGTACATTTCTGATTAATTAAAAAGCATTTTCATTTTTGTACAGTGCACAGCAGTTAGTAATAAGTGACTTTAAGGGATAGTTTGCATTTTTTGACATGAAGTTGTATGACATCCCCATCATTAGTGTAGTACATCAAAAATTACTTACCTCCCAATTTGTCGTATGAGTACAGTTCTGGTCGGATTTCGGTGATGAAAGGCATAGATCCGGTTAGTTGCTGAGATCACAAAAGTAAAGCATCTGCATCTCAAAACAAAATGCATTCAAAAGAGAAATACATTTGCATGACAAACATGCATCCCCGAAAAAATAAAACTTCATAAATCGCTCGGCTTTCATTTTCTCTTCCGTCGTATTAATGTGCTCTATTGATTGCCCCTTCGTTGTGTATGTTATCAAGATGGCTACAGCGTGGCTGTAACACTCGTGTCGCTGCCACCGCGGATGAAGATACGCAAATCACAGCATCACATACACAACAATGGACAGCCGTGAGCTTACATTAATAAAACAGTAGAGAAACGTGAGCCGAGATTTGTACGGCCTGATTTTTTTCGACGAGGCATATTTGTCCTGCAAATGTGTGTGTCTTATGAATGTACAGTCTATTGCTTTACTTATGTTACCTCAATGTTGATGAGCTACAATAATGATGGGGATGTCATACAACTTCATGCCAAAGAAATGCAACTATCCCTTTGAAATTGAAAGTTTTTTGTGGCTAATCCTACTAAAAGACCCAAATATATAAATTTTCCACAAATGTAAAGTATGTCTATACTTCTAATTACAGTGCATAACTTCTTGAGTAAAAGTCTACCAAAAATGTTAAACACTAATTAATTACTTGACGGATTCGATCTTCTCCTTCCAAGAGTGCCTTACTTTTTGTGTGAAAATATACTAAAGCAATATGTCTTCAAATAATTCGTACATTTTCGATCAATCCATCCATTTTCTGTACCGCTTGTCCATGTAGGTGTGCCTTGCGTATTACATTGCTTTCATCCAGTGATTCATTCCCGCCTGGATGCAACTATTTACTAATCCGGCACAGTTGGGCCCAATTTTGTTCCATTCAGCCTTGCGACACACCACTGCAAGTTGCATTCACAAACACTTCAAACGCTACACTCAACAGAACAAAAACAGGTCGTAGACCATTATGCATTCACTGACGTAAACTCACATTATTATTAATTTATTTCAGGCACAACTATCCCTAATAAATATACCTCATAAATACAGCGGCTACATTTGCTTTGAACCTCCAGCATCACTTCCTGTCCGCCCGCCGCTCATCTCCTCTAGATGATTTATGTCTAGAGGGCTCTAGTAATGGTAAAATGCACATTTAGAAGGTCGTAAACAGGTTTTCTATGCTCTAACGACAAACATATTCAATTTATAAATAAGGAATCTTACCTGTCAGGATTAATTGTGGAATAAGCTCCAGTCTACAGTATAGCTTCAGGGGAATGGCAAAGACATGCAAGAGTCATTGCAAACAGAAAGAGAAATGCTATTATGGTGTGTAGTATGTTTCAGCTTGATTCAAATATTCAGTTCATTTAGAGCTGTTAAAAACATGCAGTATGTAAATAAATATCATGTCTTGTCATTTATCTTTTCATTAAAAAAAACACAGTAAAACGAGGATTCCAGACATTGTTTGGAATGGTAATGAATTATGATCAATTAATGTATAATGGCGACCAGTCCAGGGTGTACCCCGCCTCTCGCCCAAAGCCAGCTGGGATAGGCTCCAGCATACCCGCAACCCTAATGAGGATAAGCGGCATAGAAAATGAATGAATGAATGAATGACCATTAATTTAATAAAAATGCAATCATTTGAGAGTCCTAATTAATATACATTCATAAAATGATTTTCTTCTCCAATAATATTATTATTGTCACCTCTGTTTCTTGATACGGTGCTGTTGATTTGACTGTTGCGGGACGCTCAGTGACATCATCGTCATGATGCAGAAAAGGTCAGGCTGGAAAACATCCGATGACGCACATGTGGAACTCTCCAAAGAATGTCCCGTCTCCTGTCTCTTGGAAGGTTCACTGAAACAAGCGGCGACTTTCTCTCAGCTGACTTAACTGAAGTGGCATCCTCACGCTTAGAGGGTGATAATGAGTGGCACTGCTATAAACAGACTCCGCACTGATTGACATTGTATTAATAATTTGATAGCATCATGTAATATTGATCTCCACGTGAGCTGTGTACGGATGCCGCTCGCTTCAAGGACACATCAGCAGGCTGACAGACAGCCTCTATCGTATACACTCTTGTCAAGCGGGCTGACATGAAGCGTCAACTATCTTTGGCAGAATTGTGGGAAAGAGAATTCACTATTAACGTGTCAAATTTAGAAGAGGAGATTTATTGAACTCCTGCAGGACTCCATGCTTACAAATATTCTCCTGCTAGTATTATTGTGGATAAAGGACGTAAGTTAAAGACTTGTCAGGCTCAAGGACAACAACAACAAGACAGAACAATGGAAAAGCCTCCGTGAAACATCTGAAGGTGGTTGCAGAGATTTAAAAGCCGAGCCAGCGTGCATGAATCAACGCCTTGGCAGACGGCCGACGCTCTGCTGAGGACCATTTATATTCCATCAACAAGTTTCAGATCAATTTGGCACCAATAAAGGAACATATTTTCTTGGGCGTGCGTTCAAAGCTGCTCGTTCCAAGCTGCAAATGCAGCTGTCCTACAAGTGGGCATCTTAAGCGAAGATGAAAGTGTAAGAAATATTCCCAAAATACACATTACAACACAGAACACATCCCTCGGCTGGTCTATTTATAACTAACACACTTTTCTACTTCAGACTGGAATGGACTCCAACCTTTAAAGTCGAACGCTCCCAAAGTCAAAGTCGATTCAGCACGACCCAACTTTTTGAGCTGTAAAGTTGCATAAAAACCACCTGTCACCTCCAAGTAAAAGGTTCCATGTTATGCAAAATTGATTTTTTTAATGCTGTTCAGAAAGTAACGCGTCCCAATATCCTGTCTATGAGCACCACACCTGAGAGCAATCTATCCTCCCCCTCACTTGTGTGCTCCACTTTTAAGAGGCTATTAAACATTCATTCATTCATTCATTTTCTATGCCGCTTATCCTCATGAGGGCCGCCGGGTATTAAACATTTGTTTTATAAGTTTAAGTTTAAGCCCGCCTTATGTAAACACTATCTTTGTTTTGTTTATCGCGATTTATTGGTTCCGGACCCGACTGTGATAAGTGAAGTGGGGTTCCTGATTTATAAATGGAATATTTTCACAGTTATGGCATAGAAAACCTGTTTACCATCTGGGTAATACCAGTGTTCATGTCCAGAACAGTGTTTTTCCACCACTGTGCCGTGGCACACTAATGTGCCGTGGTGTAGTGGCTGGTGTGCCGTGGGAAATCCTCCACTTTCACCTAATTGTTGTATACAATTTTTTTTTATGAGTCTGCCAATAATGTGCCATTGCTGAGTGTCTGTGATGTCCAATGATCAGCAGAGTAATCATGTAATAAGCTAAATAGCAGTAGGTGGCAACACTTTACAGTGTTTTGACTTTATATTGTTTCTATAGGCTACAGCGATTATTGTTTACATTTTCTGCAGGTGGTGTGCCTTGGGATTTTTGAAATGAAAAAAATGTGCCTTGGCTCAAAATAGGCTCAAAAACACTGGTCTAGAGGACCCTAATAATGTTGAAAACTATATTGATGCCCCCCCACCTACTCCCGCTCAACGCCTGATGTCACATTCCGCCTAAATTTAGAGAAAATGCACTACTCGGTTTGTAACATTGAAGAAAGATTCCAAAATGTCCTCCTCAACACACCAACAGTGGTGCTCCGTTCCAACACCATACACTGTATGGATCTCCACCTTACAATCACATTTCTCCATTCAGCCTTGGAGCACACTAACACTAGTTGCATTCACAGACACGTCAAACTCTACACTCGACGAAACAAAAGCCGGTCAAATAAGTACAAATAAGTACAATCATGCATTCTTCTATTTGATACACAAATGTAGTATTTCTTAGTGTAGTTTTACTATTGTTGTTTTCATTCATTCATTCATTTTCTGTACTCATTAGGGTCGCGGGTATGCTGGAGCCTATCCCAGCTGACATTGGGGGGGAGGCGGGCTACACCCTGGACTGGTCGCCAGTCAATCCCAGGGCAGTTGTGTGGCATATATAGAAAATAACAATATTGTTCTAAAAAATACTAATAATGGATTGATTTTATGGAGCTCCTTTTTTACAGGGTGCCCAAAGCTCTTTACACTGAAGTGAAACCGATATTCATTCACTCCTCAGTTACACACTGATGGTGGACACTACATCTGTAGCCACAGCTGCCATGGGGTAGACTGATGGAAACGTGGCTGCCAATATATTCCCACTACTCCTTTTTGTGGGAGCGAACTACTTAATTTAGGGTTCTGTCTCTTTTCTGTTGTGTGTGGCTTACTAGGGATGCTGGAAGGGTTAAACATGATTTGTTTTTTTCCCCTTTGTTTCTTCGTTATTTTTTGCTTTTTTTTTGTTCTTTCTCCAAATCTTGGAGAAAAATCACACTTGTTTGTGATTTTGTGAAAATTCAATAAAAATATTTCTGATGAAAAAAAAGTGTATTTAAGTAGATGCGGTAGGTATTTATGTCCATCCATCCATCCATCCATTTTCTATACCGCTTATCCTCATTAGGGTCACGGGGATGCTGGAGCCTATCCCAGCTGACTTTGGGCGAGAGGCGGGGTCCACCCTGGACTGGTCGCCAGTCAATCGGAGGGCAGGTATTTATGTGTTCAATACAAAAATATTTGATTAATAAATAAGGAAGTACAGAAATGCATTACTACCTGCGATGAACAAGGGATTACTGTATATGTAAAACATTGACATAGCAATTGTTATATCACAATAGCACTTTGAAACTATGTAAATTCCAGGCTAGATTTTAGACAACACACTTAAGATACACTACTGTGGGACCTCAGAGGTCTTGTTTAAAATGGCACCTTTAAGCTAAGGGCCCCTAATGAAATGGGTGCTTAACACAGGAAATGCACAGCCATTTGCATTTTTAATGGCCCCACTGTTCATACACTGTAATTACGGTGTTTCCTTGCTGTTAATGTTATATGACAAAGTGACACAGTCCATTAATGAAAACAAGTTGGTCAGAATCCCATTTGCCTTCATTTGAGTCACGTCTGCCATACCTGATGAACTCATTCATTCATTCTTTTTTTATACCGCTTATCCTCATTAGGGTCGCGGGTATGCTGGAGCCTATCCGAGCTGACTTTGGGCAGGATAAACTCATTCCAAGCAATTCAATTAAAAGTCATAATTAAAGGTCAAGTCAAGTCAGTGTAAAATTTGTTGGTAAGAATGTGTAGGTATGATAAAGAGTTTCACACAAAATAAACAGCATCTCAAAAAATAACCATAAATACCTGAAAGGTACTCAAGTCATTCACCTGTACAAAAATGGAAGTTTATTTATTCAGAAACAAGAAGACAAATTTTATCTGAGTGGAGACTGAGGGCGCCCAGACCCGATTGGATTAAAATTAAAGATGTCCAATAGCCCAATACTGGTATCAAAGTTTAATATCGGTACATATTGGTATCAGGTTCCTCCTTATAAAGAAAATTGATTTTTAAAAATGGTATCAATAGTCCTATGGGATCCCGTATTTTCCGGCGTGCAAATGATGACCTCATCAAACCTTGTCTGAAGCATGTAAACAACCGTCGGTAGCCAGTGACAAGCTCAGGCAAAAGCCATCGGTCAGAAAATCAACAAGTGTCTCGCACTGGAAATCCAGCCTTTTTCTACTGTGCAAGACGCCAGTTTCACCAAACTTGTGGCGTTCCCAATGCCCAATCGCAAAAATGTTTTACAATGTTGTATAATGTTGTTTACAGCCATGTCGAGCAGCTAACTACTGATGCTGTATCCATTAGCTTCAAAACAGATTTGTGTTATTCCCCCGACAGGAGATGTGTGATGTTACACATATAGGTATCGGTTGATATCAGAATAAAAAATTGAGAGTTGGACAATATCAGCATATTGGATATCAGCAAAAAAGCCAATATCGGACATCCCTAATTCTAATAATTATAATATTATAATTCATATGATTGTGTTTTATTATATTATACACGATTTTATATGAATATTATGATAGTTATTGTTATTACATTCCATTGTTTGTTATACATATTTTTTTATAATTAATATGTATTTCATATAATTATTATAAACATAAATGACCATTTACCCCATCCAGTTTGAGAACACAACACAGCATGAAAACAAAAAATATCATATTTTGTCAGAAAACCCTACATTCTTGCTCGGGCAGCCTCCACTCCATAGCAGCTGAATGGATAATAGATGACTTCCTCATCAGCTGAGCTCCTTATGTGAGCTTTATTCATATAGTTGTACTGTCATTCTGAGGCAGTCTGTCACGCTGCGATGGCTCCACATGAACAGACAACAGCTCCTCCACATCACAGCCTACACTATATGCAAACACAATTACACGGCGGCAATGCACCCTAAACTCTCCCTGCCTCAGTCCTTCCCAACTCTCCATTCCCTTGCCTCCACCCTCATCATCCTTCTCTCCCTGCTTCCTCTCCACGGCCCACTTCTACACCCGGGGAATGACGGCGCAGCCTTCAATAATTCACTTTCTCTCCCCCCGAACAGGCTGTTTGCATTGCAGGGTGCTGCGGGCACGAATAGCGAAGCAGAGGAAGAAAGATTAAAAACAAGGAGGAATGAAGAATGAAGTGGAGATAGATGACGACTTTTAATAGTAGGATGGTGGACAAAAGAAAACAGGAAATGGTTGGAGGGTGACAAAGTGGGCTCCATCTGTGGCACCTCATGTAGCCACTGTTGTCCTTACAGGTGAGATATAAACCAGGGCACCAAGCCATCCAATTAAGAGGCACGTGTCAAGAGAGTGGCACAGTGGGGATCAGGAAGAGATGTGGACTGTGATGAGCCAAAGAAGAAGGAAGCCAGCAGCTCTGAGCTGAAACATCTCATTCTGAAGACCGTAGATATAGACTGTAGATGCTTTTCCACTGAAAAATAGTTTGGCTGGGAACCAGCTACATTGAACACATCAGTTGTAAAAGAACAATGTAAAAGAACAAGGGTTTCCCCTATTGATTTCTTAGTAAGGAGACCAGTTTTATCCAAGAGGAGACTGAGGGCAGCCAGCAAGCAGGCTACAGCAAAATGGAGATTATGGAGTATTCTACTGCAGCATCCAGAGCAAAGGAAAAGGCTAACCTAATTTTAGCATTTGTAAGGAAATCCCGTCACAATTTATTTATTAGGTCTGGGGGCACATGTGACTTCACAACTTTCTGAATTGAACTGAATTCTACCTAGCAACAGCAACATTTTTTTTTTTAAATGAGCTTTTTCTGAAAACTCTCCCTGTCCTTTCTCTGCTATGTGGGGCAGCATGGCAGACTTTAGGTTACGTTGTCACCTTTTGACATCGGCTGTGCTTCTCCTTAGATCCCTTCACTTCCCGAGTGGGTGGTGCCACGGGGCACACCTGTAGCCACTCTGCCAGCAAGGGCTCTTAAGCTACCTGACTACAGGAAGATGACGTGGAATTGTTACAACTTGTCTGCATGCTGCTATGGCCATGTTTAGGCATGTTATACGTCCTCCTTGCTCACTAGTGAGCTTAGGCTTTTTGGTTTTCCACTTTTTTGTCAGCCGTATGCCCTTTCATGGTGGCTTTTAATTTAAAGGGATAATTTTTTTTTAATGAAGTTGTATGACATCCCCATCATTATTGTAGTACATTCATTCATTTTCTATACCGCTTGTCCTCATTACGGTCGCGGTGATGCTGGAGCCTATCCCAGCAGACTTTGGGCGAGAGGCGGGGTACACCCTGGACTGGTCGCCAGTCAATCGCAGGGCACATATAGACAAACAAACATTCACATTCATACCGATGGACAATTTAGAGTCGCCAATTAACCTAACATGCACGTCTTTGGAATGTAGGAGGAAACCGGAGTACCCGGAGAAAACCCACACACGCACGGGGAGAACATGCAAGCTCCACACAGAGATGCCCAACGGAGATTCGAACCCTGAACCTCCTGACTGTGAGACCAGCGTGCTACCCAGTAGCACATCAACAGTGATTTACCCCACAGTTGGTTTCATGAGTCCAGTTCTGGTCGGATTTTGGTGATGAAGAACCTCAATCCAGTTAGTTGCTAGGGCTACGTAAGTAGAGAGTTTGACTTCTTAAAACATGCCTCCCCGAAAAAAAAATAAGACCTCTCAGCTTTACTCTTCTTTTTACGTCATATTAATACATGCTACTGATTGTCAATTGTTGTGTATGTGATGAGGGCATGTTTGTCATGCAAATGTTTTACTCTTTTGACTACGTATTGTTTTGAGTAGCCAAACTCTTTACTTAAGTAGCCCCAGCAACTAACCTGGTCTATGTTCTTCATCATCAAAATTCGACCAGAACTGGATTCTCTGATCTGGACCAATTGTGGGGTAAGTCACTGTTGATGTATTACACTAATGATGGGGATGTTATGAAATTTCATGTAAAAAAATCCAAACTATACCTTTAACTTCGTTTTGTTGCACGGTCTAGCTTAGTTTTTGCTCAGTAGATTTTGGTCTTTTAATTAATTACAAAAATCTTTACATTTTTTGATGTAATACATCATTGGACAATTTAGCCCAGTAATTAAGAAATGGCTGCAGCGTGGCTAACCTAAATTGATGTCTTTCTCTGTAGTCGTTGCTACAAAGACCTCAAAAAACTGTAATGCCAGGTTATGGAAGACATAGTCGCCAATGCAATTCCAATTATATTATTTTAAGACATGAGACATGATGACGACCTTATTTTATTTACACAATTAGACAAAATGTGGCAAACAGCTTTCTTATTTTGAAGGCCGAGAATGTTTTTTGTGTGTTGTGGATGTCTGTTAATTGTTAAGACAAGCTGGGAGCAAGAGTAAATGTCCCTTTCATCCTTATTCTACTCAGAACTCACACAACACACATCGTAAAACGCTTGTTTGCGATTACCTTTACGGTGTAAAACACAACACTGTCAACAAAACTTGAGTCGCACACACACAGCCACACTAGCATGCTCTGCTAAACTGAGCTAACCTAACTTCCGTGCATGCTCCGTAAGAGAGGAGTTTGAAAGATTTTGGCCAACTTTTGCCGGTGTTTTACGTCATTGTTTTGACATGTTTAGTTTGGGAGGGGGCGGGCTAGTGTTGGTTTTCCATCATGGTTGAGCGGTCCACCGGGGAAATACTTTCACAGAAAAACTTTGCTTCTCGTCCCAATGACAGCATATCATTACATTACGTCAATTTTCAGCAATATTCTGCATTTAATAATATATTCTGTTTTTATTGGCCCATTCCCAGAAATCACAGGGGCCAAGATATGCAAATCCATTAATATAATGGTAAATAAGATTGTTTTTGTTTTTTTCATGTATTTTTTTCTAAAGATGTATTTTATATTTACATGCTGTGTATATTCATCGTGTCTCGCCACTTCGTGGTTGAAATGTTTCCATCTATCCATCCATTTTCTTCCGCTTATCCAAGGTAATGTCACGGGGGCAGCAGTCTAAGCAGGGAAGCCAGGACGTCCCTCTCCCCAGCCACTCTGTCCAGCTCTCCCCGGCGGATGCCGAGAAGTTCCCAGGCCAAGATTTGACTATCGGGCAGATCCTCTTCTCCAGAACCCCTGAATGGACCTTACTGGGAACGCTGAGGAGTGTAATCCCATGATAGAGTCCCATGGGTCAAAACGGCCTGATAGGACTCTTTCTTCAGCTTGACGGCATCCCTCACCGCTGGTGTCCACTAACGGGGTCTGGGATTACCGCCACGACAGGCACAATGGAGGCACGAAACATCGCCCACTCGGACTCAATGTCTGCTGCCTCCCTCGGAACACGGTCAAAGCTCTCCTGGAGGTGGGAGTTGAAACTCCTTCTGACAGGGGACTCTGCCAGGCGTTCCTCTCCCCTCACAATGCGTTTGGGTCTGCAAGGTCTGACCGGCATCCTCCCCCAACATCGGAACAAACTCACCACCAGGTGGTGATTGGTTGACAGCTCCGCAGGTGTCTTCACCCGATTGTCCAAAACATGTGGCCGGAAGTCCGACGACACAACCACAAAGTCAATCATCAAACTGCGGCCCAGGGTGTCCTGCTGCCAAGTCTACATGTTGGGTTTGGTTTAATTTGTTTTGAACATGCATACATTGTACAAGAAATCATGGCTGTAGTCGTCCTGCTACACCACATTTGGCAACAAGACTGACGCTTATGATTTTGAGTCCATGTATCCAGGGCCAGCATCCTTTACAATTGTAACAGATGCTTTCTCTGTTTTTTTTTTTTTTGTTTGGCGTTGTTGCTAGGCAACTGCTTTAAACTTCAGTAATTAGGCGGTTAGCTTGGCTTCCTAGCAGCTTTCACCAAGCACCAAAATAGTTGTAGTTTATAGTATCCTCAGCAGAGCTCTTGCCTTGTACATCCTCTCCAGTCAACAAAGGAAAAAAAAAACACCCTTATGCTTGAACATGGTGTTCATTATAGACAATCCGTGACGAGCACAGAAGTCCAATAACAAAACACAGCTCTGGCTAAGATCAGGGGGTCGTTCCGTCCAATCACACCTCTCCAGGTCTCACTGTCCCTGCCAACATGAGCGTTGAAGTCACCCAGCAGAACAAGGGAATCCCCCAAAGGAGCACTCTCTAGTACTTCCTCTAAGGACTCCAAAAAGGGCGGGTATTCTGAACTGCTGTTTGGCGCATAAGCAACACCAGAGTGGAATGAAGTCCAGCCCCTCTCGAGAAGACTGGTTCCAGGGCCCTTGCTGTGCGTTGAGGTGAGTCCGATTATATCTAGCCGGAATTTCTCCACCGGAATTTTGCCATCCTGCCACACCTCCAGGCCTGGCACCAGAGGGGGACCCCGGTGACCCGCGTTCGGGAGAGGGAAAACGAAGTCCAATGTTTTTAATCATCGACAGGGTCTTTTGAGCCACTCTCTGTCTGGTCCCTCCCCTAGGACCTGTTTGTCATGGGTGACCATACCAGGGCATGACAGCCCCCGACAACTTAGCTCCTAGGATCATTGGGACACGCAAACTCCTCTACCATGATAAGGTGGTTGCCCCAGGGAGGAGTTGAAATTTTTCTAAGTATATTAAATTATCGCTGTTTCATGTTTGATGACGGCCTATTAATAGTTTAAAAACTAAAAATTACCAAATTTTACATACAGAACAAGATCATGAGCAGGTGCGCTAACAACAAAAATATTCAATTTATGAATAAGGAATTTTACTTTGAGGCCGCATGTTGGCCTCACAGTCAGGAGGTTCAGGGTTCGAATCTCTGTTGGGCATCTCTGTGTGGAGTTTGCATGTTCTCCCCGTGCATGCGAGGGTTTTCTCCAGGTACCCTGGTTTCCTCCAACATTCCAAAAACATGCATGTTAGGTTAATTGGCGACTCTAAATCGTCCATTCGAGTGTGAATGTGAGTGTGAATGGATATTTGTCTGCCCTGCGATCGACTGGCGACCAGTCCAAAGAAGTCAGCTGGGATAGGCTCCAGCATACCCGCGACACTAATAAGCATAAGTGGTATAGAAAATGGATGGATGGATGGAATTCTACTTTGCAGACATTCAATCATCACGGTCGGGTCTAGAACCAGTTAATAAAAGATTTTTCATGCTTGAAAAAGTCATATGAATAAAATGAATTAATAAAGTTACGTTATATAATTGTGTATGTTTTTTAATTAATTTGCTTGCATGTGTCTGACTTTGCCAACTCTCTCTGTCCTTTCTCATCAATCTGGAACATGTAACTCCAATTCTGTCAATGTGTTTATTGGGGGCATAATTACTTAACCCGTAATGTATAATATTTATAATTGTGTTTTTGTTGTTTTTAAAATGACTTACTGTTTGTCTGGCTTTGTGTTATTAACAATTGCCCCTGTGCTGTGTGTGGGTCAGCATGCCCTTTGCCCCTTGTTGCCAGTGTATCTCTTATTCGAGGTTTATGATTAATGCACAATTTATTGCATTGTTGTTTAGTAGATATATTGATATATTTTTTTAGTAGACTGACCGAAGTAGAGAAATTAGATGTCAACAAAGCACACCAAACAGCAAAATTATAATTATATTAAAAAAATACCAACTCAACTGACTGTATTGTCTTTGAACAACGTCTTTAAAAAAACTAAGAGTAAAAAGGTAGCCATAAAGGTTTCCAAAACACAACAGGCAAAAGTAGCTTCAATCTCTTTTTTAGCACACAGACTCATTGCTCTTGTTTCACTTTCATCTCGGGAGCCTCCTGTCGATGTGTTTTTCTGTCTCTCGGGAAGCCTTTCTTCTTTTAGCTGCTCTGGATCTGGCCCTGCCCTTTTCAGCGTCACTCTCACTGTGCCTTTGCATGCGTTTAATTTGAGCCTTTTTGTGCTGCCGAGCACCTTTCCAAACTTGATGCCAGTCATTTTCACGGAACGGCTTTATTTTATCAAAGGTGTACAGTCATGGCCACAAGTTTTGAGAAAGACACAAGGTTTTCACAAAGTTTGCTTCTGTGTTTTCAGATGTTACTATGATAGACGGAAGTATAATACTTTTATTGACAGTTACATTAAGAGAACGTCAAGAGCAATTCACCATGATGTGCTGTCAATTCACTTCTGGGACACACCCTGACTGATGCAGGCATGCCTGCATAATCAATGGTTGGATTTTGTCCGAATTTGCAAGTTTCCTTGTTAACCCACCCATAGAGGACTGACCACAAGTCCTCAAAGAGATTAAGGTCTAAAGAATTTCCTTGCCATGGACCCAAAATGTTGTTTTTTTTATTCTCTGAGTAAGTGGATTGTCACTTTTGGCCTAGGGGAAGGTGCCACCAACTTAGATGGTTGGGAGAAGTTGCTCTCAGAAGAGGTTTTGGTAGCTTTCGTTAGTCATGGCTGTGTTCTTAGGCAAATTTGTGAGTGAGCACACGGAAAAGGCCGAGAAGCAACCCCACACATGAATGATTTAAGGATGCTTTACTGTTGGCATCACATAGATGATGACTGATGGTTTCTTCTCCGAACAAGCTTTTCCCCGGACGACCCAAACATCAGAAAAAAATTAATTTACCACAGTTTTCTAGTGATGGGAAGTTCGGATCATTTTACCGACTCAGATCTTTGAGTCCCGTTCAGTAAAAAGAAGGAATCTTTTTTCAAGTCATTTCATTCATGTCGTTCATTTTAGCAAAATATGATTAAAATGCAACATGTTTCTTCTCTATCACATCTACTGCTTACACAAACGTTAATCACACTACAAACAAGACAAAATTATAATGCTGTAAGAAACTGAAAAGATTATTTCATTGTTTACCTGGGTATTTTGTCTATGAATCACTCACCTCCCCTCTCTGTCCCTTTTCGAGTCGTTCGTTCATGTGAGCTTAACCTATGCTGCATGAGCCGGAAAGAGAATTGATTAGTTCACCTCTCAAGTCTTCGGGTTTAACTCATTCGTTCTTTTGCCACGTGACCACTTTTCCGATCAGTACCGCTGTCAAATACTAAAGTAAAACTCTATTTGTTGTATGTACGATCATATTTAGAAATTATCATAAAACTATCAAAAGATGTGTAAAACGCATTTTCCTCATTTGTAATTTTGTTAATGTTTCTTGAGAATCTGTGGTGTTTTTTTATATTTAAAAAAAATGATATAAATGAAATATTAAGATGCCTAATTTGTTGTTTTTTTGTCTTTGTCCATCAGTAAGCAAACCATAGCCTAATAAAACAACCAAAGCCTACATTTTACTTATATTTAATAATCATACATTATTCTATGGTAGTGTTCATTTTCCCTGTATAATAATTGTTTTTCCTATTCAGACTTGATATATTTGTATAAGGAGATTGGTCAAAAAGAACATTGACAAAGTAAAAGCAAATACCATTTTGAATTTGAATGATTAATGTTTGATAAAAATACTAACTTAATGATAACTCTAACTTCAAGTTGCAACCCCATTTTGAAATAAAAGTGGAAAGCTGTCAATGAAGATTATGAACAGAACATTATAGACAGAATTTCTAGGCGCATTTAAGGTGTTGAGGGAGTCCAGCTTGGTGACCTTAGGATCTCGTCTCTGCTATTTGCAGACGATGTGGTCCTTACGACTTCATCCGGCTGTGACCTTCAGCGTTTACTGAAGCGGTTTGCAGCTGAGTGTGAAGCTTCTGGGATGAGACTCAGCACCTCCAAATCCGAGGCCATGGTTCTCAGTCGGAAACGGGTGGACTGTACCCTCTGGGTTTTGAATAAGGTCTTGCCTCAGGTGGAGGAGTTCAAGTATCTCGGGGTCTTGCTCACGAGTGAGGGAAGGTTGGAGCGTGAGATCGACAGACGGATCGGTGCAGCATCTGCAGTAATGCGGTCGCTGTACCGGACCGTCGTGGTGAAGAGAGAGCTGAGCCGGAAGGCAAAGCTCTCTGTTTACCGATCGATCTACGTTCCCACCCTCACCTATGGTCATGAGTTATGGGTCATGACCAAAAGAATGAGATCGCGGATACAAGCGGCGGAAATGAGTTTTCTCCGTAGGGTGGCTGGACTCACCCTAAGAGATAGGGTGAGGAGCTCGGCTATCTGGGAGGAGCTCAGAGTAGAGTCGCTGCTCCTTCACATCGAGAGGAGCCAGTTGAGTTAGCTCGGGCATCTAGTCCGGATGCCTCCCGGGCGCCTCCCTGGTGAGGTGTTTCGGGCATGCCCAGTTGGGAGAAGGCTCCAAGGAAGACCTAGGACACGCTGGAGGGACTATGTCTCACAGCTTGCCTGGTAACGCCTTGGTGTTCTCCAGGTTGAGCTGGAAGAGGTCGCCGGGGACCGGGAATCTGGACTTCCCTACTGAGACTGCTGCCCCCGCGACCCGGACCCGGATAAGCGGAGAAAATGGAATGGAAAAAAGTGTAGAGCTGAAGTAATTTACTTAGAAACACATGTGCTTGGGTCACACGTGAGGGTGTCACGTGTTGAACAAACGACTCAAACCCGAAGACTCGAGAGGTGAACTAATCAATTCTCTTTCCGCCTCAGGCAGCATAGGTTAGGCTTATGAGGCTGTCGCGTAATGAACGAACGAGTCAAACCCGAAGACTCTAAACAGGTGAACTGATTCCACTACAGAACAGATAGGATGTTACGCAAATGCGCATGCACAACTGAACGCATCACTCCCCGAGACAATTTGTTCATCCCGAGTCACATTTAAGATTTGTTCAAATTGAACGAATCGTTCATGAATGACCCATCACTACAGTTTTCAGGAGCTCGATTTCTGTATCTTTTGCCAATACCAGTCTGTTTTATGATGTCCTTTCCTGGAGAGACATGGCTTTTTTTCTGCCCTTCTTGACACCAGCCCATCTTCCAAAAGTTTTCACCTCCCTAAACCTGTAGCTAAATCAACTTTCAAAGGCAGCACTGACACTTGCTGCAGTTTTTTGGGCACCCTGATGCCTCCACAACAATTGAATCTTTCTCCTTGAAGTTCGAAATGATCTGATAAATAGTTGGTTTAGTTGCAATCTCCCTATCAGCCTTGCCTTTTTGTGCAATGCAATAATGACTACAAGTTTCCTTGCAGGTAACCATTGTTAACAGAGGAAAAAACAAAGATTTCAAGGGCAATTTTCCTTTCAAAGCTTCCAGTCTGTTATTCTCAATCAATCGGTAAGACACAGTCATCTCCACGCTACGTCCTAGTCAACACTCACCTACGTTAACCAGAGAATCACTAGAATGATGTCAGCTGTTCCTTTAGTGGCAGGGCTGAAATGCAGTGGAAATGGCAAGTTCATTTTCATAACATAGAGGGACTTTCCAATTAATTTCAATCTTATCACTCTTCATGACATGCTGGAGTACATCCATATTCTATGCCACTTATCCTCATTAGGGTCGCAGGTGTGAGTGTGAATGGTTGTATGTCTGCCCTGCGATTGACTGGCGACCAGTCCAGGGTGTACCCCGGACCCTGCCCGAAGTCAGCTGGAGTACATGCAAAATGCAATTATATAAAAACTGAGCCAGCAGACTATGTGGAAATTCATATTTGTGTCATTCCTAAAACTTTTGGCCAGGACTCCTGAGCTATTCAGTTCACAAGACAAGACGATACATGAGATTGGGTCCACTAGAACGAAAAAAGACAAATTTGAACTTTACTTTTCATCCCCTGAGAGGTGGACAAATTATGAATGTTTTTATGTTTTATTCATTTATTTTTTAGTTCAGTTCAAATATATTTTTGAGTATGTATACACTGAATGTATATATATAGATATACTGTGTGTGTGTGTGTGTATTTATTCATTCATTCATTTTCTGTACCGCTTATCCTCATTAGGGTCACGGGGATGCTGGAGCCTATCCCAGCAGACTTTGGGCGAGAGGCGGGGTACACCCTGGACTGGTCGCCAGTCAATCGCAGGGCACATATAGACAAACAAACATTCACACTCACATTCATACCGATGGACAATTTAGAGTCACCAATTAACCTAACATGCATGTTTTTGGAATGTGGGAGGAAACCGGAGAACCCGGAGAAAACCCACGCACGCACGGGGAGTGTATATTTATATACGGTATATATTCTGGTTGTGCTGTGTTACAGTAATGATTCAATGCCTCTGCAACCCCCCTAGATGGGGAAGTAGAACTCTTATTAATTTACTTGACCCAAAAAAAAGCTATGTAGGATTGTTAAAGCAGTGGGTAGCAATAACGAAAATAAAAGCTAAAGGATGCACACTGTGCTGGACACACATTGATGCAATGCGCGAATGAATTTAAAAATATATGAGGATAAGCAGTATAGAAAATGAATGAATGAAAGACTTAAAGGGGAAAATAAAATTTAGTGGTTGAACATCATCATTTTGTGCGCCTTCAGTTTCAGAGAGTCTGTGAGTCTCTTAAACAACGTTGAAGCCTGTGCTGCCGGTGAAAAGATTGTGGTGCATGCTCTGTAGCTTATAATGACTGAAAACGAGAGTTGATGTAAATGGCAGTGTTTTTTATGCCGTTCTAATTGATCTTATTTATTATGTATTGTTAAAAACTAAGACGGAAACCAAATCAAATTCAAAGCATTCAATTAATGAAGACCCACTAATCACCAGAACAACGTTGGAGTTTTTTGGTAGCATAATGGAACTTGAGGTTGTTCATAAATCCAAAAAACAAATATACATATTATCAATCAATAACATAACAAAATCTTACCTTTATGCATTCCGATATAGTATCAGCATTTGGGACCAAATATGAGGTAAAAGAAAAAGGGAAAAATACACCATAGTGGTCAATCGGTGCAGCATTGGAGGCGGGGTACACCCTGGACTGGTCGCCAGTCAATCGCAGGGCACATACAGACAAACAAACATTCACACTCACATTCATACCGATGGACAATTTTTAGAATCGCCAATTAACCTAACATGCATGTTTTTGGAATGTGGGAGGAAACCTGAAAACCTGGAGAAAACCCACGCACGCACGGGGAGGACATGCAAACTTCACACAGAGATGCCCAACGGAGATTCGAACCCTAAACCTCCTGACTGTGAGGAAAATGTGCTACCCACTCGGATTGTTCTGTTTTTAAAATATATCTTTTTTTAATGGTGTTGTAGCCCGTGTATCTATCAAATCCATCTATCACAAAGAGATTTCAGTGGTGTGAAAATTGTCAATGCGGTGCTGAGACGACACATCCGAAGAATTTCTGCAAACATGCCATTGAACGCCATTGCATTGACAAACAAGTCAGTCAGGGCCATCAAATGTTTGTCAGCTTACGCTCTTACACATGCAGTAGCAAATGTGCATTCACCAAGAGCACTCTTATTTTGTGGAAAGGAAAGATAAGCAGATAAAGACCCTGATATGTACACAAGAAGTGCCATAATTGTCTTCTGACCTTGCCATTCAGACACAGAGCGTAGGCAGACAAACTTTTAAGTTTGCTGAAAAAATATTAATTTAAAGGAAAAATTAACAGTGATTAAGGGAGAAATTACTACAGGACCATCATCATGATGTGCCGAATCAATTGCAAATACAGTGACACCATGGTTAGCGTCATTAATCCATTCCAGAAGGTTCGACTTTAACCAAAACATACTCTAACCAAATTTATTATTTCATTTTTCCCATAAGAAGTAATGTAAATCCAATTAATCTATTGCAGAAAGCCAAAAATGTTAACACAAAACATGTTTTTTAACAAATATAGTATAAGGCATACAAAAGACAAATAAAGGGAATAAATCAACATTTAAGGTTTAAGGTGTTTTAAAAAAATTTAAACTTGTGGCATAACTGTTAATGCTGATGACATTGTAGATGGGCGACAAACAGGTACAGTACATGTACAGTTGTCCCTCGCAATATTGCGGTTTGAGTTCGCTATAACGCATTTTTTCTGAAATTAATTAATTAATTAATGATCACTGTTTCGTGGCAGACTATGGTGTCAAAACACACAAGTGATTTGTACGTAGTATTCTGGTCACTGGGCGGCAGTAATAACACACAACCTTGAGACGTAACCTTACATTACATTACCTTAATACTGCATAAGTCAGTCATGCCATGTCTGACACAATAGGGTAAAAACAAAGTTATCCTCACACTCTGTGGGGAAGTGGTACACCTTTGGCTTCTTAAGTTTAGAAGAAATACATCTGAGGCTAATTGGTGAGCTCACTAGCACGCTAGTGGCTGTCTCAAGTCCTTGCAGCATAGGAGTTGAGCAAAGTGCTGCAAACAATGAATAGTACAATGTACAGGTGACTATAGGTGTGTGACTTCATTTCGACAAGTCTCTAATAATGTTGAAACAAAACATAGTTAGAAAAGTCATAAATATGTTTTTTATCCTCCAACTACAAAAACATTTATTAACATAGAATTCTAAAAAAACAAAAATGAATTTAACATTTTGTGATACAAATACATTAGAAACACAGTTGTACTTACGCTGAGTATTATTAACCTGACAAGACACGTGCCATATTGTACACCAAGTAGCTGAGTTTCTGCTGTATGTGTAAATACTCTAACTCACACTTCCATTCAGTTAACTAAATATTCTCCTATAGTCGCTGGGTGCATGATCTACAAAAGCAGATGTTTAAAATGAATCCATCAGAGGTATTAATGCTGTCTGACCATTATTAAAACATTGGTTCTGTTCCTAGAACACAGTTGGACATATTGGACAAAGACAGCTATGTTCTCCTTTGTACTTTCTCATGCACTCCAAATCATTATTAATGTTTTAAAAATCTAGAAAATAACAGGCTCTCCTAAAGCGTCACTTGATTGATTACGTATCGCCAAGTTAAATAAATACCCTGGCTATATACCCGCACCCTCTAGTGACATGCCAAGTTTTGAATAGGACAGAGTAACACACATTTCCTCATTATTTACTTTTCCCTCTGCCGTCACTTGGCTGTTTGGTTTCTGTTGCTCTCCGGTGTCAGCCATCCAGCTATGGCTGTCTACAGCTTTCTGCTACGATTGGAGCCCTCATCCTATATATGAACTACAGGTAAGTGGAGAGGTGGGTGGAAGCATGCCACTGAATCAATCACTGGATGATAGCAAAGGACGTGACAGCCAGGAGAGCAATAGTAACTGTGAAAAAAGGTAAAAGGCTGGTGAGGACGGAGGAGGAGTAATAGTGAGAAGAATCTCCATCAAAAGAGGAACCTGGGAGAAAGGCTAGTAATGGATAACATTTGTCTGTACTGTGAAGGGAAGAGGATCATACCGGATGATGGCGAAGATCAAATTTTGCCCTTCTGTGACACCTATTCCATTGGAAGGACAGCAGCTTCAGGACAGGGTATTAAAAGAAGAACATAAGAATGTATACACCGAAAGTTACAATTAAAGTTTTATAGTGGTTAACAGTTTTTACAGTTGTGCGTCAGTTGCAAAACATCTACTTTAGTCATCAATGACCAACGATATTTCATTTTTGTAGTGCGTTAATATTATAAATGCTTAACTGTTATTGAAAATGTGAAAATCTGGCAACAACTAAATGTCAGTTTTTGGATGGTCACAATGTCACAGAATAAATGAATTATGCTCACAATTTGTCCTTGTAACAGATTATTTATATTCCCATTATTACCAATGGGAAAATCTGTACTTTATATAGATCTATTAAAAAAGGATGCTATTATGGATGTCCCGATCCACATTTTTTGGCATCCGATTTTATTTTTTTTATAGTCTTGCCGATCTGATCAGTTTCAATTTTACAGTAATACGATCCTTTTTTTAAATAATAAAGTTTAATAATAAACTTTTGTTACAAACGCAAATTTGTGGTATTGAATATGGTTATTAAAATAGCTCTTCAAAGCATTAAAAACAATCCAACTAGACGATTGCTGAATTTACTTTTTTTATTACACAGAATGGCCGACAATATTGTTTGGTTTTTGTAACAAACCTCTTTGAGTGAGGTCCCTAATGAAAATAAAAGTCCATCTAATTAAAAATTAAATTGAAAAAAATGGCCGCGCAAAGGACTATAGAAACGGGCATACTGGGTTGTAGGCTGCGGTTTGGTGTGTGGGCAATAGAGGGCAGTGTTCAGCTTGCTGGTTTGAAATCAAATGCACAGAATAAGAAAGCGAGATAGTGGAACGTCTTGTCGAAGGACTGAATGCTCTGTGTTGAGCACATCCTGATGTGGAATTATTTAGCCGCCATTACAATACTTTTAGGGTAGGACTAATCATTTGACATGGTTACAGATCAGTTTGTGGTGTGATTTAGAACATAACACCCAGCGGCAAGCGGTTATACTACCGGCACCATAACAGAAGAGTCCGGGCAACGTAACGTAAATCAACCACTCTAGCTACAGAGCCAAATATCTAACATTTATCGTGAATCGAACTTCACCACGGTACCCCGCGGACATGTCTGCTAGTTGGTGGTGCGTTTTTTCCTTCATCCGGTGTCGAGTTCCAAACAGCTTTAAGGTGCATTTACCGAGTCAGAGTGTGGCCCAGAATCACAGCAAACGGATCGGCCCAATCTCATGGCGAAAGCCGATCTTTTCCAATCTTCTAAATACAGCGGATAGCCATCGGATCATGAAGATCGGATCTGGACATCCTTAGATTCATCCCTACTCATTCATTTAACGTTTAGCATTTTTATTAGTATTACCGCGGACCCTGCACCGATCCGTCTGTCGATCTCACGCTCCAACCTTCCCTCACTTGTGAAGACCCCGAGATACTTGAACTCCTCCACCTGAGGCCAGACCTCACTCCCAACCCGGAGGGTACAGTCTACCCGTTTCAGACTGAGAACCATGGCCTCCGATTTGGAGGTGCTGAGTCTCATTCCAGAAGCTTCACACTCAGCTGCAAACCGCTCCAGTAAACGCTGAAGATCACAGCCTGATGAGGCCATAAGGACCACATCGTCTGCAAATAGCATAGACGAGATCCTAAGGTCGCCAAGCTGGACTCCCTCAACGCCTTGACTGCGCCTAGAAATTCTGTCCATGAAGATTATGAACAGAATCGGTGACAAAGGACAGAGGACCCTTATGCTTGCCCCTGCAGGTGGTGGGTCTGCGGGGGGGAGTTCCCGTGTGGCTTCTTCGGGCTAGGCCCGGCTAGGCCCGGCCAGGCCCCACGGGTGAAGGGAGTGATTTATATAAAATATAAATCACTCTTACTCTGACGGGCCAGAGTAAGAGTGATTTATATTTTATTTTTTTTAATTTATTCATTTTTTTACCAGCACTTGCGCACACAAACCCACACCCGGCCAACCCCATGGACACTCCTCCAACACAGGTCCTCCCAGGCACCAATCCGGCACCGGGATGAGCACCCATCCCCCCCCCCCCCCCCCACCCACCCACCCCCGCAGCAGCAAGTCCGGGCCAACCTAGATTCCCCTGGGGGTCAGATACTCCCCCACTCCCACATCCGGGTAGAGGCACCCCCCGGAACCCAGGACCCAGGAGCGCCGCCCCACCCACACCAAGCAAGTCCAGCCACCTGACACGGGGCCTGACGGCCACGACCCAAGTCCCACCCCGTAGCCCTCCGCCCCACCACCAACCGGTTGCCTCGGCACCAGACCTACCCCAGCCTCAATAGAGATAAACACCGGTCCCCCGCAGAGCAGCGCAGCCCAGCCCCCCTCCCCAAGGGACCCCCAGTGGCCTGTATGCCCCTGGCACCTCCGCCAGCCGCCCAACTCTGAGTGAAGTGAAAAGGCTAATCACCGGGGACCAGAGTGAATGAGATTGGTCCAATTTGATTGTTTAAAGAGCTAGACATCGTCTCACAAGAGATATGATCTAATAAAAGGTTCCTAAATTGGTTCATACTTAGATTGGCTTTTGTTTTCCAATTCATGAGAATAGTTTTCTTTGCGATGCATAACGCAGTAAGGACCATACGTGAGGTGTTATTATCGATATTGATGCCACCTAAATGGCCAAGTAAACACAATGTGGGGTGTGCTGGAATATTACATCTGGACCAAGTGGACAGCTCCTCACATACCTGAAGCCAAAACCTTTGGACAGGAGCACAATACCACACAGCATGTATATAGTTATCAACAGAGTTATTTGTGCACTGTGAGCGAATATTTGACTTTGTGAGACCCATCTTGAACATCCTTTGTCCTGTATAATGAGTCCTATGAAGAATTTTGAACTGATTGATAGATAGATAGATTTAAGTTTTTCGTCATTTTAAATGTATTTGAACATATTTGTATCCATGTGTTTTGATCCAAATTACTGAGTAGGTCTGTTTCCCATTTTACAGTCGGTAGGTGTATTAAATCTTCTGTTTTATTGTTAAGTCTATATATTTTTGATAATAACTTTGGGGCGCAGAGGTTACAGAATTCTGCCACCTTGGTTGGCATTTGCAGGTTCAATTGATTGGGCGTGTATTTTTTTTTCCTATTATAGATTTGATTTGGTGGTATTCCAAAAACTTGGTGCTGCTGACTCCATATTGGGAGGTGAGCGTATTAAATGACACAAACTTTCCTTCCACTATGATATTATCTAAGTGTTTTATCCCTTTGTTTTTCCAGAGAGAAAAGTTTATCATTCTTTTATTTTGTAGGATATCAGGGTTGTTCCAGATGGGTGTCAGCTTACATGGATAGAGGGAACATTTGTTTATTTTAAGAAATTCCCACCAACCTGTCAGAGTGGAGCTGGTGTTCATACTTTTGTAACATTTATGATGTTTAATGGTTGAACTGATGAATGGTAGATCACAGATTGCTAGATCATCACACAGTGCTTGCTCTATATCTAGCCATGGCTCGTCTGGATAACTCGGTTTGAGCCATTTGGAGACATATTGCAGTTGATTGGCTAAGAAATACTAAGAAAAGTCTGGAAGCTCTAAACCACCCCTGCCTTTGGTTTGCTTTAACGTATTTAAACTAATACGTGATGGTTTGTCTTTCCAAAGGAATTTAGAAATGTGGGAGTCCAGTGACTTGAACCAGATGGAGGTTGGTTTGGTGGGTATCATTGAAAACAAATAATTAATTTTTGGTAGAACCATCATTTTGACGGCAGCCACTCTCCCTAGGTGAGGAGTGTCTACCTTTCTGTCTTTTCTGAATGGATTATGAAAGGAGTTATTTTCTTTAACCTTCTGGTCAAAGCTTTACTGATTATTTTAAAGTCTACATTAATTAAGGAAATGGGGCGGTAGCTAGATGGGAGTGTGGAGTCTTTTCCTGGTTTTAATAAGAGAGTATTATTAGCTAATTACATAGTTAGAGGCATTTTATTTTTCTCCTTTATTTCTAATAACATTTTGTAGAAAGTTGGCGCCAGTGTAGTCCAGAATTCTTTGTAGAATTCAGCAGGAAAACCATCTGGGCCTGGGGCTTTATTATTAGGCATGAGCTGGAGAGCTTCCTGGAGTTCGCCAACAGATAGAGGTGAGTCCAGAGATGTTTTCTGGTTGTGTTGTAATATCGGTAGATTTAAATTAATAAGAAACTGATCTATATCATCATCTGATGGGTCTAATAGTGGTGTGTATAATGCTTTATAAAAATCCGGAAAAATGGTGTTTATTTTATCAGGGTCATGGCTGATATTTCCTGCTGAGTCTTTAACGGCGTTGTTTTCTCTTTATTTTATTTAGTTGTTTTCTCTTTATTTGTTCTTAATTGATTAGCCCAAAATTTCCCAGATTTGATACTATGTTCAAAGTTCTCCAAGCGAAGCCTTTGTACTAAGAATTGTGTTTTCTTATTTAATGTTTCCTCAAGTTCCAGTTTGGTTTTTCTTATGTCGTTTAGAGTGTGTTCATCTTGAGAGACAGAGTAGGCCCCCTCTAATGATTTCATTTTACCTTCCAAAACTGATATTTTGGAAGTCTCTTTCCTTTTCTTGTGAGAGGAAAAGGAAATTATTTTCCCGCGCATTACTGCCTTCCCTGCATCCCAGAGAACACACGCTGATGTTCCTGGTAAATCGTTGTTTGTTTTTGTTATGTATAGAGACCATTGTCTCTTGAAGTAACTGATAAATTCCGAGTCTTCAAGCAATGATGTATTCAATCTCCAGTTTCGTGTTGGTGGTTTTATGTTCATATTACTTACCAGTGTAAGTGACACTGGTGCATGGTCGCTGATAATGATGGGATGAATTTTGGTTTCAGATATATCACTCATCAGTGTGCTGCTGGTTAGAAAATAATCTAATCTAGAGTATGAGTGGTGGACTGATGAGAAGAAGGTGTACTCCTTAACAGTGGGATGGTGAGAACGCCAAGCATCGCAAAGTCCAAAATCTTTCATGTATTGAGGATTGGTCCTGTCTATTACTTCCATTGCGACTCAGCCTGTCCACTCTTGGATCAAGAACCATGTTGAAGTCCCCTCCAATAATGAGCGTACAGTCTGAGTGATCATAGAGTGATTTGAAAAAGGAGTGAAAAAAAAAAGGGTCGTCAACATTTGGTCCATATATGCTTGCAATGCATACCTTCATATTTTGTATACAAACTTTTGTAAATGTGAGTGTGAATGTTTGTTTGTCTGCCCTGTGATTGACTGGCGACCAGTCCAGGGTGTACCCCGCCTCCTGCTCAAAGTCAGATGGGATAGGCTCCAGCATATCCCGCAACCCTATTGAGGATAAGCGGTATAGAAAATGGATGGATAGGCAATAGACCATGCAAGCTGCAGTTCCAAGCGCTTTTGAAATATTTCCATCCCAAATCCAAGCATTTTTAAGAATGTCAAGCACCAGAACCCCTGCTTCTTGTCATGTAAAGGTTGTCCTGGTTGGGTACCTCACCAGACGGAAAGGAGGAGGAGAAAGATGGGGTCGTGTCAGGTAAGTAACACCTCTCCTGACAACACAGTGAACACACCATCTCAACTTGTGAAATGCATGGAAACAATAACACAAGAAAAAGAGAGCAGAGAGCAAAAATTTTAAACACTTTCACAGACTTTTTCTTTAACTAAAAGCGTCACACATAAGGGAAGAGGGTGCAACGGAGGGAAAGTGAGAAGGGCTGAATTATTGAGGCCAGACGTGTGTCGGGACACACAACGTAGCTTCCCAGTGAGGATGCCTCCCTGCTGTCACTAAAAGTTTAGTTGGAGGCAGCAGACTGTGGTTTGTTTGTTGCTATTAGGAGGCTTTTTGAGCAACCAGACATGTGGTTTTACCAGCCTTCTCCTGCTGTTTTTAGAGAAAAAATATTTAGTGGAGCTGCAGCTACTTAACTTGAATCCGTGCAGTACTCTCTGATTGTCTCATGAGCTTGTTTCATTCAAATTTCTACCCAATTCCTTATGATCGTTTTTGCAATTCTTCGTTACACAATCGAAGATGTCAATACGTTTGATTAACCGTTTATTTACAATGAACCGGATCCATATCAGTCAGATCCACTGGCCACCGATGAGGAGGAGGGGGAGGTGGTGGAGACGGCGAGACAGAGGCAGACGGGACAGTCAGTATAGATGAAAATCTATGTGCTGATTCAGATAGTTACTTTAAACAGTGGTTGTTGTGATTATTAAATGCATTCAAATGTGCCAGACGTTGTGTAAACTGGCCTGTGGGGTTTTGGTGACGTGTGCACCAGTAAGCCAAATTACCATTAGACCGGCTGCGATTCGCTTTGCGCCGAGAGTTGACCAGGTTGGAGCCGGCGAGCTTTCAGCGCACCTCCGGCGAAGCCTTTTGCCACAAAATTGTCACTACACCAGGCTGAATAAGTCAGCACCTCCCCCTGATGCGCTGCCACACCCATCACGGCGCTCCTCGGTCTACCAAATTACCAAATTGACGCCGCACTGTGTTACGCCGGACAAAATTGCCACTGCCCAGTGTGAGCCTAGTGTGTCCAGCCTTATGATGGTGATACTATCACAGAGGTCTCCTGGCTCGCCATCTGATTTTGAGTAGCTGACCAAAGGGTACAAGAATATTTGCCTTAACTCTGTTTTTTATTGTTATTACTGTTGAATTTAGACTTTATGACAAATGACCACAAAATAGCATAAAGACAATGGCCGCGCTGTTTCAGTGAAGATCTGCTTGGTAAAAAAAGTTGTGTACAATTTAAATGATGCCAGTCATAAATAAAACACAAACAGTTGACAAGTTGGAAATCAGCAGGACATATTTCTATTTAATGAATATATTTACTTATATTATTTTATTCAGTAAATGTTATCTTGAACTAAAAACTAATTTATTGAATTTATTTCCCATGCATTTTTATTACCGTACTCCAAAGCATGCATCAAATTAAATTTATGTTAGTCAGATAGTACAAAAATTGTTTCACAAAAATAAAGGCAAACAAAAAGTCAAACCAGCCAAAAGTTTATTTTTAATCATTACCTATTTGCCAGGGGCTTCTCCAATACCACATAAATACACTGACAAATCTACACTTAACCCATTTGATTGGTATTGGTATTGGTATTGGCCAATCTCCCTCATGGATGTTGGTTATGGGAATAATATAATATTTAAAAAGTCATAATATAATGGTAAAATGTCATAATATGAAGAGATGAAAATTTACAAAGGTTATTTGTGAAAAAAATTCAAAGTATTTGGGAAATATTTAAATTCTAGTCAGCTTTTGGAAAAAAGGCTGGAGTTCATGCTAACAATATGCTTTTTTATTTGTGGTACACAAAGCTAAAATGTATTTTTTTCTTGAAAAAAAAATCTTCTTATGATAGCATATCTACATATGTTGTTATACAAAATATCAACATGGCCCTTTGATCCTTTCATTTTTCATTATGCGGCACTCGGAAGAAAATACAAATTAAAAACTTGGCCTCAACACCAGATTTTAATGTGCTTAATTAGTCATGAAATAAGGAAGGGGGGGGGCACATCTGACCATGAAACTGACTGTCAATCCACAGTCCAATTAGTTTGAACCCTGGCTAGGCAGGAATCATTTATAGAGATGGAAGTATGCCAAAGTATAACAACGTTGGCACAGAATGGTGACATCAAACTAAGTGGAGAGAAGGAGAAGAAAACAAAGCCGAGGAGTTTGAACGTGAAGGAAGTGAAGAAAAGCAAGAGTGACAAGTGCAGAAGGAGGCGGGCGCTCTGATGTGAGTTGTGCTCTCACCGCTGTTCACAAGCATCCTGTCATCTTCATGAATAAGTCACAGGCCAAATGTTGCCTGCCTGTCAACTTCATGCACACCAACAATGACACACAGCAAACACACTGTAGCACATGATTCTTTTCCATAATCATGCATACCATCCATACGATCCAAAAAAAGACTTCAAACTTTAGAATTTGGCCTTCACCGTGTATCTGCTTGTGGTAGTCTAATGACTTCTAGCGCCTTAGCGAACTAATCAATAACTAGAAAAGCACACATAGTTCCTTGCATATTGTGATTTACAAAAAAATATATATAAGATTTTAAAATGTAAACCTGAGCATATTGTGAAAGCAAACCATTTGAACAGTTTTAAACTTACGTGAAGAAACATCAGTTCAAAAACATTTAACCATTTCATCAAAAGAACCATTCAACATCCCAACTGTCAAGGTTGCAGGGGAACATAAACTCCCTTCTTCTGCTCCCTTCTTGCATTTCCTCCTGTCTGTTGAGGTTGAGGCAGCTTCTTCAGCACATCACTCCGTGGGAAAGATGCCTCATCATTTTCCTTGAACGCAAAAGTGGGTTTCTCAGTGCCAGGGACCACTCGGATTCTTCTGAGAAATCCAGCATTCACTTCATTGTCTGTTAGGCTGTCAAGCAGGCTAATGAAACTGTGGTTCCTGCATTTGGACGCAAATTTTATCATGACAAAGTCACCAATTTTCCGTTCTGAGGCATCTGGTTCACTTCATCACTAGAATTCTCATACTCATAAGTGTCTTCAAATGGGATGGCAACATCACGCTCTTCAGAGCTGCTTGCCTGAGTTGGATTCTTCTTCTGCATTCCTTGCTTTTTGAAGGTTCTTTCTATTTTGTCTTTCTGTTTATTTTTCCTTTTTTATGGGCTCTCTCATTTGCCTGCTTCTCAGGTGTTTCAGTCATGATTCTTGTCTTCCCATGCTTTCGTTTTGTTGGTTTCCTGGTGCTGCTGAAATTGGGTAAGGGTAGAATCTCAGTAGGAGACACATATTCAGCATGGTTGGGGTCACTCTGTGAAGCACATGCATGTGCAGGGCCTGATGAAAGTAGCTCAGCCGAAAGACAGGTTGAAACCACAGGTGCATCACCTTCAGCTGCAGGCTGCTGCTACAGCTTGGGCCTGTCTGACACCATGCATGGTTCAAGCACTGCATCAGAGAAGACATCGCTGTTGTAAGGGAAAATCCCAGTGGCTCTGAATCCTGACGGGATAACACGTGGAGTCATTGCTGACATGAAAGCATCATTTACCTCATCCAGCCATGAACAGCTGTGTTGTAGTAGGTTTTAAATGGACCATAAACACACTTATCCAGGGGTTGCAGGCGATGGGAAGTATGGGTTGGAATTGTGAGCATAAATATGCAACTTGTTTTTGCTATGTCCAAAGCCTGGCGGGGTAACCATTGCCTCAATTTACCCTGTAGCCTTCAGCTCACTTTGCCCCATAGTCACTATTGTGAAAAAAATGGCCTAGCTCAGAAAATGTGGCTTATCTTTAGTAAACTGATTCACATGATTAGATACATTAGAAAATCACCAACATGCACAAAATATAACTTTAGACACAGATACTTTTGTTTTGATATTGCAGTCAATTTACCTGATATGCAAAACTGTTACTTTGACAAGGAAAAATATTTTTTTTGTTTAATACTGACTTGTCCCTTCTCCAATGTGCTTCTCTTTGTCACAGCAAAATGGAAATGATGGGTTCTTCCTGAACTTATGCTCACATGACAAATAATGTGCTCAGTTATCTATCATGCCAACAATTCTAACTTATTAACGTTAGCATGTTAACACATATGATAGTGTTTATACACTCCCGATTAAGATCTTAAGACCAGTTGAAAATCGCTGGAATTTACCTTTTGCACATTTGGATCTTGGGGCCGCACGGTGCATGAATGGGTAGCATGTTGGCCTCACAGTCAGGAGGTTCAGGGTTCGAATTTCCGTTGGTGATCTCTGTGTGAAATTTGCATGTTCTCCCAATGCGTGCGTGGGTTTCCTCCCACATTCCAAAAACATGCATGTTAGGTTAATTGGTGACTCTAAATTGCCATATGTATGAATGTGAGTGTGAATGTTTGTTTGTCTTTGTTTGTCTATATGTGCCCTGCGATTGACTGGCGACCAATCCAGGATGTACCCCGCCTCCCGCCCAAAGTCAGCTGGGATAGGCTCCAGCATGAATGAATGGATGAACATTTGGATCTTAATGAGGTTTTAAGTAGAGCTACTACAGTATATCCACGAGTCACGAGATCAGGAAGACCTGGGTTCAAATCTCCGTTGGGCATCTCTGTGTGGAGTTTGCATGTTCTCCCTGTGCCTGTGTGGGTTTTCTCCGGGTACTCCGGTTTCCTCCCACATTCCAAAAACATGCATGTTAGGTTAATTGGCGACTCTAAATTGTCCATAGGTATGAATGTGAGTGTGAATGTTTGTTTGTCTATATGTGCCCTGCGATTGACTGGCGACCAGTCCAGGGTGTACCCTGCCTCTCGCCCAAAGTCTGCTGGGATAGGCTCCAGCATCCCCGTGACCCTAATGAGAATAAGCGGTATAGAAAATGAATGAATGAATGAGAAGGAGGGAGTGTGATAAAAAGCACTGAAAAAGTCATTTATTGAAAACAACAATTAAACAATTATCACCTGACCAAAGGTTTTTAAAAAATGACCAAAAACTCCAAACCAGAATAACGCATTTTCTCAGTAGGACTCAGTAATGAGTAGCTCCACTGTTTTTGTTAAGCACGAGTGTTTCCAGGAAGCTAGGGGGAACATTGCTCTAAATGGTGAGGATGGCTTCACGAAGGGCATCAACTGTCTGGACCTGATGGCTATTTTTATAAACTTCCCTGCTTAGAAAAGCTCTTCGTGGAGTTGTATGCACAAATGCCAAAAATTGTACTGTCTCGCAATATGAAGGATCTTTTAAACAATTCCTGGATCCAGATGTAATCAAATGTAATCAGTTCTTTCATATCCCATTTCCGACAACTCCTAAAAAGTTCACTCAAACCCCTCTGGGGCTTTTCAACTTTTTTTGAACACAAACTGATAAAATCCGGCAAAAACATAACCTCTGTGCTGCGCCTCATACTTTGTGCTGCGCTTGGGGAAGGTACCTAGAAAGCACAGACCTCCACCACCTTAGTTCCACCCATATAGTGATTCACAGTAAAATATTAATCCTACATTTTTTCGGACCAGTTTTGATGTTTTTTGGAACCTGTTGGAAGCTTGTCATGCCTTTTTTCCAAATGCTCTCACCAATTTTTGTAGCGTTATATGCAGAAATGCCAAATACTTCCCATCTTGCAATGATAAAGCATTTTTTCAAAGAAATCCCAGTATCCAGACTGTGATCTGGATCACTCCCAAAATGTAATATTATATTTATATATAGTTCCATATCCCATTTCCTACATCCATCCATCCATTTTCGATACCGCTTATCCTCATTAGGGCCGTGGGTATGCTGGAGCCTATCCCAGCTGACTTTAACCAGGAGGCGATGTACACTCTGGACTGGTTGCCAGTCAGTCGCAGGGCAGACATACAACCATTCATACTCATATTGATACCTATGGACAATTTAGAGTTGCCAATTAACCTACATGCATGTTTTTGGAATGTGGGAGGAAACCAGAGTACCCGGAGAAAACCCACGCACGCACGGGTAGAACATGCAAACTCCACACAGAAATGCCCAACTGAGATTCGAACCCTGAAGCTCCTGACTGCGAGACCAACGTGCTACCCATTCATCCACCGTGCAGCCCCTTTCCTACAATTCCTGAAAATTTCATCCACATCCATTCACAACTTTGAACGTTATTTTGAACACAAACAGATATGCGGCGGCAAAAACATAACTGCACATGCGCTTGGCTAATTTGTAAGCCATTTATGAACCTGTCATAGCGGTGCCTTCATTGTAACATGGTGTTGTGTCCCTAAAAGATGCACAATGATGCAAGGAAATACAAAGACTTCAAAGAGGAGCCTGTAAGAACTACTGGTCTGTTTCCTGACCACCCACTTCCAAAATGGTGTGTGTGTGTGTTCAGATGCTGCTGACTAACATCTATGTGCAGGCAGACAACAGCGAAGTGAGACAGCGATAATATCGAGAGTTCAGCAAAAGGTAAATGCGGCAGGGCGATGCATTTGCTTGAACTCTTGCCTCCCGTCGGGCACGCTCAAGAACACCACCGTCATCATCATCATCATCATCTTTGGCGAGCAAGAGTTGAACTACCGAGATGGCAAAAAAAAGCAAGAATGAAAAGGTATGATGTTAATAATTATGCAAGTCTTCATCGCCTTAGTGAATTTCTTCCAGCCTAACTCAGTAGCGTGCATTTCAGTAAGTCTGCCATATTTATTCATACTGTACATGCTCTGAATGCCACAGTATCGACTTAATAGAGGAGTTCTGAAGCGAGGGTGTTTGTTTGAAAGTCATCAACGTTGTCAGCCAGCGGCTGCTCCTGAAAAGTGAATTTGGTATTAGCGCATACTTACATTTATTCATATTGTTAGCAGTTGAGTTCAACTTCACCACACAAGTTCAGAGTGCAATGTTATGACAAGCAGGAGAAGAGTGAAAACTTTCCCATAAAAGAAAAAAAGTCTTCTTTGCTCTTCTTTTCATCAAGACATGTTGTCATATTCCAATCAAACCCCCGCCCTGTCAACAACCACACTGCTCTTACTGTCATACCCCTAAACGTCTGTCCCACTGAGCCGATTACAGTTATCTGTGCCTCTGTCTTAATATTTACGGTACATCGGAGGGCGGTAAATTCACACTTTTTTGGCCATGAACGGTAGAGTGCACGAGCAGTGACGTGAAGTCATGGGAGGCAAATGATGAAAAAAAAGATAACATACATAAGTGTAAATATTTGTGCATGGAACTGCATTATAAATGTATTTCCTGAATAATTCTAAGTGGCCATCTGGTGTTGACAAGGTTCCTTCCTTTGCTAAGGAAAACAATGACAATTTTTACATAGTGTGTGGCATTCACTACAAATATTTTATACAATGGAACCTTGGTTTTCGTCTGCTCCGGTCTTTGGCAAAAAAAAACAATTTTCATAAATGTGTCGCAGTTTTCATACAGTCTTTTTTTATTTAAGACGGCTGCAGAAAAAGTTAAGTAGCGTCTGTTACAATGGGATTGTAATGTAAGGCTCCTTAGTTAACAGAGGCTGCAGGGCCATGTATTTGGTAAGTTAAATTTCCTACTGTCTCCTACGTGTAAAACTATAATTTTTCTCTATTAAATATGGTTTTGTTAATATTTGTGGGTGTCTACAATTGATTCATGGCCACAAGATGGCATGTTGGCCAACACTATCTGGAGATCTGGAGCATCTGCGTTCCAATCTCAAGGTTGGGCATCTCTTTGTGGAGCTTGTATGTTCTTCCCATTGTACTCCGATTTCCCCCCACATTCCAAGAACATGCATGTTAGGTTAATTGGACACTGTAAATTGTCCATATGAATATGAGTGTTAATGGTTGTTTGCCCAGCAGTTGACTGGCAACCAGTCCAGGGTGTACCCCGCCTCTCGCCCGAAGTCAGCAGGCATAGGCTCCAGCATTCCCTGCGCCCCTTAAAGAGGATGAGAAAATGGCTGGATAGAATGGATTCATTGGCTTTACCTTATTTCTTATGGGAAAAATATATTAGGTTTTCATTCATCTCAGTTGTCATCTGATATTTCGGAATGAATTAATGACGAAAACCAAGATTCGATTGCTCACATTCAAAATAATCTAACTACCTAATTGTTATTATAAAATGTCCAGCAAGAAAACATATTCTCCCACAAGATCTGCATCTATTAACATCCAATTATGTTTAAAAACAAACAAGAATGTGGATTACTGTACATTTCTGTTCACTGAATGGAATGCTTTGTTGGCACTCTTTATCTGTGACTAAGTCCTGTCACACTGGTCTTAAACAAAAACAATTCATAGTAGTTGTCAAATGTAATAGATCGTTACATAAAAATGGCATTTTATGTGGAACACTAAAAAGTGCTTAAGACTTGAAGGGACTTCAAAATGTCAAGCTTTTGACTTTGCACTTGACTCGAGCGATCTTGAGACCTGACTTGGATTTAAGATTTAAGACTTGAGTCTCACTTGAGACTTACAAAACAAGGACTTTCTCCCATCTCTGCTTCATATACTGATAAAAGGTAGGAAGACAAATGTTTTTAGTAAATAAAAAAACTACAAAATAGGACTAAGAAGTACAGCATATGAAAACAATTGAAGTCTTTTTTTTACCGAAGTGAATTATTCTCTGCTTTTTGTTGTCATCCGTTTAACGAGCAACTAGTAAGAAAAATCCAAAGGAGTCGATGCCTCACCAGCCATGAACCTCACAGCATGTAACTGAGAATGAGTAATGTCTAAAAACCATTTACTTAAGGTTTTCATTGAGGCCAGTTTATGGCACCTGGAAATAATTGTTTGGAGTCTCTGACATCCAAAAACTTTTTTACTCTTTTGTTGTTTTTATAATCAACAGCTGCAACTCGGGATGTCCCAATGGGTTGGCGATACATTTTGAAGATCGGACAAAACCGCCTTCGCCACGAGATTGGGCCGATCCAGTTTTCTAATCAAAGGTCCCCTAGCGTCCTGCAATGTGTTCGACTTTGAGAGGTTCTTGTAGTTCCATCTTTTAAGGAACAATATAAATGCAAGGTCACAGATGTCCACAATGTATCCTACTGAACATACAGTATTCTGGATTTTTGGCAAATGGTAACCTCACAGCAGTTTCATCAACACCCTAACCCTTTGAACAAGATTCGTCATAAATATTCACCACTGAAAAAGTGTGTCACTAGGACAAAAACACATGAAGAGAATTTGCTCCCCAAAAAAACATGCAAAAATCATGTATCATGCAATCTAATCCGTCATTTTAATGTAAGACAAAAATATTGCGCATAGATACCCGATCACGGCCGTCCCTTGCAAGCCAACTGCCCACCACCACCTGCTATCTGGTACCCCACTTCAGGGCTCCAAGCACGGCAGACGAGGTGATAAATCAGACCTCCCGAGACGTCATCTAAACGCTCTTATCCTTTAACCCCAAGTGGCAAGGCTAGTGTAAACCATGGTCAACATGTCACTTTGGCCATAGTCCTCTGGCTCTACTGCTGACCTGCGGGTTAATAGAAACGTTGTCCGCCTTTAATACCGGCTCAGATACAGTATACAGGGAGGAAGAGCAAAGGAAAGGAACAACAAAAAGATGACACTGAGAAAGGATGTGCTGAGCAAGCAGCAAAATGTAAGCAGTAAGACATGGCATAGCCCCTAACAATATAAACAGCCCCTTTATCCACGCACCGAATGTGGACAATATTTTAAAGAGGATGGGGCTGCCTGAGATGAGTGAGGACAGGGCACAATGAGGGCGGGACAGAGACAAATTAAGGGTGTCTTTAATAAGCAGGCAAACAATCTCCCATCCTTAACTGATAAATGAAGTCATTTATTCTAAGAAGAAAACTATCATGATTCATCTTTTGTTTTCACACTATTTACATCTGAATCCATGACAACACAGGAGGCTTGACCTTGACCAGCTTGTTTTGTTTACTTTAGTATTTCTATGTAAAAAAATACAAATAAAAAACAGCACCATCAATTAACTGTTCCGCAGCTGAAAAAATATCATATCCTTTTTTGTGGTTATTTGACTAATTTTTGTCTGATTTGAAACCGGACCCAAAATTTACTGTGCCTTAATCAACAGGCCGACAGCGATGGTCCAGGTTGACCACCGACCTACCAGACTTTTGCGGGCCGGCAACAACCCTGTAGGAGCTGCTCATGCTTTGTTTGGGGTTAGTTCATCTGGTTTGTTTTGGGGTGAATGTGGAGTGCTATTATTGGTTGGCCAATGGTGGAAGTGCGGAGTTATTGCATATATAAGTGCGGAAGTTACAGTGCAGGGAAGTAGGGGGATGGGAGGTGACAGCCACACAAATGCATGCCATTGCAGCACTCACCCCGTCCATTTATTCAACCTGCCATAACATTTGCACCTTCAGACGTAGAAAGGCATTATTATTCACTATGAACACAATATTAACTCCAATGTGATCATGTCTGGACATTGCATTATTGGCATTATTACCTGGAGTCCCCTCACCTACAGTAGAAGTGACTACAACGAGACGTGACCGTCGCTAATCCCTTACGTACAACGTGAACTGCTACGTTGCTTGCTTTGATTTTCCCGTGAGTTTGATGCCTGCGTGTGCCCAGCCTTACTAAAATCACAGCTTAATAAAAAATTGAGCACGTTTTTCTGCAAGAAAGGAGATTGTCAGCAACATCAAACATGTCTTTGACAATGCAACTAGCTGTAAATTCTTCAAAGTTCATCCATCTCTACTTTTCTATCAGTCTCTGTCTTTCATTTGGAGAGGCTGAATTTTTTCCGATTTAATTTGGAAATACACAAAGGGAAATGTCACTTGACAATACAGATGACATTCAGGTAGAGGATGCAATTTGACAAAGAATGTGTGTATGTTTTTGAGTGTTTGTGTGTGAAAAAGAAAAGGTTAGGATGTGTTACATTGAGGGAGGTAAAAGATCAGCATCATCTAAAGCCTAATGCGGCCTTATCCCCTTTCTTCCTTTCTTCCTTCCTTCCTTCCTTCCTCTTCTGCCTCAGAGCCATGGGTAAATTATGGATGCTTATTAGAAAAGGGCAATATTCAGCATCCCAAACAAACTCAGCGGCGATGAACATGAAAAGAGAAAGCGCCAAAAAAAAGTGCTGATGGTGGGGATGTGAAGAGTTAACGTCGCAGGGGAGCCAGTGGCCCGGCTAGAAAGGAAAACCTAGAGAGTCTAGAAGTTTTTTAGGTCACTGGATTTACCGGCGGCGCTAAGGCGTCAAACTGCACACTAAGATGCTACTTGAAAGTTGGTTGCACATCTTAACAAATGCATTCCACGGTCATAATTGCAAGCATCATAACGACGGATCAATGACTTGGTGTCCTTATGAAACGTGCTGCCGTTGAAAAGTCACTTCCTGCGAGACGCAGTCTTGAAGTGTAGCGAACCTCCTCTAATCCTTCAGTAAATTGAGAGTTAGCACTTGTGAGTGTCACTTCACGCGTGTAATGCCCAGGATTATGTTCTATCCAGATTAAATGGACGGTGCAAAATGTATAATAAATGTGGAAATACGGAAGCAAGGAAGTGTAGGAGCAGGAAGGAGACGGATAGCATTCCTGAACAAAGATGACAAGAGTGCGGGTGTCACTAATTGGAAGTCAGGAAACTCAGTGTTCTCTAACAACTTTTGACCCCAAGATGCCTCAGGTATTTTGATAAAGACTACTTTCAAAATCATTATGATGTTTTGATTAAAATATATTTTTCATAGAATATCTTATATTGGGGAGTTTTACAGATGGCAGTAAACAACGACCAGAGCTTTTTTTCAAGGTCGTCTTATATTCAAGTAATTCCTCCGACTTTCAACCAGACTTGCTAAGGAATTGAGGTTCATAATCAACGGACGGGAGGGGTACATGTGCTTGCATTACCTTTGACAGCAGGCAGCAAAGCATCTCATGTTAGATATCTTTCAAAATGATTAAGAATCTTTAATCGATACATTTTAGTTACTATTACGGTATTTAAAGTCTTGGCATTTGTCATTCAAAATACAGGACTACTACTTGGGCCTACTTGTGCCAAAATGACAAGGTTCTTTCCTTTGCTAAGGAAAAAAATACATTTTTTACGTAGTGTGTGGCACTCCCTACAAATATTATATACAGTGGATCCTTAGCTTTTGTCTGCTCCGTTTTTTGGCAAAAAAAATTATTTTCATAAATATGGCTCAGTTTTCATACACTCTCCTAAACAGCGCGCTTAAGAAAATAGGTTAACTAGGTGCGGTTATTTTAGAGTTGGGACACTACAGACCGATTCTGAGCAGCGAACGATTTAGTCATTTTTATTACGTCTATATGGGTGGTTTATTTTTTTCATGGAACGCAGACAGAATAATGAACAAGCACTGGGCTGTGCGCTGAGGAGGCGTATTTCTGAGTGTTAGAGAAATGTGTTGAATTTTTATTATTTAGGTTGGCTGCAGAAAAAGTTAAGGGGCTGTTACAATGGTATTGTAATGTAAGGATCCTTAGTTAACAGAGGTCGGTAAGTTCAATTCCCCACCGTTTTCTGCTTGTAAAACTATAATTATCCTCTATACAACGGATTCATGGCCGCAAGGTGGCATGTTGACCAACACAATCTGGAGATCTGGAGGATCTGGGTTTGAATCTCTAGGTTGGGCATCTCGTGTGGAGTTAGTATGTTCTCCCCATGGTACTTCCCCCCACATTTCAAGATCATGCATGTTTGATCATGCGACTTTAAATTGTCCATAGGTATGAATGTGAGTGTAAATGGTTGTATGTCTGCCCTGCAACTGCCTGGCAACCAGTCCAGGGTGTACCCCGCCTCTCGCCCGAATTCAGCTGGGATAGGCTCCAGCATTCCCTGCGACCCTAGAGAGGATAAGCGGTGCAGAAAATGGCTGGATAGAACGTATTCATTGGCCTTTTTTCTTATGGGAAAAATGTATTATTTTTATTTATCTCAGTTGTCATCCGATATTTCGGAATGAATTAATGACGAAACCAAGATTCCATCGCTTACTGTATGTATTGCTATCATATCTATCGCGCAGGCGTATTCAATGTCAATGGGATTGATTGATGTTATGTGACAGACACACTCAATATGACACTATTGCAAGACAAAACATACTGTGATCCGATGCTCCCTGCTGAGTTAGCAAACTCCTGCACACACACACACACACACCGCGTTTAACATCTGTACACACACACAAACTTAGAGACTGACAGTACCCCCCAGAGAAGACGACAGTAAATGAAGCTCACAGCCATAGAACGCACTGACATCAATCAGGCATGCATATGGACTCGTTCTCCCGATGGGCGCGCAGTCTCATCTGTCCGCCGCATCAAGTGTGAAACAATTACTACGTGAGGGAAAAAACAGTTGCATGCCAGATTGTTTGGCTTGTCTCCTCTTCTCGTGATTTGCGATTGCGCCGCCTGGTGAAAAGACATCTTCCTCCTCACACACTTAATGCCTTTCCAACACGAGGTGTGTCGCAGGTTCACGGGGCGCCGCTCTGGCGCAAACCGCCGTGGAGCCTGAGGAGGCCTGTGAACTCGGCCCAGTGTTGTTCCCACCATCCGGCTTGGTTGTGATTCATCCCAGTCAGCGACTAAGGCCACAGAAACACGATCAAGGCAGGATTAAACCTACAGTATATGTGTGTGCTCATGAGGCCGCAATACACTCACACACACTTTGCCATCACCCAAAAGAGACATTGCTTCTGACAGACTGCAAATTTAACCAGGACAAAAACAGTGAACGTGGAATGAATGGATTATGGGCCTGCTTGTAAAGCAAGCACCTGAAAAATATTTAGCTGTGCAAGTCTTTGACACCTCCGCTCACAGCCGTGGCTTAGCTTCGTAATGGGGCTTCCTTCCCAACCAACCTTTGTCAAGCTTTTCTGTATTCATGGTACTGTCACAGACAGAGGAAACTTTAATAATTTGAAATACATGCACAGAAACCTTCATTTTAGGACTGTCAAGCGATGAACATTTTTTACCAGATTAATCATGATTAATCACCATTTGCAGCTCTTTGTGAAATACAACCATTTTTACTGTATTTACTGACAGTAAGATAGACGACAAGACACGTTTATACAGTAATCCCTCGTTTATCTCGGTTAATTGGTTAATTTCCACAAAGCAGGATTTGTTATTTATGCATGGAACATTTTATGCATGGAATATTTTCATAGTTAGAGCATAAAGAACCTTCTAAATTCGTGTTTTAACATAATTAGAGTCCTGAAATACAGACAGAAAATAACACGCCTTTAGTTCACTTTACACTCATCAACATGGACATAATAAGTGTAAATAGGCCATTTAAGACATTAATAAGTATAAATAAATATGCTTGTGTGTGTTGGTGTTGCCCAGAAGAGCAGAGTGGCGGAAGGGCAGGAAGGGACGTAGGGTGCTTCAGCATTTAGTAACTTGAATTTTGACTGCAGCACCATGTTTTTATGGGGAATTGTATTAGGAATTATTGTACCTGACATGAGATCATTCAAACCTGCACTAAAAACTTGTTGTTCCAGAGATCACATCTGGCATTTGCTTGTCTCACCGAAGATTACAGTAATAATATGACACCCCGAGACCATTGTACAATACTACATAGCACAATTTGAATGTGTCATCTTAATGCCTTATATTTTTATTTAGTTGTTATTTTTATGCTTGAAAGTGCTTATTTCCTGAAAAAATAGAGATAGAGAAGATTTGCCTAAAATGGCCATTTTTTTTACTAATAAATATTTCTGGGATTTCCAAGCATACTTAAATTGTACTTCTGCAATAAGAGTTACAAAGTGCCCTTGAATGCATCATCATGTGAACAGCGCCTAGCCAGCAGGGAGAGAACAATGCTGGTTAGATCCAAGATTTGTTTTTTTCAAAGCTTGTCAGCATTATTGGATTGCATTGCATTTGGAGACAACAATGGCGAGGTGGCTGATGTCAAAGGTCATAGTGGTGTGTTTGTTATTAGGGTATTATATCATAGCTAGAATCCCATTCATTTCTAATGTTACGCCCCAAGAGATAGCTGAGGTCAACAGATTCAAGTCAGAGCTTCTTTTGAATTATCCAAAAGGTGAGAAGGTCATAGCAGCAGATGTTTTCTACCAATCACGGCGTATCAATCGATGTTTAAAGGCTGCATCAGTGCTAGGAGTGTACAGATTGTGAATGTACAGGAGATAGCTGGATTCAAAGATCATAAGAATGTCCAATCTGACACGGCTACTGCTAAGTGGTAGCGGTCCAAGACCACTGATGTAAGTTGACTTCTTCTTCATCAGGCAACAACAGATTGGCAGCGCTTCTCCACCATAGATCATGACAACAGTGGGACTAAACAGATCTTGTTCTCCACGTCTGACACAACGTTTCAAACATCCGAATCGGGAGGACCCAAGGTGATAGAGCCTAAAAGTCAGCCTATGTAGTGGACCACTACACTACTACAGTGCCTTTCAATGCTTGGTAAGCCGCTATTTAACTCCAAGTTACAGGTTACCACTTGAAATATGTCTAAAAGTTGAGCATCGTGGATACAAAATCAGTGGCTTGGAATCCTGACTCCATCATGTGGACTTTTCAAGTCTACATTGCTTGTCGTTGAAAACCACCATGAAGCAGTGGAGAAGCACACAGCAACTCCAGCCACCAATCACCATCAAGTACATGAAAAATACATCAAATAGCCACAAGGCAGGTCTAAAAAGCATCAGTTGTCATCTTGGTCATACTACTTATGCAGTATTCTGCTTTGTGGACGTTTACATGCAATAAAACACAAAAAAGTAACGGTAACCTGCAGGTTCAATGACAGCGGAACCTTCCTAGTCACATGGTGGAGGTTAAGGTGCTGCCTGACATGGAAATGGAAATGGAAACGTATTGCTGTATGACTGTACTCCTGCTCTGCCATGACTGCTAATTGTCGATGTTGTGTACGTGCGTGTTCATGTGAGTGAGTGGCAGCCATTAAAGCAACTCCCTCTTGTGGTCCAAACAACAATTCTCATTCAGTTTAACTTGTAATTGTGAAGTATATAGTCATTTGCATGATATACTGTAAGCTAGGCGGTGAAAGAATTGCCATTTGGAACCAAAGGGAATTGCATCTTTAAAACGGATTCACATTTGGTCATTGAAGTTGTGTCTTATTTATTCATTTATTTCATTATTTTAACATGTTAACTTGTTTTTAACTGTTAACATCAAAATGTACAAAGATTGAAAAAGAGTGTTTTTATATTTGCAAATTAAAAGTGTTGAAATTATGACTGAAGAAAAATGTAACATTAATTTATTTATTTTTTTACCTCTTTAATACCTTTGCTGTGGTTAACTTATTTTGCTACTTGTAACATCAATTAGTCTCCATCATTAAAGTTATGTTCTAATATGAACCATGGTTGACTTATTTTTACACTTGCACAACTATTTAACAATGTCAAAGTGGTACTGAAGACATGCAAAAATAAAGCTTTGTCAACTGTTTCATTGCTTTGACTATGCCTAACTTCTTTTTACACTTGTCATTTAGACCGTGTCATTGCAGCTCATAATAGCACATAACCTGCGCTAACAGTATACATATTTTTACAAATGCCTAGCTGTTAACAATTTTAAAACATCAAATAAAACTAAAAATGCTGTTTTGTTGTCTTTGCCACGGTTACCTTTTTTTTACACATGTAACAACACTGAGTCTCCGTCCTTAAGTTATATCCTATCATGAACCGTGATTAACTTATTTTTACACTTGCACAACGTCAAACTATTACTTAAGAAAACAAAAATAAAGACAGAAAAAATAGACTGCTTTATGGATTTTACCATGGCCAACTTCCTTTCACGCCTCCTACGCCATCAAAGTTATGTTGTCATATTAACCGTGATTAACTTGCACTACTGTTCCGTATGTTAAAACGGTCCCATGAGGGCCACAGTTTGACTCTGGAACAGATTCTTTCTATTACCACAACTGTATATCCTATGGAGGGAAGAAATTGACCAGCATACTGTGACTAATTAAAGTTCCACTGTACCCTTTTTCCTGAAATGTGTTGATACATTGCTGATCTCCCAGAAGCATTACAGCATCTAACAAAGCTTTAATTAAGGTGATAAACAACTAGTAGCTCAAGCGGTCAGCCCAGACTGATGCACTGATGTACTGTACAATAATAACAATTTGATCAAAAATATAAACAGCATGCCATTCTTACCGTAAACCCCTTGGCAGCGAGCAAGCGAATAGACGCTAGAAAACAACAAAATCCAGAAAAGCTCCATGTTCAACTGCGTTCCGTCATAACCTGTACAGGACAGATGACACACAACATCCGGCTGTCAGTTCTGAGTGCTTACTGTCCCAAAAAAAAGTTGGTACGGAAAATTGTTTTTTCTTCTTTTTCCCCTTTAAGCCATGAAAATAATATTCCAGAACAAGCTCCACCGCCGCACAGTACTACAACATTTCATTCAATTTAAAGGGTGGGTAATTCAATCACAAATGGTGGATTATAGAAAGCTTACAAGCAAGGGCTGGTAGGGCATCAGAGATGGACACGGATTGTCTTGGTGAGCATGTTAGCGTGACTGTCCTCTCTCCTTGTTGTACGGAGGTAATGACGACAGGTGGATCGGGCCGGAGGGATGTGCTATATAACGAGTTGGGTTCATGCACTTGATCCGGAGCCCAATAGTGTCCTCCCCGGCCACAACATTACACATACTTGACGCGTCTAATACAAGAGCTGTATCTCCAAATGGCTTCATGCAACAATATGGTTGCTTGCAGGAGAGCAGTTTCTAATGTTCTGACCCTCAACAGGGTAATTACAAATATTAGAGACACCACTCAGTTGAATGCGGTACACTTGTACACCTCATGCAAACCGTAGCTATATGACATACTGTGTGTACACCGTCATTGTAAAGACATACGCTATATTACATGCATATTATTGTGAAGCTAGTTTTGTATGCATGTTTTGGACATCTACAAGATAACACCACTCAGTATATGTTTTACGACATATTTCCATTTGCTTAAGGCATTGATTGGTAAATGCATATGATGGTGAAGCTGCTTTTGTATGCATTTTTCTAACGCTGTTATTTATTTATCTGTATAAAAGCACATTTTTGTATTGCATGCATGGTGATCAATGTCTTGTTACTTTGCAGCTGCTATCTGGTGGGGGGTGGGGGGGGTCATTAATTAGAAATGTGGAGATAATTTCCCAACTTTTTTTTTTTACAGTAATGACTCAAAAGCTGCATGGCACAACCAAATAGAAGTGTCTGAAATGATGTGAGTTTCTGATATAACGTGTCAGAATGCACTGCGTGACGCCTATTAATTATTAAATCCAGTGTCTAAAAAAATAAAATTGGGACAAGTAATTCTAATGAGGAAATTTGCGTGCAGAAGTGCATTTACATCCAAATATAGATCAAGTACGATAAACGCTGGCAACTCCATAAAGTCGTATGTCCAGTCAATCTACCTTGCCTCGGTAGGTGCGGTCCTGTGGGTCAGCCTGCTCCCCGGCGCAGCGCGCTCTCCTCCCGGCTACGCTCAGAGGATTCCACCGCTGCACCACCACCACCACACCGCCGAGAAGCTCCACACCAAAAAAAAAAAAAAAAAAGTTATAAATCCTCCCAAAAAAATCACTTAAGCGACTCCCCAATGCAGTTCAAGATCTCCAATCTATACGTCTTCAACTTTTACACCAAGCTCCTTGCAAGCTTCCTCCAAATAATGTTTTCAAAACACCAGCACTTCCCCTGTGCAAAAGTGGAGCTGTGCGGTGTGACACACAGTCGTCCAATTGTTGAGTGCGTGATGGAGTAACTCTTGCAAGGCGTGGGTGGAGCGCTGCAACCTCGGCTCCTGAGTGAGGACGGAGGACGATGAGGAGGCTCAATCAGAGCCGTGTCTGTGGGCTCCAAGTGATGCTGGCCAAGTGGAAGATGTGCGCAGACTGAGAACGACCGCCCCTGACTCAGAGCAGAGAGAGAGAGAATGAGAGAGAAAGGAGGGGGGGGAGGACAGAGGCTTACAGTCCTCTGAAGTGAACAGGTTGTCTGGAAAAACTACTCTGCTGCTCCATGGCCACCTTAGCAGACCTCCACCATTTAGAAGAGAAAAATCCAAATATAGTTATTCACAATGATTATTGATTGATGGCCTCCACGTAGACCAGTTATTGAAGGACGTGTTAGGTTCTCAGGTTCTCTGCTGTGGCGCACTTCCTGGCATGGCCACAAGACGGCCCACTTTCTGCCCATTCTTCTTCCAGCCCATTTGGGACACCTGCTCATTCCATCTAGAGAGATGCATAAGTGTGCCATTCCAAAGCTAATAAGTTACAGAGGTGCTTTAACACAATGTTTTTATTGCAACAATGCATCATAATGATGTTTCTATGTTTTTACTCTTTTCAATAGCTACGGTGTTAGTAATTTTCCAACCATTTGTTGCATTTGGATTACGTACATAGTTTAGTTATATTACCTGTGGGTGGGTGTGTGAAAGTGTGAATGATTCATTTGCAAAAACCCATACATCATATTTTTTATGTATATACATTATGTATATATATATTTTTAATTCACCTCTGCTTCAAGTTGAATGCACAACACATTTTTGTAGTTTGTTGTTTTTACTTTTGTAGTATTATTAGTAGAAGAGGTAGTAGTAATACTGTTATATATTGTAATTATAATATGGGTTGGATTGGATCTAATTACAGTGCACAGCTGAACTGTATGTGAGTGTGTCATTAACTGAATAAATACTGTATAAATTAATGTAAAATGAATACTTAGGATAATAATAATAATAACAATAATATACATCTCTGATTTAATTGTAACAATTTAATTCAAATGGAATTACTGTATTCCCATATTAAAATAAAATACAATATATTCAATAAAATAATAAATCGATCCTAAAAAAAATCCATCCTTTCATATATTTTCTATGCCGCTTGTCCACACCAGAATCGTGGGGATGCTGGAGACTATCCCAGCTGATTTTTTGGGCAAGTGACTCTGTACACCTTGGACTGGTTGAAAATAATACATGCTATCAAATAAACTATTCTGTAATTTATCATCCAATTTTTATGGTGCTTAAATCCGCAATAGGGTCTGATGGGGAATGGTGAAACCTATCCCAGCTGACACTGGGCGAGAGGTGGGGTACACACTGGACTGGTCGCCAGCCAATCAAAGATTATTATTATTAGACATTCATTATGAAGCAGAACCAATACCAGGAAATATCCTTACTCGTGTTTCGGGGGTATGCTGGAGGCTATCCCAGCTGACTTCGGGTGAGAGGCGGGGTAGACCCTGGACTGGGAAATACAAAAACACTGCTTAAGAAAAGATATATTCAGTTTTGAGTGGTAACACAGTACATGGATTTACTCCTGTAATACCAATAAACTACGGGTTTTCCTATCACTGTGACAGTGCAATTGCTATTTTGCCAAACTAAAAGCAAAAATGCCAATGAAAAGTGTCAGGTTTAAAAACGTACAGTGATTCCTTGAAGTTACGTGCATTAAGTGACTCGGTTCTGCTTATTGAATTCATTCTGTGAGGCAAAAGATACTGACCTCTACTGCATATGAGCTCCTGCTTTGCGTAGTACATGCTGTGCTTCTGTATGCTCCACTTACTGCATTCTGAGCATAAAACGTACACGTTGTTACTGCATTAAGCCCACTTACATGCTGTACATGCAGTAATGGCATACATCATGTCACTGTGTGGATACAGTGAAGTGTAGGTCACGATGCTCTCATAAACATTAAGTAAACGGGCATTATTGTTAATCACAATTATCAAATAACTTATAGCATCATTCCCTGAAGGGAGTCATTGTGCTCTTGTTGCACACTCACACGCCACCTAATATGTATTGTACATCCAAACTTCTACAGGAGCAAACATGCAGTGCGCACTTTGAATTATAGTCAGGCGCGCCAACAAAGTACAATCAAGCCTCTTAAAGAGCTCTCCATTCAACATAGACGTTTAGATAAAAAGCACCTTGATCTAATGCAGTCTAGTTAAAGCCTCCTCCCGAGAAAATGACATTGACTCTAATGTGGGCTATCACATCTGTGTGGAATATTCTTGCAGACATTTGAACTGAGGAAGCTGGAGATGCATTAGCATGAGTGCAGTTAGTGATAAGCAGACGCTAAACAATGCATAATATTTGCCATATACAATACACAATCTATTCCGGAATGCTGGTCAGCGCCTGGTTAGTACAAGCAATGTTTTAAGTAACATATTGGACTATTCTCCAATGCAAGTGTAAGACTTTAACCCCTGCAAAATTAAATCATCATTTTAAAACCTACCCACCCTATGTACTGGATCTGGAAGTAAGGAGAGGAGGTTGCATTCAAATTTTGCTTTTACATTTTTAAAAGTTGTATAAGTGTAAGAAGAAGTTAAACACTGGTGAATAAATAAAACTTAGAAAAAAATGGCTCACATTATGTAAGCATTTTTAAACATTCTAAAAAGTTAATGAAACTCACATGCACCCAGGGCGAGGTAGCAGCATATGCCTTCGAGGTGAGTCTTTTCATTCATTCATTCATTTTCTATGCAGCTTGTCCTCACTAGGGTCGCGAGGGTATGCTGGAGCCTATCCAAGTTGACTTTTGGACAAGTAGCAGGATACTGGTTGCCAGCCCATCGCAGGGCATATAGAGACAAACAACCATCCACACACATTCATACCTATGGATAATTTAGAGCAGGGGTCTAAAACTCGTGCCATGGTGGATCGAGACGCTGCTGGTTTTCCCTTCAACCAGTTTCTCCAGCAGGTGATTTTAATTGATGTGCTGCTCCCCTCAAATTGAAGGACGTGTTGATCATTAAAATCACCTGCTTTAGTGACCGGCTGGAAAGAAAACCGCAGGGTCTCAGCCCTCCATGGCACGAGTTTGAGACCCCTGAATTAAAGTCTTCAATTAACCTAATTGAACATGCGTGTTTGTGGAATGTGGGAGGAAGCCGCAGTACCCACAGTACGAGGAGAGCATGCAAACTCCACACAGAGATGGCCAAAAAGAGATACAAACCCAGATCTTCCAGACAGAGGAGCTGCCCCATTAAAAAAATAGGGCCCATAATTCCTGGCCATTAGATGACCATCAGATGCAAGATCTTCACCCTGTAAAATACTTAAATAAATGATTACCGCAGTTAGCACAAATTGTTTCATTTGATCATCCCCTTGAACTTTCCAACATGCTTAATGTTAGTGTCTGTACTTCACCTGCCCGACTCAATCCGGGGGCAGACGCCCTCTCCTTATTTATGTATTTATTTCAAAACCCACCTCTTTGCTAAGGCATACAGTTGATAAGCTGATATGTATCAGAGACAATTTGTCTCTTTGTTCCTTGGTCTAAGACTATAAGACTTCCAGCTTGATCTTCCATGCATGCCTCTATTCTTTTATATCTCTGCCCAACCGGTCGAGACAGACGGCCGCCCCACGGAGCTAGGGTTCTGTCCAATGTTTCTTACCCAGAGGGAGTTTTTCCTTGCCTCTGTCGCTAAATGCTTGTTCATGTGCGGTTTCAGTTGGCTCTGTGGCCTTTATGTGTAAAGTGCCATGATATACTGCCGATTTGGCGTTATACAAATAAATGGGAAAATATGAAAATAAATTGGAATTGATGTGGGAATACAATTGTGTTTGAATTATGGCTGTCAATCAATTAAAATATTCAATATTGATTAAAATAGATTATTCACATTTTGTCCATATAGAAATAGGTTTTTATCAGTAATTAGTAGGAATGTAAATCTCATTCATTCAATACGCAACTTCAGTGATAACTACATCAAATTCTATGTCAAGGGATAATTTTGGAAATATGGGCCATTATTTTATTTCAAAATGATTGTAATTAGTAAGCCCCCAGTTTTTGAATTTTTAAAGCAAGCGGCAATTAGTCCTGCTTTATTTGACGGTCCTTGAACACACCTTCTAACGTTCTCCCATGCATAGATAGACTACTAAAATTAGATCGTTCCCCTTTTGCTATCACTTCATACAGTAGATCTTGCCAAATACTGATACTATGTGGGAATGCACAAAGGTAAGATCTGGAGACCTTATTGAGTGCTAACGTGCATATTTGTGTGGTGCACAAAAAAGGTAAATTAGATTGCTATAATGTACGTATGGTTCTACTGAGGTGTTGAAAATCCTTCCCATTGACCAGAAAGTTTGCTGCTGTTATTTACAGCCATTCTCGACTCCAGCCATGGTGGTCACATTGACAGCTCACATTATAAAGCAGAAATCAGTGGAGAGACAGCTCGCATCTAAAAAAACATTTGTTAGTTGGGACACTGACATGCAAAAGTACTACTGAATTTTTTAGGGTACCATCGCACATGACAATAAAAACAATACCTGCACTGCTGCAGTTGATGTAAGTGTTTCCTGCTTTGCTATCTTCGGCAGTTACCTGTTTTTTGTGCTACAGTTCTGGTTTTACCGCGCCTGCTTGGTTTTTCAGCAGCACTCTTAGTCTTTTTCTTTTGTACAGTATAGTGTTTTTCTCCCTGCTAGACCTTGTTCCTAGCAACCTTTTGTGTTCTCCTTTTTGTACGGCTTATTTTGGTGTGTACTTTTAATTCCCGTGGAGGTTACCTTTTGTATTAGATATTTTGTTCCTTAAAGACTGTGTACTCTCATGCAGGCCGAGGCCAAATCATGGCAGAACAATCTGGCCAATATGGATCCCGCTGAGGCGAACATTTTCACTCTATCACACAAGAGCTCATTAGTCGACAGCCATGAGAAGTTCCCGCAAGAAATCACGGAGTTTGTAGATGCCTTATCAGCTAATGTAAGGGCACTTGACCAACGTGCTGAGGGGGTTGTGCTCAGGTTTTCTTTTTTTTTTGGAATGGCTTTCTCCACCTCCCAAGGCTGAAGCCATTAGCTCGCCACCAGCGCCAGTTCCTTCTACAGCCTCCCACCAAGAGCTAAACACTCATACTTTTTGGGTGAGTCAGTTTTGTGTGAGCAATTCTTTCACTAGACCAGTCCAGGGTGTACCCCGCCTCCTGCCCAAAGTCAGCTGGGATAGTCTCCAGCACACCCGCGACCCTAATGAGGATAAGCGGTAAAGAAAATGGATGGATGGGCAATTCCACTAGTGCTCACTGGTGTTTGACCAGACCAAGCCGAGGGGGCATTTATCACAGACGAGGCATAGACGTTATCAAGGCCAGCCCTGCGATTTGCTCATTTCTTCCTCTTTTTGACCATCCTATTAGAGGGGAGGGAGGCAGGCAGTCGATTACGCAACGGAACGGTCGCTTTTTGATCGACTTTAGGGTTTTGGCAGGCAAGAGCAGTCTAATGTGGCATTTTTGATAAGGCTCATAATAAACCGCGTCAAGAATAAACTAGCGTTACAGAATAATACTACGTCCCTTGGTGGACTCATTGATTAAGCCATCCGGCTTAATAATCATCTGAGGAAGCGGGACACTGAACATGCCGAGGAGCAGAGAAACACTGGTGTGACATCGTCGCAGAGGCTGATCAATGGCAAGTGAGGTGACCACAGCTCTATGGACGCAACGCCTCCTGTGTGGCCTCCGGAAGTACCCATGCAGGTGGGAGGACGGCGTCTTACCTCAGTGGAACAACCGTCGCAGACTCCACCTTTGCATATGTGCTGTGCTGTGATCCCAACCACCAGAACTGGATCTCCACCAGACATCAGGAACAAGACTCCACCCATATCAACACAGGATCGCCCCTCAAACAGGGATCGATCCAATCCCTCTTTCTGTGAGTACAGTAATAGACTATCTCTGGGGGTGAAAGAGAGTTCACATATCTGCTTTGATCAATTCAGGGGCTGACAATAGTTTTTTGGACTCAGAGTTTGTGGTTTTGCTAACAACCCCTGCCTGCTGATCTTCTGCAAGCATTGCCCGTTCCGTCCCATCCACGGTCACTTATGGCTTTGGACTTCAAAGGTCACAGGTCTCCATCCTTCTCATAGCGACCATGTCATCCTCAATGTGGTTGACCGGTTCTTTAAGATGGCACACTTCATTGCCCTGTCTAAACTGCCATCTTCTCTAGAAACAGCCCGGCTACTGGTCAGACATGTTTTCCGTTTGCACGCCATCCCTGTGGATTTGGGCTCTGAAAAAGAGACCCCGCTCATCGGGTGTGGCGAGAGACCCAGGCTGCACTTTCTAAAACTGACTACCACAGAATTCCTGCACAGTCTACCAGCCTGGCCAGGAGGTTCGGCTTTCCTCCCGGGACTTACCTTTGGCAGGTACTTGTAAGAAACTCGCACTTAGGTTTGTGTTGACTGTACGTCATGGACTCCGCCATCAGCCCTTCTTCGATGAAGCTCAAGCTGCCACCATCACTCAAGGTGCACTCGGGCTTCCACGTATCTGATCTCAAACCTGCTGTACCCGCCTGCTGAACCTCCTCCCCGTCGCGCTTGATTGATAGGCAGTCACATTTTGGACTCAAGGCCATTTTGGACTCCAGAAGGAAGGATAGAGGGTGCAGTACCTGGTAGATTAGGAGGGGTATGGTTTAGAGGAGCGCTTCTGTCCCTGCATCCACCACTTCCACTCCCTCCATCCCAACAAGCCAGGTATGCCATCAGGGGGTGTCTTATAGGGGTGGGGGGTATTGCCAAGATCTGTATTGCTGCTCTGCTGCCACCTGTCTGCTGTTTGTTTCAGTGCACCACTTCTGCGGAATCCATATACACCTGTGAGCAGTTAGTCATCAAGCCTTCTTAAGCCTGTGGGAAGGAGCTTTCTAGTCATTTGCAGTTCCTGTTACTGTGAGTATTTTCTTCTGCTTGGCTACCTCCAGCAGCTACCTGTTTTTTTGTGCTACAGTTTGACTTTATTGCTCATGCTTGGTTATTTTCCCGTGTATTGTGTTTTTCTCCCTGCTAGGCCTTTTTCCTTGCAGCGTTTGGTGTTCTTTTTGTGTGGCTTAGCCTTGTTCTTCCATTGTACTGTGTACCTTTTGGATTATGTTTGTATGTGCTTTTTACTCCTGTGGAGGTCGCCATTTGTATGAAATGTTTTGTTCATTAACCACTGTGTCCTCTCTGCATTTGGCATCCAAAGACAGGCTTATGCCAAATCGTGACAAGACTAGAGCAAAACAAGCCTGTTGCTGCAGAGTTTCAGTGGAGTGGAGAAAGGAGGGAGTCAAACTAAAACACTTTATCAAAACTACCATATATTTATATTATATATTAACTAACCCTGGTGTCAACCGTTTTCACAGTCACAACAAAGTAGACACACCATACTGTAAACCCAAATTAGTAATTATTACTAAAGCTATGCAGGGTAAGATGTCTTCTAAGATGAATTCTTGGATCCGACGTTCTCTCGAACGGCTTCAGTGATCACCCGACCATCTTCTGTGTGGAAAATGATATCTCTTCGCCTTCCTCCAAAATGCATTCAAGTAAGACAAAGTAGGGATATTAATTTTGGTCATTTCATTTATGACCTGAATGCAAAAACCTGGGACGAATTCCAACTCATATCGTATATTGAAGACGCCTGAAATTATTTTCATACTAAAATTACACAAGTTATTAATAAACACGCTATTTGGTAATAGCAGAAGAGATACTTGTGAAAAAATACAAACTGACGGGGAGGAAATTGAATGGGTGATTGAACATAAATTTTTGGGTGTCATAATTGATGACAGAGAGAGTTGGAAACCTCACATCAAAAACATACAACATAAAGTACCAAATAATACTTCAATACTGAATAAAATAACATTTGTCCTGGATGAAAAATCACTCCAAACTCTCTATTGTTCTCTGGTGTTACCATATCTAACTTATTGTGTGGAGATATGGGGGAAAAAGCTACAAAAGTACACTTTACTCGCTTAACATACTGCAAAAAAGATCAATTAGGATAATCCATAATGTGGCGTATAGAGAACACACATATCCACTGTTTCAAAAATCACAATTATTAAAATTTGCTGATCTGGTAAACCTTCAAACCGCTAAAATGACACATAAAACAAACAACAACCAGTTACCAAAGAATGTCATACAATTGTTCGCAACAAGAGAGGAGAAATATGATTTTAGGAATAAACTAAACTTAAAACACATACTGTGTATCAAAGAACAACACTAAAAACCTTTAGTACTTCGGTATGTGAAGTAAAACAATGCTCTACAATGAGTGACTTCAAGAAACATTACAAACAGTTGATGTTTACAAAATACAGGGAAGAAGAGTTGTGAAATATTGTGCACATCCAAGGCCATATTACTTCATTCCTTGGAGAGTCAATGTTCTGTCTGTTGACTGTCAATGCTATGTTTGTTTCTATCATCTTATACTTGTACTAGGAACTTTTCATTCCTAGTGAGAACATTGTCTGTACTACAACAATGTTTTGTTACAATTGTTATACACCACTCATCACTATTTCTATTATTTGTTGTGAATATCATTCATCAGGACGGAAATATAATTTATTTACCATGACAAGGACTACTATCTAACACACTGTCACATGACCTTACTTATGCATTCAAACTTAGTAACTGCAGGAAGTTCACAAATGTATTGAAATATGGGAGACCCTACGGGGGTAGGATTTAATAGGCTTTGCTTCTTCCTACTCCTTTTGGACATGTGGAACTATCAAGTGTATTAAGTGATGTATTCCAATGTCATTGACATGCGTGTTCAAATAAAATTAAACCATTACCATTAGGCTCCATGGAAAAAAATTAAGATCAAAGGTAATAATTTAGCCTGGATCAGCTCTGGTCTGATCAACCTCTTCAAACAACAGGGTAAAGTTTGGAAATGCTATAGAGTAAGGATGCTAATGACTGGGAAAAATACAGATCACTAATGAAAACCAAAACACGTAATGCTATATCTCTATGAAAACAGTTATGCAAAAATATTCATAATCCTAACAGTTCTGGAAAAACATGAATGATATCATCAACAAATCTAATAAAAGCATGAGTAACCAGATTTGTTTCCATTACAACATTATTCAGGACCCATCAACTATTTCAAATATTTTTTACCAGCATCTGCTGGCAGTTCATGTTTGACTTATCTTTAGCATATGCTTCCTCTTTTAGCTTTATTTTTTTTTCTTTTCGTAAAATACCACCTGTATTTGCACAATTAATAAACTTAAGGATAATCGTGGACTTGTTTAATGTACCCATTTTGTGATTTGTTCAATTTTTCACTCTCAACCTGTGCCCTCCTTTCTGCCTGGAAATGTGCCACTGTCACTCCACTCCATAAAGGAGGAGACCTACATGATAGAAACAATTGACATACAATTTCTATTATTAACTCTATGAGTACTACGATGCAAAAATAATGTCAGAAACCAAAATCACTGTGGAAAAGCTCATAAAATAAAAGTTAAATAAACAAGATCCTGGCAGTCGACCAGGTAAAGACATCGGACTAGCAGGAGGGTTACACAAATTGGAAAAGTACCAATCTACCACAGCAAGGCGAGAAGCAAACTGGAACAAGTCTGGAAGATGATGATTGACATGTGGCGTGCGACCATGCAGAGCAATCTGGTGACACCCTCCTGCCACCACAGGTGTGCCTAAAAAGGTGTGGCTTGTCCAGTCGCTTCACCCTTCAAGATGGCGCGGGGTCTGGAAAGAGAACAAAATACAATGAGCAAGGGAGGCGTCATAAAACCAAAACAAAACAGAGAGACTAATAGGCTGCTCCCTTGCAGCAGCTAAATGGTGTCATAGCTGGGCGCGACTCTACCATCATCAATGCAAGATCTTGGTGAAAAAAGAATGCAGCACTGGATGGAAATAAATCTTGTGACATTGCAGAAGCTTATTGAAACAATGCCACAGCGAATGCTTGCCCTAATCTAAGCTAAAGGCGGTCCAATGAAATTTTAGAGTGTATGACCTTTTTTTTTGATGGCGACTTTTTTTTGCCAGGCAGTGTATAAAAATTTTATATTACCTGTTGTTCCTTACATATGACAGTGAGATTTAATTTTCTTTTTCTAATTTACTGCAAAAATAATGCAATAGTAACATTTTAAAGATTATAAAGATTTAAAGAGTGCTCAGTCTTCTGCTTGTGATGAATAAAAAAAGTGTTTTGGTTTGCTTTACGTTTCACCACGTTGGCCATTTTCAACATGACCTTGGGAGGAGAGACACCTTCAGGATTCCCCAACAGGATCCCAACATCCATTTGGCCAAATGACTCATCACCATCCTAAAGATAAGCAAACAAACCATAACCAGTAGTGGATAAAATGATTGAACTACAACAGACCACTGTTGTAATGTTGTTGAACTGTTTTTCCTCACGAGTATAACTATTATGTTGCTAGGGAACAAAAGTTTGTATACTTACCATATGTTGATTAACCACCTACCCGCAGCCATCAAGCTCCTCCCAAAACTGATAAGAAAAAATTGTAAATGTAAATATATACGTGTGTATATATATATAAATATATACTTACATATAAATATATATATATAATACAGCAAATACTCTTTTTAAGTAGTTGACAATTCACATTTTTGTAGTCATTGTCCCAACTTTTGCAAAATAACAAAAAGATTAGCAATGATAGCTTGAATTATTATGTAAAATAAAATTTGGTCTTACAGTTCGAGGCAGCCGAAGATGCACAGGATTTTAGTGATGAAGCTGAGAATGGCGTTTATCATAAACGGGTGAGTATATTGAGACTTTAGCTCAGGAAATGTTCATATTCACACTTGTTAGTGGATGATAAACATTATCATTTAAAATTGTTTTGGGGGGGCTCTGTAACTGGCAAATTAACCTGACTGACACCTGTCGGATTTCAGATTTCAAAAGCTGCAAAGAAGTGGCCTAAATTACATACTCACGTTTAGTAAAATTTCAAATTTAAAAAAAGAATGGGGAGGGCCCCAATCACTCTCAAGTGACTAAATAAGTCCCTAAATGCAGCTGACTGTGTGGCGTGTATTCCACTATTGATTTATTGCCACTATGCTGCTAGCCATGTCCCGCTTCCTCACAAAACTGTCTGTGCATGATAAAGTTGATACCACCATAATGCATCATGGTATATTTGTGGTGTGGCAACTAAAAGCCATCACTAGAACAACGCAGCAAACACACCCCATATGTGATTTTATTTAGGGCCGCCATCAGAGCCACACAGACTGTAATGTGATATGAGGAGCTTTGTTAAAGCTTTTTCTCTAACACCAATTGATGTTCCATCAGTGTAATTCAATAAGTGCTGTATATCAGCACCCACAGTGGCTCTTCCCCACACAGAAGCAGACAAATGGACAGGAAAGATGCACTTGAGACGGTAAATAACTCCATTGCACGCGTATGACATGACTGCAAAAAACAACTAAATAGGGATGAGCCAAGTGTTGACGGTCAATGAAACCTGCTATTTGAGGAGTTGATAAGCAATAGAGGGGAATGAGCTGCTAGGATGCTCTGAATCAACAAACTGATATTTTGAACTATTGCTTGATGTCCTTGAATGCGTCACTAGCCATCCATCCATTCATTTTCAAACCACTTGTTTTCATTAGGGTCACAAGTAAACCTGCCCCAACTGACTTCAGGTAAGAGGCGGAGTACACCCTGGCCTGGTCACTAGCTAATCACAGAGCACAGGTAGACAAACCATTCCCACTCACTGACGATTAACCCAACATGCATGTTTTTGGGATGTGGCATGAAGGCAGAGATGCCTAAACAGAGATTCGAACGGAAGCCACCATGCTAACAAGCAGGCCACTGTGCATCATCACTAGCCAACATTGAACAGAATCTTTCCAGAAGAGTGGAAGTTATCAAAGTTGCCGATGACTGAATTGCTTCTTAGCAATGCACGTGTTTTGTTGTGACCATTTCATTGATGACATGTGAGGTGTTTGCTGTCAGACTTTGGAATGCATGTGTAGTGGGGTGGTCAGTTTCCCTGCTGCCTCTTAAGCACCCGTGTGGACTCCACGCTGTGGTCCCACCCAATTGTTAGGCAGCCTATTTAAGTCACTTGGTCACACATGACAGTCTGCTGCTGCTGTGGGCCTGTCCTGCTGCAGGTGCCTTTCTGCAGGTGCCTTTCTAAAACCATACTCATGGTTTTAATTGTGAAGTAGGACAGGGTTCCTGACACTAAAATAAGTAGAGGTTTTCCATTTAACATCATACTCCCCCTTAGTGCTCGGCTGTGAAATTGTGGTCTGCTAAACTAGTTTCTTACTTCCTGCTAAGGGTGGTAAAATATTGTTTGTGACCTTTGGGGTAACAAGCTCCTTCCTTCCGCCATAAGAAACCCTCGGTTTACCACACGTATTCTTCTCCACCTGTTGCTCTGTTGAAGTAATATCATCTCTGTGTTGCAATAGCTGCACTGGCATTAGCGTGTGTAATGTGAAGCCCAGTTACAAGCACATTGTTCATGTGCGTTGCCTGCTCCTAGTCATCCATTCTGCACATCATTTGTGGTATAATGTAATCCTTTTCATCATTTTGCTTCTTGAAAGCATCCACTTTCCCTTCCAGCCCATCAATTTGCTTACAAGCTGCTGCATTTTCATTTAATTTCATGTCTTCATGCTCTTCATCTAGTTAGATGTTTACATAGTCCTGAAGGCCACTCACATCAACGTCCCACTTGGAATTGTGTTGCTATTTATTATCCACATTTTCCTCCACATTTGCGAGGTCAGGTTGTCGGGGCAACAGCCTAAGCAAAGGAAGCCCAGACTTCCCTCTCCCCAGCCAATTTGTCCAGATCCTCCCGGCGGATCCCGAGATGTTCCCAGGCCAGTTGAGAGACATAGTCTTTCCAATGTGTCCTGGGTCTTCCTGAAGACCTACCGGTCGGACGTGTCCTACCACCTCCCCACAGAGGCGCTTATTCTATTTTTGATTATCTTTTTCTTTTTTTGGTTTGTTCTGGTTAACGTTTTCAGGACTTCAACATACTCAATGGGGGCAGCATGGCTCAGGTGGTAGGATTGGTCGTCTCCCAACATGGTTGCTGGTTCGATCATCAGTCCTCCCTCAGTTACCCCTAAAACCCTCAGTTGCTCCTGATGTTGCGTCATCAGTAGGTATATACCAAAACTGTGTCAAAGCACTTTAGTTCTTGAAGTGAAAAAGCGCTATACAAGTCAGAGACCGTTTACCAACGTGACATAAAAAATAACATACGCTGTAGTCCTTGTTGTGTGAAGGTGCCGTTTTGGGCGTTTTGGAGCATTTCCTTGGGTTGTAAATGTGCACTTCATGTAAAGTTTGACCCTGGACTTCAAAGTTTGACAGATTGTTAAGAAATTCTACGGAATCTGCCCCTCAGATGTCTAGAGGACCTGCATGACTCCATTGTTGGCTATAGAAGGCAAAATACAAAATGAATATGTCACGTCAGCAAAAAATAGATGAAAGTAAAGTAAATGTGGATTCAATTAACGGCTACAAAGTTATTAACGAGTAAAATATGTCTATTTACGACCCCGGCTCTCGCCCAGAGTCAGCTGGGATAGGCTCTAGCATGCCCTGCGACCCAAGTGGGGATAAGCGGCATAGAAAATGGATGGGTGGATATGTCTATTTATTACAATATATGAGAATACAAATGTGTGTGTGTGTGTGTAAAAAAAGGCTGCTGCTGTTCATGAGTACACCAGCTGGTCCACATCTTCTTACACACACACACGAAGACACACACACACACCCATGTTAAGTTATACATACACACACGTCCAAGAAAGGGTCATTTTTCACTGGGTAATTGGCGGTGAGGCACATCGCCCTTGGGATTCGATAATTCAAAACCCCTTTCCTTCCGATATCGGATAGTGGGTAGAAATGGGCTGAGACAAGGGGCGAGGAGGACAAGGGGGGGGGAGGACGGCTGCATCATTAGAGAGAAGAGGTAATGGCTCTTATTGATCTCTATTCCTTCCCTTTCCTTTTTTCCATCACCATTTCATGTTTAAAACAAGACTGATCCTCATTACCTCCACTGCTGCTGACATCTTGGGAGGAAGAGAAGAAAAGGAGGAGGAATAGATAGGAAGCATCACATAGAGGAGAGAAATAAATGCTTTTTTTTGTTGTCTTGATGACTTGTACAGTACAAGTCATTACTGTCATAGTAAAATGTGTGTTAAATGCCCCTATCATTCCACAAAGTCACAAAAATGGACTTAAACAGTAACTTTCTCATAATTTTTGGTGCAATTACGCCCCTTTTTCAGCTGACGTTTTTATTTAAGTCAAACAGAGGCAATCATTATCGCAAAAGTAGAGGCGCAGGACTAATCTTTTGCTCTTTAAGTGTTTATTAAAGGGTGATAACTTGCCAGCTTGGATTGCCCCCCACTCTACTGAGAAAATATGTGCCTGTTATCCAACATTCTTGCTATTTGCTGGTCTTCTCCAGCTAAATTGTTTTTAAGGAGGAAATGTTATTACGTGCACGAATGTAGCCAAATGCTTTGGCAGCAACTCAGACTTTTGCTTGCTGCTTCACTTTTCTTGTTTCTTTTATTTTGATGCAGTGTTTTTCTAATTACTTTTTCCATGAAGAAAAACATTTGGCAATGATTTATTTTCCAATAAAAGTCCCAAAAGTTAAAATCAAATGACAACCTTTCAATATTATGTTATCATATTTAAACATTAAATTCAAAGAAAATGCTTATTGTGTACAGAATAGATTTTGTCTTTTTCCATTCCATTCCATTTTCTTCCGCTTATCCGGGTCCGGTTCGCGGGGGCAGCAGTCTCAGTAGGGAAGTCCAGACTTCCCGGTCCCCAGCAACCTCTTCCAGCTCCACCGGGAGGACACCAAGGCGTTCCCAGGCCAGCTGTGAGACATAGTCCCTCCAGCGTGTCCTAGGTCTTCCACGAGGCCTTCTCCCGGCTGGGCATGACCGAAACACCTCACCAGGGAGGCACCAGGGAGGCATCCGGATGAGATGCCCAGGCCACCTCAACTGGCTCCTCTTGATGTGAAGGAGCAGCGGCTCTACTCTGAGCTCCTCCCGGATGACAGAGCTCCTCACCCTATCTCTTAGGGTGAGTCCAGCCACCCTACGAAGGAAACTCATTTCCGCCGCTTGTATCCGCGATCTCATTCTTTCGGTCATGACCCATAACTCATGACCATAGGTGAGGGTGGGAACGTAGATCGATCGGTAAACAGAGAGCTTTGCCTTCCGGCTCAGCTCTCTCTTCACCACGACGGTCCGGTACAGCGACCGCATTACTGCAGATGCTGCACCGATCCGTCTGTCGATCTCACGCTCCAACCTTCCCTCACTCGTGAACAAGAACCCGAGATACTTGAACTCCTCCACCTGAGGCAAGACCTCACTCCCAACCCGGAGGGTACAGTCCACCCGTTTCCGACTGAGAACCATGGCCTCGGATTTGGAGGTGCTGAGTCTCATCCCAGAAGCTTCACACTCAGCTGCAAACCGCTCCAGTAAACGCTGAAGGTCACAGCCTGATGAGGCCATAAGGACCACATCGTCTGCAAATAGCAGAGACGAGATCCTAAGGTCACCAAGCTGGACTCCCTCAACACCTTGACTGCGCCTAGAAATTCTGTCCATGAAGATTATGAACAGAATCGGTGACAAAGGGCAGCCTTGGCGGAGGCCAACGTTCACCGGAAACAAGCTCGACTTACTGCTGGCAATGCGAACCAGGCTCCTGCTTCGATTGTACAAGGACCGAATGGCACGTAGAAGCGGACCATCAATCCCGTACTCCCGGAGCACCCCCCACAGGACACCACGAGGGACACGGTCGAATGCCTTTTCCAGGTCTACAAAGCACATGTAGACTGGTTGGGCAAACTCCCACATACCCTCGAGTACCCTTGCAAGGGTGTAGAGCTGGTCCAGTGTTCCGCGACCGGGACGAAAACCACATTGCAGCTCCTCTAACCGAGGTTCGACTAACGGTCGTACCCTTCTCTCCAGCACCCTGGAGTAGACTTTCCCAGGAAGGCTGAGGAGTGTGATCCCCCTATAGTTGGAACACACCCTCCGGTCACCCTTTTTAAAAATGGGGACCACCACCCCGGTCTGCCAGTCCAGAGGTACTGTTCCCAACTTCCATGCAATGTTGTAGAGGCTTTTGTCTTTTTCTCCTATTCGTTAAAAATATTATTATTATTACTATTACATAACAGAAACATACTAATATTTTTATTATTTGTATTTTAGGTTATTTATTATTGATTATTTTATTATATTAATATTGTAATGTAGCCGCAATGGGGCACAAGCCAGTGTCTTATTATGCCGGTCCCAAGCCCGGATAAATACAGAGGGTTGTGTCAGGAAGGGCATCCGACGTAAAACTTTGCCAAACCAGAACATGCGAATCAAACAAATGACTTCCATACGGATCGGACGTGGCCCGGGTTAACAACGCCCCCCACCAGTGCTGTTTACCGACAGGGTGCCAGTGGAAACTGGATTACTGTTGGTCGAAGAAGGAGAGGAGGAAGGTGTGTCCGTAGGAGGAGAGAGAAGAGGAATGCTAAGAGTCTAGAACTAAGAGTTGGGACTCTGAATGTTGGAACTATGACAGGAAAAGGTAGAGAATTAGTTGACATGATGCAGAGGAGGAAGGTAGATCTATTGTGTGTCCAGGAGACCAGGTGGAACGAAAGCAAGGCTAGAAGCTTAGGAGCAGCGTTCAAGCTGTTCTATCATGGTGTAGATAGGAAGATAAATTGAGTATGGTTGATTTTGAAGGATGAGTTTGCTAGCAACGTGCTGGAAGTAAAAAGAGTGTAAGATAGAGTGATGAGCCTAAATGCTAGAAATCAAAGGTGTGATGTTCAATGTTGTTAGTGGGTATGCTCCACAGGTAGGATGTGAGATGGAGGAGAAAGAGAAATTCTGGTCAGACCTGGATGAAGCGATGCAGAACATCCCCAGAAGTGAGAGAGTTGTCATTGGTGTGGACTTCAATGGACATGTTGGTGCAGGAAACAGAGATGATGAGGAGGTGATGGGCAAGTTTGGTATCCAGGTGAAGAACGCAGAAGGACAGATGGTGGTCGACTTTGCAAAAAGGATGGAAATGGCGGTAGTGAATACTTTCTTCCAGAAGAGACAGGAATATAGGGTGACCTATAATAGTGGAGGTAGGAGCGCACAGGTAGACTACATCTTGTAGTCATCTGTAGAAGGTGTAACCTGAAGGAGGTTAGTGACTGCAAAGCAGTGGTAGGTGAGAGTGTAGCCAGACAGCATAGGATGGTGGTGTGTAGGTTGACTCTAGTGGTGGGAAGGATGAAGAGGTTAAAGGCAGAACAGAGGACGAAATGGTAGAAGCTGAAAAAGGAGGAGTGTTGCGTGACTTTTAGGAAAGAGTGGAAAAAGGCTATGGGTGGCCAGGAAGAACTACAGCTACTGTGATCAGGGAGACAGGTAGGAGAGTATTTGGTGTGTCATCTGAAAGGAAAGTAGATAAGGAGACTTGGTGGTGGAATGAGGAGGTGCAGGAGTGTATACAGAGTAAGAGGTTAGCTAAGAAGAAATGGGACACTGAGAGGACTAAAGAGAATAGACAGGAGTACAGAGAGATGCAGCATAAGGTGAAAGTAAAGGTGGCAAAGGCCAAACAAGGGGCTTATGATGACTTGTATGCTAGGTTGGACAGCAAGGAGGGAGAGAAAGATCTAGACAGGTTGGCAAGGCAGAGGGACAGAGATGGGAAGGACGTGCAGCAGGTTAGGGTGATGAAGGATAAGGATGGAAGGGTATTGACAGGTGCCAGTAGTGTCATGGGAAGATGGAAAGAGTACTTTGAAGAGTTGATGAATGAGGAAAATGAGAGAGAACAAAGAGTAGAAGAGGTGACTGTTGTGGACCAGGAAGTAGCAAAGATTAGT